>ONZH01002220.1:0-119906 GCA_900303285.1 Rhinella marina
ACCTTGAAAATACAATATATAGGCCTTAATGGCAACTGTACTGTGCGTTCTCTTGCAAAGTAATTTCTCATAACCTGGTGTTCATACACACCGTCTGATCACTTAGTACACGGCTGTGTACCTTGAAAATACAATATATAGGCCTTATAATTGGCAACTGTACTGTGCGTTCTCTTGCAAAGTAATTTCTCATAACCTGGTGTTCATACACACCGTCTGATCACTTAGTACACGGCTGTGTACCTTGAAAAATACAATATATAGGCCTTATAAATTGGCAACTGTACTGTGCGTTCTCTTGCAAAGTAATTTTCTCATAACCTGGTGTTCATACACACCGTCTGATCACTTAGTACACGGCTGTGTACCTTGAAATATACAATATATAGGCCTTATAATTGGCAACTGTACTGTGCGTTCTCTTGCAAAGTAATTTCTCATAACCTGGTGTTCATACACACCGTCTGATCACTTAGTACACGGCTGTGTACCTTGAAAAATACAATATATAGGCCTTATAATTGGCAACTGTACTGTGCGTTCTCTTGCAAAGTAATTTCTCATAACCTGGTGTTCATACACACCGTCTGATCACTTAGTACACGGCTGTGTACCTTGAAAAATACAATATATAGGCCTTAAATTGGCAACTGTACTGTGCGTTCTCTTGCAAAGTAATTTCTCATAACCTGGTGTTCATACACACCGTCTGATCACTTAGTACACGGCTGTGTACCTTGAAAAATACAATATATAGGCCTTAAATTGGCAACTGTACTGTGCGTTCTCTTGCAAAGTAATTTCTCATAACCTGGTGTTCATACACACCGTCTGATCACTTAGTACACGGCTGTGTACCTTGAAAAATACAATATATAGGCCTTATAATTGGCAACTGTACTGTGCGTTCTCTTGCAAAGTAATTTCTCATAACCTGGTGTTCATACACACCGTCTGATCACTTAGTACACGGCTGTGTACCTTGAAATAATACAATATATAGCCTTATAACTGGCAACTGTACTGTGCGTTCTCTTGCAAAAACTAATTTCACGGGCTGTGAAGGCAAGATATTTGTAAAAAAAAAAAAAATGCGGCGGGGGGCTAGCGGAATTAGGACGTGGACGAGGACGGGGGCGCGGAAATGCTGTTGGGGGCCTTGTTGAAGCCAGTGGGGATACAATGCGTGCTGGTGAGGGTCAGCCAGGATCCCGCTCATCCAGAATCCCTGCCTTTATGGGACAGTTAAGCAGGGGGCGGGTTACACGCTGTTGAGCCTGAGCAGGTTGAACAGGTGGTGCAATGGATAGCGATAGCGCTTCCACACAGTTGTCCACCAGCCAGTCATCCACACAGTCTCACTCTGACCCTCCTTCCTCCACACCTGGCCAACAGAGTCATCCCACCATTGACCCCTCCCAGGAGCTCTTTTCGGGTCCTTTTTCAGATGTGCCGGAAGAATCCAGGAGCTAGCAGAGGAATTTGTTTGTAGTTGATGCCCAAACATTTGAGTTTTCGCCATCTCCTGCTGATGTGGACCCTGAGCCAGCATCTGTTATCATGAGCGATGATGATGATGAGACGAGTTGCCATCAAGGGAGGCTGTTGGAATGTCGGTGGGCAGCAGGAGGAGCAGAGTGAGGAAGTGAAGAGGAGGTGGTGGATGACGAAATTACCGACCCCACTTGGCCAGGGGTGATGTCCAGCGAGGAAAGTAGTGGAGAGGTGGTGGTCTGGGCAGCACCGAAAAAGGCAGCAAGAGGCAGAGGGATGTCCAGAGGCAGAGGGATGTCCACAGGCAGAGGGATGTCCACAGGCAGAGGGATGTCCAGAGGCAGAGGACAGTCCAGACAAAGTAGTGAGGCCACAGCCAGCACGGCCGAAGCTGTTCCCGGCAGCGGGCAGTCGCGCGAAGCTCCCCCATCGAGGCCTCGTACTTCTGTGGTGTGGAGATTTTTTAATGTTTGTGCGGATGACAAACTGAGCGCGGTTTGCACACTCTGCCACTCAAAACTGAGTAGGGGCTCTGAGAAGAGCAATCTGACCACCTCAGGCATGCGGCGTCACTTGGAAGTCAAGCACTGGGCTGAGTGGGAGAGAGCAAACGCAATACAAACTGCGCCCGGTCCTGCTGCCACTGCCTCTTCCCCTGTGTTGTGTGCTGCCACTGCGGTCCAGACCTCCAGCCAGGACACCTCCACATCTGCCTCTGCCTCGGCTACTTTGGGGCCTTCTCCTTCAGCCTCCCCTTCCCCCGCCTCTTCGCCTGCACTCTCACACTCCTCGTCCCAACAACTGTCCATCTCGCAGGCGTTCGACCGCAGGCGGAAGTACGCCTCGAGTCACCCCCAAGCCCAAGCCTTAAACTGCCACATCTCCAAACTGCTGGCCCCTGGAGATGTTGCCGTTTAGGCTTGTGGAGACGCAGGCCTTCCGCGACCTGATGGCGGCTGCCGCACCTCGCTATTCCGTCCCAGCCGCCACTACTTTTCCCGGAGTGCCGTCCCCGCCCTGCACCAGCACGTGTCGCGTAACATCAGGCGGGCCCTGAGGTACGCAGTCAGCGCAAAGGTCCACTTGACCACCGACTCGTGGACAAGCGCTTGCGGCCAGGGACGCTACATCTCTTTGACGGCACACTGGGTGAATGTAGTGGAAGCGGGGACGGGGTCGCAAACAGAGACGGCCTACCTACCACCCCCGCCCAAGATTGCCAGCATGGGTTCTGATAAACCCCCCTCCTCCTCCTCCTCCTGTGCCTTAACATCTCCCTCAGCCGCTAGCTGGAAGCGTTGCAGCACTGGCGCGGGGAGACGTCAGCAGGCGGTGCTAAAGCTCATCAGCTTGGGCGACAGGAAGCACAGCGCCCCAGAGGTGAGGGACGCCATATTGCAGCAGACGGAGATGTGGCTGTCGCCGCTGCAGCTAGGACCAGGCATGGTCGTGTGCGATAACGGCCGTAACCTGGTGGCGGCTCTGGAGCTTGCCGAACTCAATCACGTACCATGCCTGGCCCACGTTTTTAATCTGGTAGTCCAAAAATTTCTGAAGACTTACCCCAACCTGGCAGAGCTACTGGTGAAAGTGCGGCGCTTGTGCGCTCACTTTCGTAAGTCAACTGTAGCTGCTGCTAGCTTAAAAAAACTCCAGCAACGCCTCCATTTGCCTGAACATCGGCTGTTGTGCGACCTGCCCACTCGCTGGAATTCCACCTATTCCATGTTGGCCAGGGTGTGTGAGCAGCAGAGAGCATTGATGGAGTACCAGATTATGAATCCACGCGTGCCTCCAACTCAGCTCCCTCAGTTTGCCAACCACGAGTGGCCATGGATGGCAGACATATGCGATGTTACTGCGTATCTTTGAGGAGTCCACCAAGAAGGTCAGCAGCGAGGACGCTATAGTGAGCGTAACCATCCCGCTTCTAGGCGTCCTTAAAGAATCGCTCATCGCAATAAGGGAGAACGCATTGCACGCAGAGGAGACGGGGGTAGGAGGAGACGCAACGGAGCTACACAGTCAGACCACACTTTTGTCTGCTTCACGGTGGCAGTTGCAGGAGGAGGAGGATGAGGAGGAGGACGACGTGGAGGTGGCTGTGGAAGAGGAGGAGGATGCTGGCGGCGAGGGTAGCAGTCAGGCTGTGTGCGTCCATTGGGTTCAGCGCGGATGGGGCGGAGAGGAGGCGGAAGAGGAAGAGGAGGAAATGGCAAGTGATCCTTCTGGTGGGGCAGTGAGGTCATGCCTATTCAGAGTCTGGCACACATGGCTGACTTCATGCTGGGCTGCTTTTCCCGGGACACACGTGTTGTCCGGATAGTGGAGAACAAACTGTACTGGGTCTTCGCACTCCTGGACCCCCGGTATAAAGATAACGTCTCCTCTTTTATTCCGGTAGAGGAGAGGACGAATCGATTGCTGGAATACCAGAGGGAACTCGTGCAGAACATGATGGAGATTTTCCCACCCACCATCGCTGGCGGCAGAGAGGAGAGGGTCTCCCAGAGTCCCACAACATCCATCAGGCCCACAGCCACCAGGGGAACACTCTCCAAGGTGTGGGACACGTTCATGGCACCCCCTCGTGCAACTTCCATCACTGCGGGGCCCGCTATCAGCAGGAGGGACAAGTATCGGCGGATGTTGCGGGAGTACCTGGCAGACCGTACCCCTGTCCTCCCCGATCCCTCGGCGTCCTACACTTACTGGGTTCTCCAAGTTGGACACGTGGCTGGAACTGTCCCTGTACGCCTTGGAGGTGCTTGCCTGCCCTGCCGCCAGCGTGCTATCAGAAAGGGTGTTCAGCGCAGCCGGGGGCATTATAACCGATAAGCGCAGCCGCCTGTCAACCGACAGTGCGGACAGGCTGACGCTGATCAAAATGAACAGCAAGTGGATTGACCCGGACTTTGCTTCTCCAACCGTGGAAAGCAGCCAAAAGTGAAGTGCCATCTGTATGAAGTGCCATTTCCTCCTCCACCTCCTCCTCCTCCTCCTTAACCGCCGTAGAATTGCTCCGTAAATAAGAAAAAATTATATATTTATGGCTCACCTCTTGGGCCTCCACAAAATGTTTAAGAGGTCTCACCTCTTGGGCCTCCATATAATTTTTAACAGGTCTCACCTCTTGGGCCTCCACATAATCTTTAAGAGGTCTCACCTCTTGGGCCTCCACATAATTTTTAAGAGGTCTCACCTCTTTAGCCTCCACACAATTTTTAAGACGTCTCACCTCTTGGGCCTCCACAAAATCTTCCATGAGCCTCTGGCCAGCCCACGGCCTCTTCCTGCCTTTTGCGGTCCTACGCATCCCTCAACATCCCCACTGCTTTACCTGCTAGACATGACACTGGGCCAGGTCGGGTCACTGACATCTCTAGCGCCAACAATTTGGGCATTTTAAGGCTTCTGCATGTGTTTGAGTTGTTTTTACATTTTAAAGAAGACATGTCTGACCACATTTCACACACACACACAATGACAATTAGGGGTGGGTCTATTTGCTTTCCCCCTTGCCTATGCCATCTGAGGTTGTCATAGGCAACGTGATTTTAAGGGGTGCAGAATTTCATCTTCTTTTTTGTCTAGTTTGGCTTGGGGTCCATGGCAATGTAGAGGAAAGAAGGTTTCCTTGTATGGTCTCACTTTACAGAGAGGTTATATTGTCTTTGGAGTGTATTGTTGAGAGGCTGTGATAGTGGCGTAATAGTGCGACTTGGGCGCGTTATATGCACCCAGACATGCTTCCCCTGCTGTCCCAGTTGCATTCCAGCAGTGTTGGCATCCTTTTCTGAGGTTCCAGGGTGGACTTGGTGACCTCCAAGTGGTCGAATTGAGATTTCCAAGTGGCGAGCATTTTTTCCCCATAGACTTTAATGGGATTCGATATCTGGTCGAATAGTCGAATTTCGCGGTCTATTCGAATCGAATTTCGAAATTTCGAATATTTCACTACTCGCTCATCTCTAATTATTATTAAATAATATTCAGCATTTTTTCCTCATTCACTTTCAGTGTACCTGCAGACTGTTGCTTTCTCTTCTCATTGAATCTATCAGAGAACAGATCTGACAGCTCGGTCTGCAGCTAATAAACACTAACACTAACAAAGTATATAATTTGAATGAGTGTTTAGGAAAGCAGAAAGCAACAGTCTGCAGATACTCTAAAAGTGAAAGTTGTAGATAAACCACTGCTGAATGTTTTTTGTAATAAAGACCAATTGAAAAAATAATTTTAGTCCAAAATGAGTAGAATGCGATATAAAAAAAAATTCCTCAAAGGGATCATAGCCTTTAAATGAAATCTCCTTATGGAGAATGCCTAAACGGCATGAGGAGTCTTATAGGCCAGCCAATGATCCTCTGAAATTCTGGGCTCTGCCTGTAATGCCACCAGAACTATAGGATAGGTAGCTATCCTATATACATGTTCGAGGCTTTAAAACGCTGCCTGCTGGCTCGCTTAACTATTATTCAAGTCATATCTCAAAGCCTGTGTCAAAGGGTTAAACATTGACTTATAGGAAGGCTACCTTGTATCTCATGGCATTAGAGTCAGAGCTTGCTAAAAGCTCATTGGCATCAGGGTCATACCGCTAACAAGGCAAGGTAAGGCAGTTGCCTCGGATGGCACAATCCAGGGGGAAGTGGGGGGTAGTGGTGCTGCGCAGAAGATCCTTTAGATAGTGACAACATATAGAGTACTGATTAGTACAGTACTCTATGGGCTGTGTCAGGGAGGAATCAGGGATCAGCTCAGAAAGTTCCACTGACTGCGCTACTGAGCAGCGGTACATCCTGGATGTATTGATTACTCAGTGACAACAGTGCAGTACTCATACTGTATGAGCTTCCTGTGTCCAACTCAGGACATGCCAGTGCTGCCTCCACACTGAGCTATTGAGGAATAGTAATCCAGAGCTGCATCTGTGGGGCTGATGAATGTTTTTTTTACACATGTTGGTGACAGCACTGCAATGCATATCCCTGTGCAGCATGTGTGAACTCTGAAGGCAGGTAGCAGCTGTCAGGTGCAAGTGCCACGGTGTAGTCACCTCGGCAGGCACCTATAACAGTCTTAGTGCTTCCTTCTCTTCACCTCTGCTCCTTGAGGTGCATGTAGGGAGGAGGTGAAGCCCTACTGCAGATCATAATGGTGGGAATTCTTCAACAAGGAAGTGAGCACGGTAACATCTCCTGTGATTAATAACTGTGACTTTGGTCAGTAAGTCTCTCTCTTAAAGGGGTTGTCCGAGTTATTTTTTTGTTCTTTGTATGTTTCTAACTTGTCAAGTATAACAACTTTCCCATATACTTTGTGTTTCTAAAGCTGCTGGTTTCTCAGAGTTGACTGAGGGTCACATGACCTGTGATGTCAGCTTATCTCCCCGGTCTATGATGTTTCGTTCACAAGCCTCAGAGTTCAGATAACAGTCTGTACACGAGACGTCACTCGCCACGCCCCCTTTCTTTGCCGGGGCTGCTATCTGCTCTCTCCCTGGATTCCTTCAGATAAAACATTAACCCCTTCAGCCAGAACACACTGAGGGCTCAAGGCTTTACAACAAATAGTAGCTGCAGCAGTGAGAGGAGACAAATGCTGGGCAAGGAGCTATAGAAGAATTGTATTGTACAAGAACAGGTAGGGAGAATTTCCTGTGTGTATCAGCAGTGTCATTGTACAGCTGGGACTTGTAGTCCTACACATACAACATGCTGCTGAGTATTCCAGCAGGCAGACATGTCACTCAGCACTTGTATTCACTGCCTTTGCAGAGAAGGGGGGAGGGGCTGAGATTGTTGTTATTGCAAGTAAACAAAGGCCAGAAGAGAACCAGGGAAATTAGGAAATATAGAATTTTTTTTGCCTAAAACCTGCTGAACTTAGTTATATATTGCTGCCCATCAGATTTACAGTGCTATATTTTCATAACTTGGTCAACCCCTTTAACTCTTACAGTGGGGACTGTTTTTTGAGGCTGCTGCCTATGTTCTGTACAGGCAACAGCTTCAGTTTTGTGACTTGTATCAGCCATCCTGCCCACACCCACATAAGATGGAAAGAGCTTTGTAAGACTAAGGGGGGCACCAACCTTCAAGTGGTCCTGTGGAGGATTGGAGGCTTTCCACCTTGTGTCTCCTCTCTGACCCCCAAACATCACCTCTGCCACCTTGTGTCTCCTGCCTACCCCCAACATCAACTCTGCCACCCTGTGCCTCCATTATGCCCTTGGGCAGAAACCCTTCCATCTTGTGTCTTCTCTCTGCCCCTATAATGAACACTGAGAAATGTGAGGTATTAAAGTACTTAAATCTCACAAATAGCCATTGGCTAACAAATACAATACATGTATTCACATTTGCCGCCTACATTGTGCTGTCCCTGAATTGCTTTTAAAGCATTAGCTTTACACACTGCTTTCCCCACCCTACCCAAAATGTTTTGCCAGATTCTTGTAGACTTCAGGGATAATTGACATTGTCTATTACACCTTAAGATGCCAGGGATCTGGTGACACATGTTGGAAGGGGGGGGGGAGGGGGCAGTGTGTAAAGCTAATGTTTTAATAGGGATATAGTGACACCACAATGTAGGTGACAAATGTGAATACAGGTATTCGTTACCCAATGACTATTAGCCTCCTGACAGAACAACTGCAACCTTGCCCCTCTGTCCATGCCCCCTCCCATACACACACACACACAGCCCCTACCCAGCTACTTTCCTAGATTCTACACAGCTCTTGTCAGATTGTGACTTGCCTACTACTACCCCTGCTGCTTTCAATTATCCCATTCCCTTCCTGCACCCACAAAGCCTTACCACCTAGTGTCCTCCTTACTCCCAACAGAGTCCCTGGCCACCTATGTGCTGAATGTTTTCACACCCCGACATTCCCTGTTTCTTTATCCCTTTATGACCCAAAGTGCCTTTCCACCTAGCACCACTTTCCTCCTAGTCTCGAAAGAGGTCTTGCTCACCTACTCTGCATGTCCCACCACAGACCACATGCCTTGTTTTGTCTTCCCTTTGAACCCTCTTCTTTCCTTGCCTCTTCCACATTCCTCTATTCCCTCAACATTCCCAAACAGAACCTTGCTACTTTGTGTCCCACTCTGCTGACAACTTTCCCTAACTGACCACAGCATTTAAATTATACTGTTGACCATCTGGAGCGTTTTCCATCAGAACTTAAAAAGGTTGACACATTAAACGTTTCCCCTTAGTCAGCTATCCAAGACACCTAATAAACGTGGCCCAATTTTGGCCCAAGCTGTGCCTAATTCTAGTGCATTTTAAAATGTAGTAAATCACCCCCAATGTGTGTCACAATTCTATCTATCTACAGTGCCTTGCGAAAGTATTCAGCCCCCTGGAACTTTTCAACCTTTTGCCACATTTCAGGCTTCAAACAAAAAGATATAACATTTTACATTTTTGGTGAAGAATCAACAACAAGTGGGTCACAATTGTGAAGTGGAATGAAATTTATTGGATCATTTAAACTTTTTTGTAATAATAAAACTGTAAAGTGGGGCGTGCAAAATTATTCGGCCCCCTTGCATTAATACTTTGTTGGTCACAACAATAGTACCCCTCAAGATGGAACCCCAGGGATATAAACCTTCAATCACTAAGGGTCATGGGTGATTGTACGCCTGTTACTGTGGCTAGTGAAACAGAGTATATGATCGCTCAGTCAAGGCGGCTATCTACAGGGTGTAATGTAAGATCACACATAAACCTAGGAGTCAATACTGCATGCAGCACATTAAGTGTACATCCCCTGAGGGTAGCCAAAGATATACTGTGTGTGTGAACAAGTAACACACCTAGATAGAATATTAAAGAGCTAACCCGCAAGGGGATATAGGACAAGTTCCCGAGACTTGTGGTGAAGTCACACAATAACCACAAATATCCTTGAGGGGAAAAAATATATCAGAATAATATAAAAAGACACGGATAGGGATCAGGGCTACCCCGTCAATGGAATAGTAGCAAGCAACTACATACCACACAATACAAATTTAGCCAACATAGCCATCCAATATTTGAGGATATACCTGCCTTAGTTGATAGTTTTAACAGTTTTCCTTTTGTTTTGTTCAGTTTTATCTTAAGAATAAATAAAGGTCATTTTTTAATCTAATTGATGGTACCCACATAAAAGGGTTTTTCTAGGGTTAATACCCTTAGTGATTGAATACTTTGTTGCGCCACCTTTTGCTGCGATTACAGCTGCAAGTCGCTTGGGGTATGTCTCTATCAGTTTTGCACATCTAGAGACTGAAATTCTTGCCCATTCTTCCTTGCAAAACAGCTCGAGCTCTTTGAGGTTGGATGGAGAGCGTTTGTGAACAGCAGTTTTCAGCTCTTTCCACATATTCTCAATTGGATTCAGGTCTGGACTTTGACTTGGCCATTCTAAGACCTGGATACGTTTATTTTTTAACCATTCCATTGTAGATTTTGCTTTATGTTTGGGATCATTGTCTTGTTGGAAGATAAATCTCCGTCCTAGTCTCAGGTCTTTTGTAGACTCCAACAGGTTTTCATCCAGAACGGTCCTGTATTTGGCTCCATCCATCTTCCCATCAATTTTAACCATCTTCCCTGTCCCTGCTGATGAAAAGCAGGCCCAAACCATGATGCTGCCACCACCATGTTTAACAGTGGGGATGGTGTGTTCAGAGTGATGAGCTGTGTTGCTTTTATGCCAAACATATCGTTTTGCATTGTTTCCAAAAAGTTCGATTTTGGTTTCATCTGACTAGAGTACCTTTTTCCACAAGTCTGGTGTGTCTCCCAGGTGGCTTGTGGCAAACTGTAAATGAGACTTTTTATGGATATCTTTGAGAAATGGCTTTCTTCTTGCCACTCTTCCATAAAGGCCAGATTTGTGAAGTGTTCAACTGATTGTTGTCTTATGGACAGACTCTCCCACCTCAGCTGTAGATCTCTGCAGTTCATCCAGAGTGATCATGGGCCTGAGATGAAAGTTTAGAGGGACGGCCGGTAAATTGGTAGATTTGTAGTGGTCTGATACTCCTTCCATTTCAATATGATCGCTTGCACAGTGCTCCTTGGGATGTTTAAAACTTGGGAAATCTTTTGGTATCCAAATCCGGCTTTAAACTTCTCCACAACAGTATCACAGACCTGCCTGGTGTGTTCCTTGGTCTTCATGATGCAGAACCCTGAGTCTATCACAGAGCAGGTGCATATATACAGAGACTTGATTACACACAGGTGGATTCTATTTATCTTCATCAGTCATTTAGGACAACATTGGATCATTCAGAGATCCTCAATGAACTTCTGGAGGGAGTTTTCTGAACTGAAAGTAAATAGGCCGAATAATTTTGCACGCCCCACTTTTCAGTTTTATTATTACAAAAAAAGTTTAAATGATCCAATAAATTTCATTCCACTTCACAATTGAGACCCATCTATCTATCTATCTCTCCAGTGTGTAGTATACTACAGGGGGTGGGAGCACTGAGAATTTGGCATGGGGGGCACATTTCAATTTTCGTCTGAGACAGCAGAAAGACTAGGTGCACCCCTGATTGTCTTACCTTCTTCCCAGAATTCCAGTGGAGCATTTGCTGACCTATAAGACTCCTCACGTAGTTTAGGTGTGAGCGGATTGTCTCACTTCAGTAAGTCGCATTTATCATGTAGAGAAAGTTAATACAAAAAAAGATAATACAATATAATACAAGAAGAAATACAAGGCACTTACTAATATATTGTTATTATCCATATTGCTTCCTTTGCCGGCTAGATTCATTTTTCCATTACATTATACACTGCTCGTTTCCATGGTTACGACCACCCTGCAATCCATTACTGGTGGTCGTGCTTCGAAACAGTAGGAAAAAACACTCACCTCTCTGGCAGCTGGGACTATGGTAGCACACAAAGATTGGTGCTGTTTCGTTTAGTGTACAAGCACGACCACCACTAATGGATTGCAGGGTGGTCACAACCATGGAAACATGCAGTGTATAATGCGGTGGAAAAATGAATCCAGCCAGCAAAGAAAGCAATATGGATAATAACAATACATTAGTAAGTGGCTTGTATTAACTTCTTCTACCTAATAAATGCCATTTGTTGAAGTGAGACAAACCCTCTAAGGTTACTATTTAAGTAGTGACTGTAAGAGGATCAGACTGAAATATAATTTTGACCTTGAGCCAACACATTTTGTAGATGAACAATTCTAATGGCTATTATGAAAAATACAGTATATGTAGCATATTTATAGTGTCAATGTAAGTATATATATCTGTGTACAGTATTTATGTATTTACGGCATATAAAAGTGATTTCCCTGTGCTGTTGATTATCATAGCACTAAACTTGTCCTTTTTAAATCATTAATCACAGCTCAATTAATAAAATTGCTGAAATCAATTCTGTCATATTACTATAAATAATAATAATAAGCATTGTAATAGAAATGTTGCCATTGTTACACTCCATGCATTTTTTTGTGACCAGCATACCTTGACAAACTAGCCTTTAAGTAGCACTTTGATATCTATAAATTCAGGACAGTTCATTTACACATGCTTTGAATTCCTAATAGACTCTGGTATTACCTTACATTGATTTATATTATCTGTTACATTATTCAGGGCTAGTACGGATTAACTCCTGAGGCTCACGGTAATAATCAAAGGGAATGATGGGAATATAAGTATTATCCATAATGTAAGTACATATGCATAGGAACCTTGGACCAGATAATTATCGAGTTACTGTCCTGTGGGCAAGTGGCATCTGCACTCCTGTTTATAAATATGTTTTGCATTGATTCTTGCGCATAAGTGAAAAAATATTCCTATAACACATTACAGATCATTTATCATTTCCTTACAACTGAAAAACAAGTAATAAAAGAGGCCACTCTGTTGAACGCATTAATGGGTAAATTTCAATAACACTTCTGCACGTAAGAGGAAATAGGTTTCAGTGGATTATTCAAACTGTATATGATTTCATTTTAAAGTATTTTTATATTAAACTGGATTTATAATGATCCTCATGGAGACATTGGAGTTATTTGCTTGTGTATAGTTCTATTTAAGGGGTTTCCAGGGGTGCAGCAGCTGAAAGACGTTTTGAATCTATTTAGTCGAGTCCAGGACCATTCTATTCGAGCTTGAAATATTCAAATACTATTTTCTCAATTAATGAAATGGCTGCCAAAATATCAAATTTCTGCCCATATCATACATAAAACTTTTTTTTTTTAATGTTATAGAAAATAAGTATACTGCAATCATATAGCATATCAGGGTGTACTTTAAGTGGAAATCCTAATAATCAGAAACGTCTCTCTGTCAGGAGACAATATCAAGTTAAATGATAAAATTATTTCTGCTGTCACCAGGGATACAGATTTATTGAATTGGATGCAACATAAATCCCTTTAAAGTGAGCGCCACCTTGTGGCTACTGTAAGCTGGAGATTTTTGTCATTTATCTGGACTATTGGTTGCAGGAAAGCAGGACATTTGGAGTTACAGTGCCTTGCGAAAGTATTTGGCCCCCTGGAACTTTTCAACCTTTTGCCACATTTCAAGCTTCAAACAAAAAGATATAACATTTTACATTTTTGGTGAAGAATCAACAAGTGGGTCATAATTGTTAAGTGGAACGAAATTTATTGGATCATTTAAACTTTTTTTGTAACAATAAAACTAAAAAGTGGGGCGTGCAAAATTATTCGGCCCATTTACTTTCAGTTCAGAAAACTCACTCCAGATGTTCATTGAGGGTCTCTGAATGATCCAATGTTGTCCTAAATGACTGATGAAGATACAGATGTAGCAGGGATTGCGCTCACTGGAATCGCGATTCCTGGCAAACGAATCGCGATTCCAGAAGCGCAATACAAAAAATAAAAGTGTAGTTACATGAAGCCACCACCAGATGGCGCATGGAACTACAGTTTTAATGGTAAGACTTCAGCGGAGCTCCGATCTCCTTGAGGAAATTGGGGCTGCGCTGGTGTTTTAAAACCCACCCCCTCCAGATTAAAACATTGGTGGCGCAGTGCGCTCTCCTACCCCCCCTTAGTGTTAAAACATTGGTGGCTCAGTGCGCCCTTCACCCAACCCCCCCAGTATTAAAACATTGGTGGCGCAGTGTGCCCGCACCCCCCCTATTAAAAAGCATTGGTGGCGCAGTGCCCTAACTGCCCCAGTATAAGATACATTGCTGGCATTGGGGATCGGAGCCCAGCAGCGTTATCGCTGGGCTCCGATCAGTTACCATGGCAACCGGACGCCAATGTCTAAAACATTGGTGGCGCAGTGCGCCCAACACCGCCCCCCCTCGGTTTAACACATTGGTGGCGCAGTGGCCACAGGTGCCCCCCCCCTCTCTTTTCATTGGTGGTGCAGTGGGGACCTGACCGGAGCCCAGCGGTGTAATCGCTGGGCTTCGATCAGTTACCATGGCAACCAGATGCTTTTTTTAAATAAATAAATAAATAAAAAAAATGGCGTGGGCTCCCCCCCTTTTTTCATTTTCCAGCCAGATACAACCAGCAGCAGCAGCCTGGCACTACCAGGGTGCGAAGGGACACAGATATTGGCCCTTCCCAGCCTAATGGTACCAGCCTGCAGCCGCCCCAGAGCCAGACCCTCAATTTAGAAGGTCCGGTCCTGCGGGTACCCGGCTCTTCCCGACACCCCTGGGCGGTGGGTGCCAAGTTAATAGATGTTGGGGTTAGTGCTGGCCATACCGGCAAGCACTAAGCCCAGTATTAGTAATCAGGGCCGTCTGTAGATAGCCATGATTACTAAAACTGTAGTATTGTAAAAAAAAAATACACACACACAAGTATAAAATATTTTATTGAAATAAACACTCCCCCAGACCCCTGTTTGACCATTTTATTAAAAAAAAAAAAAAAAGCTGGTCCGACGTAGTCCACCGAATCCGACGTAGATCAGCGTATTGTGCCTACATCAGACCTCAGATCAGCGTATTGTGCCTCCATCAGACCTCAGATCAGCGTATTGTGCCTCCATCAGACCTCAGATCAGCGTATTGTGCCTCCATCAGACCTCAGATCAGAAGAATGTGCCCCCATCAGACCTCAGACCAGCAGAATGTGCCCCCATTAGACCTCAGATCAGCGGAATGTGCCCCCATCAGACCTCAGATCAGCAGAATGTGCCCCCATCAGACCTCAGATCATCAGAATGTGCCCCCATCAGACCTCAGATCAGCGTATTGTGCCCCCATCAGACCTCAGTTCAGCGTATTGTGCCCCCATCAGACCTCAGATCATCAGAATGTGCCCCCATCAGACCTCAGATCATCAGAATGTGCTCCATCAGACCTCAGATTAGCAGAATGTGCCCCCATCAGACCTCAGATCAGAAGAAAGTGCCCCCATCAGACCTCAGATCATCAGAATGTGCCCCCATCAGACCTCAGATCAGCGTATTGTGCCCCCATCAGACCTCAGTTCAGCGTATTGTGCCCCATCAGACCTCAGATCATCAGAATGTGCCCCCATCAGACCTCAGATCATCAGAATGTGCCCCCATCAGGCCTCAGATCAGCAGAATGTGCCCCATCAGACCTCAGATCAGAAGAAAGTGCCCCCATCAGACCTCAGATCAGCAGAATGTGCCCCCATCAGACCTCAGATCAGCAGAATGTGCCCCCATCAGACCTTAGATCAGCGTATTGTGCCCCCATCAGACCTCAGATTAGCAGAATGTGCCCCCATCAGACCTAAGTTCAGCCCACCCAGCCACATACAGTTATATGTTTAAAAAAAAAAAACTTTCTTACCTGTCCTGCGCTACGGCTGCTCTCTGGTCCGACACTTCACTCTCTTCCCTGCCTAGCGCACTATGACCTGACGCTGCACGCACGCAGCGTCAGGTCATAGTGCGCTGGCCAGGGAAGAGAGTGGAGCGCCGCACCAGAGAGCAGCCGCAGGACAGGTAAGAAAGTTTTTAACATAAGTTTAATATAAGTTTAAACATACTGTATGTGGCTGGGTGGGCTGAACTTAGGTCTGATGGGGGCACATTCTGCTAATCTGAGGTCTGATGGGGGCACAATACGCTGATCTGAGGTCTGATGGGGGCACATTCTGCTGATCTGAGGTCTGATGGGGGCACATTCTGCTGATCTGAGGTCTGATGGGAGCACAATACGCTGAACTGAGGTCTGATGGGGGTACATTCTTCTGATCTGAAGTCTGATGGGGGCACATTCCGCTGATCTGAGGTCTGATGGGGGCACATTCCGCTGATCTGAGGTCTGATGGGGGCACATTCTGCTGGGCTGAGGTCTGATGGGGGCACAATACGCTGAACTGAGGTCTGATGGGGGCACAATACGCTGATCTGAGGTCTAATGGGGGCACATTCTTCTGATCTGAGGTCTGATGGGGGCACATTCTGCTGATCTGAGGTCTAATGGGGGCACATTCTGCTGATCTGAGGGCTGATGGGGGCACATTCTGCTGATCTGAGGTCTGATGGGGGCACATTCTTCTGATCTGAGGTCTGATGGGGGCAAATTCTGCTGATCTGAGGCCTGATGGGGGCACATTCTGCTGATCTGAGGTCTAATGGGGGCACATTCTTCTGATCTGAGGTCTGATGGGGGCACATTCTTCTGATCTGTGGTCTGATGGGGGCACATTCTGCTGATCTGAGGTCTGATGGGGGCACATTCTGCTGATCTGAGGTCTAATTGGGGTACATTCTGCTTTGTATTACACTTTTTGTGATGTAAGGTGACAAAAAATAGCTTTTTTGACACCGTTTTTATTTTATTTTTTTACTGCTTTTAGCTGAGGGGTGAGGTGATGTGAGATTTTCGTATAGCAGGGTTTTACGGACATGGCGATACCCAACATGTGTACGTTTTTTTAATTTATTCGCGTTTTACACAGTAATATCCTGTTTGGAAAAAAAAAAAAGATTTCTTAGTGTCTCCACAGTGTGAGAGCTGTAGTTTTTTTATTATTTGGGCGATTTTCTCAGGTAGGGGCTACATTTTTGCGGGACGAGGTGACGGTTAGATTGGTAATATTTTGGGGGGGCATACGCCTTTTTGATCCTTTTGTATTACACTTTTTGTGATGTAAGGTGACAAAAAATGCCTTTTTTGACACCGTTTTTATTTTATTTTTTTTACTGCTTTTAGCTGAGGTGATGTGAGATTTTCGTAGAGCAGGGTTTTACAGACGTGGCGATACCCAACATGTGTACGTTTTTTTAATTTATTCGCGTTTTACACAGTAATATCCTGTTTGGAAAAAAAAAAAAAAAATTTCTTAGTGTCTCCACAGTGTGAGAGCTGTAGTTTTTTTATTATTTGGGCGATTTTCTCAGGTAGGGGCTACTTTTTTGCGGGACGAGGTGACGGTTAGATTGGTAATATTTTCGGGGGGCATACGCCTTTTTGATCATTTTGTATTACACTTTTTGTGATGTAAGGTGACAAAAAATGCCTTTTTTTACACCGTTTTTATTTTATTTTTTTTTACTGCTTTTAGCTGAGGGGCCAGGTGATGTGAGATTTTCGTACAGCAGGGTTTTACAGACGTGGCGATACCCAACATGTGTACATTTTTTTAATTTATTCGTGTTTTACACAGTAATATCCTGTTTGGAAAAAAAAAAAAGATTTCTTAGTTTCTCCACAGTGTGAGAGCTGTAGTTTTTTTTATTATTTGGGCGATTTTCTCAGGTAGGGGCTACTTTTTTGCGGGACGAGGTGACGCTTAGATTGGTAATATTTTGGGGGGACATACGCCTTTTTGATCGTTTTGTATTACACTTTTTGTGATGTAAGGTGACAAAAAATGCCTTTTTTGACACCGTTTTTATTTTATTTTTTTTACTGCTTTCAGCTGAGGGGTCAGGTGATGTGAGATTTTCGTAGAGCAGGTTGTTAAGGATGTGGCGATACCCAACATGTGTACGTTTTTTTATTTTATTTATTTGCGTTTTACGTTTTTTTTGTGGCCCCTGTCCAGTCCCAGAAGGTTGAGGAGCATCACAAGGCTGAGGTGAGGCAGAAAAAGGAAGAGGCTGCTGAGGAGGAGGAGGTAAGTGCATGCAGAGGACTACGTCGGATTTGGTGGACTACGTCGGACCAGCTTTTTATTTTTTTAATGAAATGGTCAAACAGGGGTCTGGGGGAGTGTTTATTTCAATAAAATGTTTTATACTTGTGTGTGTGTATTTTTTTTTTACAATACTACAGTTTTAGTAATCAAGGCTATCTACAGACGGCCCTGATTACTAATACTGGGCTTAGTGCTTGCCGGTATGGCCAGCACTAACCCCAACATCTATTACCTCGGCACCCACCGCCCAGGGGTGTCGGGAAGAGCCGGGTACCCGCAGGACCGGACCTTCTAAATTGAGGGTCTGGCTCTGGGGCGGCTGCAGGCTGGTACCATTAGGCTGGGAAGGGCCAATATCTGTGTCCCTTCCCACCCTGGTAGTGCCAGGCTGCTGCTGCTGGTTGTATCTGGCTGGAAAATGAAAAAAGGGGGGGACCCAACGCCATTTTTTAAATTTATTTATTTATTTATTTTAAAAAAGCGTCTGGTTGCCATGGTAACTGATCGAAGCCCAGCGATTACACCGCTGGGCTCCGGTCAGGTCCCCACTGCACCACCAATGAAAAGAGGGGGGGCGCCTGTGGCCACTGCCACCAATGTTTATTATATTGGGGGGGAGGGCGCACTGCGCCTCCAATGTGTTAAACCGAGGGGGGGTGTCGGGCGCACTGCGCCACCAATATTTTACACCGAGGGGGGGAGGGGTGTCGGGCGCACTGCGCCACCAATGTATTGTATACTGGAGTTGGTTGCCATGGTAACCGGTTGCCATGGTAACTGATCGGAGCCCAGCGATTACACCGCTGGGCTCCGATCCCCACTGTGCCACCAATTCTTAAAGGGGGGGGGGGGCGACAGGGCGCACTGCACCACCAATGTATATTTAGGGGGTTGCCATGGTAACCGGAGGCGTCCGGTTTGCCATGGTAACTGATTGGCGCCCAGCGATAACGCTGCTGGGCTCCGATCCCCACTGCCACCAATGTATCTTATACTGGGGCAGTTGGGGCACTGCGCCACCAATGCTTTTTAATAGGGGGGGGGTTGGGTGAAGGGCGCACTACGCCACCAATGTTTTAACACTAAGGGGGGGGAGGAGGGCGCACTGCTCCACCAATATTTTAATCTGGAGGGGGTGGGTTTTAAAACACCAGCGCAGCCCCGATTTCCTCAAGGAGATCGGAGCTCCGCTGAAGTCTTACCATTAAAACTGTAGTTCCATGCGCCATCTGGTGGTGGTTTCATGTAACTACACTTTTATTTAATGACTGAAGCGATATCGCTCTGCGCTCACGCGATCCTGCTGTGAGCACCAGAGCTGCTACATCTGTAAATAGAATCCACCTGTGTGTAATCAAGACCACTGCAAATCTACCAAGACCCGGCCGTCCCTCTAAATTTTCATCTCAGACAAGGAGAAGACTGATCAGAGATGCAGCCAAGAGGCCCATAATCACTCTGGCTGAACTGCAGAGATCTACAGCTGAGGTGCGAGAGTCTGTCCATAGGACAACAATCAGTCGAACACTTCACAAATCTGGCCTTTATGGAAGAGTGGCAAGAAGAAAGCCATTTCTCAAAGATATCCATAAAAAGTCTCATTTACAGTTTGCCACAAGCCACCTGGGAGACACATCAAACATGTGGAAGAAGGAGCTCTGGTCAGATGAAACCAAAATCCAACTTTTTGGAAACAATGTAAAACGATATGTTTGGCACAAAAGCAATACAGCTCATCACCCTGAACACACCATCCCCACTGTCAAACATGGCAGCATCATGGTTTGGGCCTGCTTTTCATCAGCAGGGACAGGGAAGATGGTTAAAATTGGTGGGAAGATGGATGGAGCCAAATACAGGACTATTCTGGATGAAAACCTGTTGGAGTCTACAAAAGACCTGAGACTAGGATGGAGATTTATCTTCCAACAAGACAATGATCACAAACATAAAGCAAAATCTAAAATGGAATAGTTCAAAAATAAACGTATCCAGGTCTTAGAATGGCCAAGTCAAAGTCCAGACCTGAATCCAATTGAGAATATGTGGAAAGAGCTGAAAACTGCTGTTCACAAACGCTCTCCATCCAACCTCAAAGAGCTCGAGCTGTTTTGCAAGGAAGAATGGGCAAGAATTTCAGTCTCTAGATGTGCAAAACTGATAGAGACATACCCCAAGCGACTTGCAGCTGTAATCGCAGCAAAAGGTGGCGCAGCAAAGTATTAATGCAAGGGGGCCAAATAATTTTGCACGCCCCACTTTTCAGTTTTATGATTACAAAAAAGTTTAAATGATCACTGTATATGAGAAAAAGAGCTTCAATTCATTTAAAGGGTTTCTGTCACCAGAAATCACCCTATTAAACCAAGTGTCATTTGCAATGAGCAAATGACACTTGATGACAGTAATGTTAGTCTCATATTTCTCCGTCCACCAGTTTAGCCAAAAAATACGTTTTTATAATATGCAAATGACCTCCCCTAGGTGCAGTAGGCATGAACCTGCACCTAGGAGAGGCCGTAATAACGCCTCTTACCACGCCTCCGTAGCGCTGATTGACAGGGCCGGGCAGCCAGCTCTTTCGGCTCCCGGCCCTGTACGATCCCGAAATCCCGCGCCTGCGCACTGCGGTAGTACATCCGCGCACGAAGGAGCCGGGACCCGGGCGGCCATCGGCTCTCAACGCGCGTGCGCGGATGTACTACCGCAGTGCGCAGGCACGGGATTTCGGGATCGTACAGGGCCGGGAGCCGAAAGAGCTGGCTGCCCGGCCCTGTCAATCAGCGCTACGGAGGCGTGGTAAGAGGCGTTATTACGGCCTCTCCTAGGTGCAGGTTCACGCCTACTGCACCTAGGGGAGATCATTTGCATATTATAAAAACGTATTTTTTGGCTAAACTGGTGGACGGAGAAATATGAGACTAACATTACTGTCATCAAGTGTCATTTGCTCATTGCAAATGACACTTGGTTTAATAGGGTGATTTCTGGTGACAGAAACCCTTTAAGCCCTTTCTGATGCAGTCATTTTCATTTTTTTATTTTTTTACTCCTTCCCTTCCAGTGGCGTACATAGAGAAGTAAGGCCCATGGCAAGGATCAAACCAGGACCCCCACAACGGACAGAAGGGTTTCTGCCTATACCCTTTTCAATGACCCTTGGACCATTTTTCCTCTGCTTTATTTGCTAAAAGTTGTTCCTTTTATAGGGTAGAGTGCTGACCAAGTTTTCACCTCCATTAGAAGAGGAGATAATCCCAACATCGACTGGACCCCGTAGCAGTTGCATGGTCTGCCACTATGGTAGTTATGCCGCTGCAAGGAGCCATAACTTTAAAAAAATATTCTGTTCACATATCCAAATCAGGGGTTGATTTTGTGTAGTTTTAATGGCACCACATAAAATTCCAAACAATGTAGTGGGAATCTGGAAACATTCTAAATGGAAAAAAACGAAAACAAAAAAAACAACGGTTTTGCCATTGTTTTATGGATTTCATCTTTACAGCTTTTCCTGTGCAGTAAAACTGACATACAGTGCATTTGGAAAATCTTCAGACCCTTTAACCTTTTTTTCACATTTGGTTATGTTGCAGCCTTGTGCTAAAATACAAAAACATCGAGTTTTCCACCATCAATTTGCATTTAATCCTTCTTAAGGATAAAGTGAAAACAAAAATTTTGCATGGTCATAAGAATTCAGACCCTTTATTATGACACTTGAAATTTAATTCTGGGGCCACCCATTTCTATTAATCATGTTTGAGATGTCCCTGAACCTTGTTTGAAGTCCACCTGTGGTAAATTCAGTTGATTGGACATTATTTGGGAAGATACAACCCTATCTATATAAGGTCTCACAGCTGAGAATACATATTGGAGCAAAAACCAAGCCATAAGGAGATAAAAAACTGCCTGTAGCGCTCATAGACAGGATTGCGTGGAGACTCACAGTAGATCTGAAGAAGGGTAAAAAAAACCATGTCTTTTGTACTGAAAGTTCCCAAGAGCACAGTGGCCTCCATAATTGTTAAATGGAAGAAGATTGAGCTGGTTGCCCCACTGAACTAAGTAATCAGAGGGAAAGAGCCTTGGTAAGAGAGCTGACCGAGAACCCAGTGGTCTCTCTGGCTGAGTTCAAAAGATCCTGTGTGCAAACGAGAAACTTCCAAAAGGTCAACCATTACTGCAGCATTCCACCAACCTGGGCTTTATAATGGAGGGCCAGAAAGAATCCTCTCCTCAGTGAAAGATACATGCAAGTTTGCAAACAAAGCCCCTAAAGACTGTAAGAAACAAGATTCTTTGGTTTAATGAAAACAAGATTGAACTTTTTGGCCTCAATTCTAAGTGTCATATTTGGAGGAAACCAGACACTGCCTGATACTATCCGTACAGTGAAGAATGGTGGTGGCAGCCTCATGCTGTTTTTCACTGGCTGGGGCAGGGAGACTGGTCAGAGTTGAAGGAAAGCTGAAACTCTGGACCTCAGACTGGGCTGAAGGTTTACTTTCCAACAAGACAATTACCCTAAGCAAACAGCCGAGACAACATAAGAGTGGCTTAGGGACAACTCTGAATTTCATTGAGTGGCCGAGCCAGAGCCCTCACTTGAACCCAATTGAACATCTCCGGAAAGACCTGAAAATGGCTGTCCACCAGCGGTCCCCATCCAACTTAACAGAGCTTGGGGGAATGTAGAGAAGATGGCAGAAAATTCGCATTTGTAGGTGTGTAAATCTTGTGGCATCTTATCCAAGAAGACTGGAGGCTGCAATCATTGCCAAAGGTGCTTCACCTAAGTCCTGAGTAAAAGGTCTAAATACTTATGTGAACAGAAATCTAAGCTGCAGAAACCAATGTCAGACAGCTGCTGCCAAGGCCAATAAGATAATGGGCTGCATCAAAAGAGGCATAGATGCCCGTGATGAGAACATAGTCCTGCCACTTTACAAATCACTAGTCAGACCACACATGGAGTACTGTGTACAGTTCTGGGCTCCTGTGAACAAGGCAGACATAGCAGAGCTGGAGAGGGTTCAGAGGAGGGCAACTAAAGTAATAACTGGAATGGGTGGACTACAGTACCCAGAAAGATTATCAAAATTAGGGTTATTCACTTTAGAAAAAAGACGACTGAGGGGAGATCTAATAACTATGTATAAATATATCAGAGGTCAGTACAGAGATCTCTCCCACGATCTATTTATCCCCAGGACTGTGACTGTGACGAGGGGCCATCCTCTGCGTCTGGAGGAAAGAAGGTTTGTACACAAACATAGAAGAGGATTCTTTACGGTAAGAGCAGTGAGACTATGGAACTCTCTGCCTGAGGAGGTGGTGATGGTAAGTTCACTAAAAGAGTTCAAGAGGGGCCTGGATGTATTTTTGGAGGGTAATAATATTACAGGTTATAGTTACTAGAGAGGGGTCGTTGATCCAGGGAGTTATTCTGATTGCCTGATTGGAGTCGGGAAGGAATTTTTTTCCCTAGTGGGGAAAACTGGCTTCTACCTCACAGGGTTTTTTTTGCCTTCCTCTGGATCAACTTGTAGGAAAACAGGCCGAACTGGATGGACAGATGTCTTTTTTCGGCCTTATAAACTATGTTACTATGTTACTATGTTACTATGTTATGTCAATGGAATATTTTAGTTTTTACTTTTCAATAAATTCACAAACATTTTGAAAATTCTGCTTTTACTCTCTCATTATCGAATATTGATTGCAGAATGATGGGGAAAAATGTTAACTTTTTATTTGGCAACATTACAAAATGTGAGAATAATGAAAGGTTGTGAAGGCTTTCTTTTTCAAGTTTCATTCTCAATTTCAGTATGATTACAGTGATGCCAAATTTTTATAGTTTTTCTAATGTTTTAATACTCAAAAAAATGAAATCTTTAATTTTTTTTAAATAGCTATATTTTGAAATCCACAACTTTTTAATATTTTGTATATTTCCATATACAGAGATGTTTATGGAATCATTTTTTGTGATCTTTAGTTTTTATTTATACTATTTTGGGCTGCAAAAATGTTTTATCATGTTTTATTATTATTTTTTGGAAGGCAAAGGGACAAAAAAAAATAAAAAAACAGCAATTTGTGCAACAGGTGACATTAGATTATGTATACCATATACTGCAATAGTTTACTCTTGCACTCTGTGGGAAAACTTTACTATGGCAGGCCTTGGAGCCTTCAAAAGGCATCAGGCTGCAATACCAACCAAATGACTGCATTGATATCCTCACTGGGGTTATATACACCTACAGTATAAGTTTATAATTACCTACTAGAAGTTGCTAAATAGAGGCCTGTGGTGAAGTAGATATATTTCCAAGCCTTAGAAATTGATGCACTAACAAGATAATTCCAAAGTCATTGTCCGTGTTTGATTTACTAACTATCCAACATTCCTGTGTACTGATAAATTATATCCCCCCAATTATAGTTGACCCCTCAATACAACAAACAATGGTGTCTTTGTTCCTCCCACCTTTTCTGTATCCATCTTTTTGAACGTCTGATATATATTTTACTGCAGGGCCATTTTACAAGGTAAATAACCCCTTTCATTAAACAACTTATATGGTCTTTCATGGGCTTTCCCCAACACTATCTATGGTCATTATCCCATTTCTCATACTTTCTACATGCCCTACATTTACAACAAGGGAAATTTAACAAGGGAAATTAGTGCAACTGATTTACTGCGTGCAAATCTGCAGCATATCTGTGCTGTGTGGGTTAGTTCCTGTGCAGTTTAAGGCTGTATTCATGTGAATATACTGTATAAACAAGTGTGTGAATGCCATAGATTTCATGCCAAAAATGAGCTTCAGACCAATCAAAAGAAAGTTGACAAACATTACTATGGCAATTTAATTAGACTCTATTTGTACTTCTCATTGACTTCTATTTGCTGGACATACTGAGTGTTCTTTAGGCATATGTTTGACATTTATACATCAGGCTACCTTTTTTCAAACAGTGCTGAAAGGTGCTCTTCATTTACAATGGGGATCAATGCAAATATATGCAACTGTATGGGCATACAGCAGGGTAAATCTGGGGGCATATGTTTAAATGAAAATGGAGTTTCAAAGGTCAAAAATAAAAACAATGGATAATCACCTTAACAATCCCCCGGCTCTGCAGTTTGACAACTGGTCAGAGCTGTGCTCCTTTCCAGCACATCATGTGCCCAGGGGTGGATTGGGAACTCAAAGTGGCCCTGGAAAAAAAGGTAGAAGTGGCCCCATATTGTAGGTGGAGCCAAACATGTAGAAGGCATGGCCAAAAAGGTTGTATTATCATGACAGAAGTGTTTTTGCTAATCCATGACGGATCCAGCAAAAACGCTAGTGTGAAAGTAGCCTTAAGTGTGCCAAAATAAACACTAGTACACAGCGGAGCAATATGGCAGAAAAAGGAGGCTATAGTACAGAATGCTGGTCCTGGTGGTCACTGGTGTGGACTACAAGGCTCATTTACTCTACTGGGAAATACAGGCCCAACTACAGCATAATATACTGGAATCTACAGTATATACTGTAAATATATTAGCCCTACAACCAAATAATAACACCACCATACAGCGACCCGATGATGCCTCCATACAGGGATCGGATAACAACTACGTACAGTGACTGGATAACGCCTAAATACAGTGACCGTATAACACTTCCATACAGTGACTGAATAATGCCTCTATACAGTGACTGGATAATGCCGCCATACAGTGACCAGATAACGCCGCCATACAGTGACCGGATAACTCCGCCATACAGTGACCGGATAACGCAGCCATACAGTGACTGGATAATGCCGCCATAGACTGGATAACGCCTCCATACAGTGACTGGATATAGGATATAAAGGGGCACAGTATAGAGTGTTAGAGGGCACAGTACAGGGTATGGTAAGGGGGCACAATGGAGGGTATAAGAGGGCATAGTACAGGGTAGGAGGTACATTATAGGGTATAAGGGGGAATAGTAGAGGTTAGGAGGCACAGTACAGGTCCCTTTATACCCTTGTACTGTGCCGACAACAGTGTATGTTTAGGGGGCACAGTCCAGGGTAGGGGGTCACAGGGCAGGGCAGGGGTCACAGGGCATCAGACTCAACAAAGCTGGCAAGGAGTCTGAAGCAGGAGGGTCCTGACTCCTGGCTGTGGCTTGCAGGCAGGCAGCAGTGGATCTCAGAGGTGGCAGTTCAAAGCTGCAGCTTGGCGTGCTGGGTGGAACGGTGGGCAGGCAGGCAGCCATTCAACCGTGCGGGGTGGCTGAGCAAGAAGGCTGACCATCATAGAAACGTGCGGCTCCTGGCAGCTTGGCGCGCTGGGTGGAACGGCGGGCGGGAGGGCAGCCAGCCATTCAAACAGCACAGCAGCCAATGGGAAGTAGTGTACGCATACCAGCCACCCAGTGCTGTGCTGGCTGCTGTACTTGCGGCCTGTGAACCGGGTGCCCCTGCCAGCACACGGCCAGGGGGCATATGCTTCCCGGCCCAGCCCGCCCCTGCAATAACAAAGCGCAGCAGAGGAGAGGTAGGAGAATCCCTCTCTCCCCTCTCCTCTTGTTTCATTAGAGGCCGCATTGTTTAGGACAGCTGGGCTACCTCCACCGGCCCACTGCACACAAAAAACATGCGGCCCACCGGGAATCTTCCTGGTACAATACATTGCCAATCTGCACCTGCATGTGCCAAGGCTGAGGATTGCGCTTCTGGAGCTTGGACAGGTAAGTCTGTTACAGTTGGTGGAAAATTTTTTGCATTACTGTAAACTTTTGTTTGAATTAGATTGCTTACCATCACAGTCAGCACTGTGATGTAGAAGTGAAAAAGTCAAGCTGGTCATACACATATGATAAAGTCAACCAAACCCCCAGACTTTGGCAGAATTGACAGATTTTACCATTTATTCCTACAGTAAACAGGAAGGTAGATAAATATATTTCCTTCTTTACCTTTCCTCTTAGCTGAGCTTGTAACAACATGTACGGTGCAAAATGACAAGCTTTGAAAAAAGTACACGTTTTGTTGATGAGCTGTCACAAGATATTTATGTAATATGTGTCTATGTGAGGCCATCCTCTGGTTGTGATTTGTCTGTCAAAGTTATTGCTATATTGTATTGAATTTGCAATAGGATACACTGGAGCCCTTAACTGCAAAGAAAGTAAAGGGTGCACTCATTTAAGTACGCAATTAGTGCATAAGAATAGTGCATAAAATATCAATAAAATACCAGCAAAAAAAGATAATTTGTCCTTGTTGCAGAAGATGAAATTTTAAATGGTGTCGGACTGGTGTTTCTTGGGCCCACTAGAGAAAGTTATTCTTGGGGCCCAAGTTTTGAATCAAAGAAATACATAAACCCTAGTGGAAGGTGATTGGCTCCAAAGGCAACCAGATTGTTTTTTTCTTCTTCTGGAGTTTTGGGGCTTACTATTGTATCAGAGTCTGGGCCCATCAAAGGATCTTCTGACCCTGATGAGATATATACCAAAAGACAGAATAAAATAGCTGGTTTTGCATAGGTTGAACCAAGTAGTTTGTGTGATATATTGTAAAGTGGCTACACCCACATGTGGTTACGTTTTGGACATCTTATTGACTATCACATTCTTAAAAACAAAATCACGGAAAATAATGCACTAATACAACAGATACAAACATTATATATGGACTAAGCCCTCAAAAAATACATCCTGCACAATATGATAACTGAATATGCGGATGTATATGGCTACATGTATAAAAATGTTGCTTGATGCACACAGAGGTAACTAGGAGCAGCACACTGTATGTGCAGGGTCTGCTCTCCTGAATGTACAGTAGATGCCCAACGACATAGGTAGGTTTAGTGTACGACCTGCCTGATTGAGACCACCTTGGCGCTGGTAGGCAAGCACAGATGTGTTTTGATCAAAATATATTGGTGGAGAGTCTCAGATTTTATCATATCAGAATGAGGGCTTAGTCTATATATAATGTATGCATCTATTGTATTAGTGCATTATTTAAAAAGGGGGGAACCCACACCATTATTTTTTTTTATCCAGCCAGATACAACCAGCAGCGGCAGCCTGGCACTACCAGGGTGGGAAGGGACACGGTTATTGGCCCTTCCCAGCCTATCAGTAACAGCCTGCCGCTGCCTCAGAACTGGACCCTCAATTTAGAAGGTCTGGTCCTGTGGGTACCCGGCTCTTCCCGACACCGCTGGTGGCGGTGGGTGCTGAGGTAATAGATGTTGGGGTTAGTGCTGGCCATACCGGAAAGCACTAAGCCCAGTATTAGTAATCAGGGCCGTCTGTAGATAGCCGTGATTACTAAAACTGCAGTTTGGAAAAAAAACACACATACACTTATAACATATTTTATTGAAATAAACACTCCCCCAGACCCCTGTTTGACCATTTTATTTAAAAAATAAAAAAGCTGGTCCGACGTAATCCTACGAATCCGACGTAGTCCTCTGCATTCACGACCCTGAAAAATAGAAAACAAACAAACACAAACTGGGTGGGGCTGGGGAAGACCCGGCAGTCATGGTACACATTGGCACCAATGACAAAGTCAGGGGGAGATGGAAGGTCCTTAAAAATGATTTTAGGGAACTAGGAGAGAAGCTCAAGTCCAGGACCTCCAAGGTAATGTTTTCAGAAATACTACCAGTGCCACGAGCGTCACTAGAGAGACAACGGGAGCTTAGGGAATTAAATAAGTGGCTCAGAGGCTGGTGCAGGAAGGAAGGGCTTGGGTTCATGGAGAACTGGGCCGACTTCTCTGTCGGCTACAGACTCTACAGTAGGGACGGGCTGCACCTTAATGGGGAGGGTGCAACTGCCGATGGGGAAAAAATGGTTAGACGGCTGGAGGAGCTTTTAAACTAGGATCTGGGGTGGGGTGGGGGGTAATACTAATAAGGGGGTAGATAGTGTAGATAGAGAGTGGGTCATAGGAGGGGAGAGTGGGGGGTTAGTGGGGGTTGGGATTAGTGAGGAATGTAGGGAGAATATTGGGCAAAACATCAACCAAAGTAACCCAAAAACCCCGGATATTCACTTCAAAGGTAATAGTAATTTAAAAAGGGGGGGTAAAAAATATACATAGACCTCTTAAGTGTATGTACACTAATGGCAGAAGCCTGAATAATAAAATTGGTGAACTGGAATTAGTGATGTGTGAGGAGGACTATCACATAGTGGGAATAACTGAGACATGGCTGGATGATACCTATGACTGGGCAGTTAACGTACAGGGTTACAGTCTGTTTAGAAAGGATCGTCAAAACTGGAGAGGGGGAGGGGTCTGCCTTTATTTAAAGTCCTGTCTAAAGCCCACACTCCGGGAAGACATGAAGATGTGGAGTCACTGTGGGTAGAAATAAATGGAGCCAAAAACAATAATAAAATACTAATAGGAGTTTATTATAAACCCCCTAGTATACCAGAGCCCATAGAAAATCTACTTCTAAACGAAATAGACAAGGTGGCAAATCATAAAGAGGTCGTTATTATGGGGGATTTCAACTACCCAGATATAGACTGGAAAACTGAAACCTGTATATCTCATAAAGGAAACAGGTTCTTGGAAATAACCAAAGACAATTACCTTTCCCAACTGGTTCAGGACCCGACTAGAGGGACGGCCATACTGGACTTAGTATTAACCAATAGACCTGACAGAACAACAGATGTGCAGGTTGGGGGACACCTGGGAAATAGTGACCATAATATAATAACCTTCCAACTGTCATTCAAAAGAGCGTTTCTTCAGGGAGGAATAAAAATACCAAACTTCAAAAAAGCAAACTTTAGCCAACTAAGAGAGGCCATAGGCCTAACTAACTGGGACAAAGTCCTCAAAAATAAAAAATACAGCCACAAAATGGGATATTTTTAAAAGCATCCTAATATCTAATTGTGAGAGGTACATACCTTATGGGAATAAAAGGTTAAGGAACAAGAAAAAAACAATGTGGATAAACAGAACTGTAAAGAAAGCAATAAATGACAAACAGAAAGCATTTAAATCACTAAAACAGGAGGGGAGCGAGGAAGCATTGAAAAACTATAAGGAAAAAAATAGAGTATGTAAAAGACAAATAAAAACAGCCAAACTAGAGACCGAGAGATTAATCGCCAAAGAGAGTAAAACTAACCCTAAAATGTTCTTTAATTAAATAAATGGGAAAAAGTATAAACCTGAAGGTGTCGGCCCCTTACAGAGTAATGAGGGGGGAGTTGCAGAGAGCGATGAGGAGAAAGCAAAGCTACTAAATATCTTTTTCTCCACTGTATTCACTGAGGAAAATAAACTGTCAGATGAAATGCAGAATATAAAAGTAAATTCCCCATTAAAAGTGCCCTGTCTGACCCAGGAAGAAGTAGAGCTGTGTCTTAAAAAGATTAAAATAGACAAATCGCCAGGACCGGATGGCATACACCCCCATATCCTAAGAGAATTAAGTAATGTCATAGCCAGACCCTTATTTCTGATATTTAAGGACTCTATACTGACAGGGAGTGTTCCAGAGGAGTGGCGCATAACAAATGTGGTGCCAATATTCAAAAAGGGTCCAATAACAGAGCCTGGAAACTATAGGCTGGTAAGTTTAACATCTGTCATGTGTAAACTGTTTGAAGGTTTTCTAAGAGATGCTATCTTGGAGTACCTCAATGAAAATAAGCATATAACTCCATATCAGCATGGCTTCATGAGGGATCGGTCATGTCAAACCAATTTAATCAGTTTCTATGAGGAGGTAAGTTCTAGACTTTACCGTGGCGAATCAATGGATGTCGTATATCTAGACTTCTCCAAAGCATTTGACATGGTATCACATAAAAGGTTAGTATATAAAATGAGAATGCTTGGACTGGGCGAAAATGTCTGTATGTGGGTAAGTAACTGGCTCAATGATAGAAAACAGAGGGTGGTTATTAACGGCACATACTCAGATTGGGTCACTGTCACTAGTGGGGTACCACAGGGGTCAGTATTGGGCCCAATTCTCTTCAATATATTTATTAATGATCTTGTAGAAGGCTTGCACAGTCAAATATCAAATTTTGAAGATGACACTAAACTGTGTAAAGTAATTAACACAGAAGAGGACAGTACACTGCTACAGATGGATCTGGATAGACTGGAGGCTTGGGCAGAGAAGTGGCAGATGAGGTTTAACACTGACAAATGTAAGGTTATACACATGGGAAGGAATAATGCAAGTCACCAGTACATAGTAAATGGTAAAACACTGGGTAACTCTGACATGGAAAAAGACCTAGAAAGTTTAGTGAACAGCAAACTAAGCTGTGGAAACCAGTGTAAGACAGCTGCTGCCAAGGCCAATAAGATAATGGGTTGCATCAAAAGAGGCATAGATACCCGTGATGAGAACATAGTCCTGCCACTTTACAAATCACTAGTCAGACCATATATGGAGTACTGTGTACAGTTCTGGGCTCCTGTGAACAAGGGAGACAAAGCAGAGCTGGAGAGGGTTCAGAGGAGGGCAACTAAAGTCATAACTGGAATGGGTGCACTACAGTACCCAGAAAGATTATCAAAATTAGGGTTATTTACTTTAGAAAAAACACGACTGAGGGGAGATCTAATAACTATGTATAAATATATCAGGGGTCAGTACAGAGATCTCTCCCATGATCTTTTTATCCCCAGTACTGTGACTGTGACGAGGGGACATGCTCTGAGCCTGGAGGAAAGAAGGTTTGTACACAAACATAGAAGAGGATTCTTTATGGTAACAGCAGTAAGACTATGGAACTCTCTGCCTGAGGAGGTGGTGATGGTAAGTTCAGTAAAAGAGTTCAAGAGGGGCCTGGATGTATTTCTGGAGGGTAATAATATTACAGGTTATAGTTACTAGAGATGGGTTGTTGATCCAGGGAGTAATTCTGATTGCCTGATTGGAGTCGGGAAGGAATTTTTTCCCCTAAAGTGAGGAATATTGGCTTCTACCTCACAGGGGCTTTTTGCCTTTTACCTCTGGATCAACTTGCAGGATAACAGGCCGAACAGGATGGACAGATGTCTTTTTTCGGCCTTATAAACTATGTTACTATGTTACTAAACAAACCACTTACCTCCTCAGGCTTCTTCATTGTAGTAATTCCTCCCATCCAGCAGGTGGCGCCGTGGTAAAACTTACCACTCTGCGTGCCGTCTTTCTGCTGGACAGGAGTAGGGAGCTGCAAGGGAAGATAAGTAGTGTCTCTGTGTGTCTGTCTTTGTACTTTTTTATTTTTATTTTGGGCACTTGTGTAAACCAGGCACCCCCCACTCTTCCGAGTCTGCCTGTTTACTCCCATAGACAATTATGCTCGGGTGCTCGGCCAAGCACTCGAGCACCCCTGAGAGCTCAGCCAGAGCACCTGAGCGTATGAGTACCTGGTTGCTCGAGCATCACTAATTACTACTGAAGGTCTTAGTCTAAAATTAGTCTAAAACATTAGTTATATTTATGGTAACCGGAATACCCCCTTTAACAGTGTCATCCACAGCGCTCTGCCCATTTAAAGCAGTAAATAGAAATGGCTGGGTTGTTAGTGAACTGAGCTTCCCAGCTGGCTGCTAATTACGTGGCTGTGTTGTTATGGAAACCTGGCCTCCTTGTGTGTGTCTGTGCAGAGAATGGCAGTTGGGGTTTGAAACCAAAGCTCCCAGGCTAATATTGGCTAATGCAGGTCATATTCTGGGAATATCTCGGGAACGGCATGTCTAAAACCTTCCCGGACACCTGATGTACATGTGTGCTGAATTTGGTGAAAATCGGTCCAGTAGTTTGGTCGCGCATAGAGATCAGACAGACAGAAACTAATTTTTATAATATTAAGAGATAAATTAAAAAAATAAAAATGAAATGTATTGTGACATCGAAACATTCCCATTTTCTGCGCCACTGACAAGAACACTGGGTGTTGTGCAGAACTGTGTGTATTTCCCGCGTTCAAATAGCAGCATTTAATATAAATCATATCAAGTGTTTAAGATCTCTATAATTGGATTTGATAGAAGGACTCCTTAATGCATTAATATCCACTTAGAAAATAATATCTAAGTAATCGTGTTCATTTCAGAGAAGTCAGTGGAATTTGGAGAACATTAGCACAAGAAATTCTCATGCATGTCTAGAAAAGGATTTATTTTTATGTAAATCCAAATTGTACTAAAAACATTATCTTATCTTGTACAATTACTGACAGAGGATGAGAGGTAAACTGTAACTATTATACTTCATTTTGGAATTTTATTTTATATAATCTAACTTTAAATCCTGAATGCATTCAAGTTTTATAAATTCACTCTAAAAAAAGCAATACATTTTCTTCACCTGAAATGGGTTATTCAATGAGTAATGTAAAAAATTGTAATGAGACTTCATATAATACACAACACCCTCTTTGTAACAAAGCTAGAACCAAGTCTGTATGTCACATGGATACAGCGATTTCTCCATTCATTGCTCCAATTCTCTACTAGATTTATTTCAGGGGATGTGCCCTTTGTTCTGCAGCTTTCTCCCTGTAAGGTTGCATTCACACAACCATATCCGTTCTGTGGTACTCATATCACGGATCTGCAAAATACGGATGCGGTCTGTTTGCATCCCACACTTTTCATGGGCTCCACTGAAAAAATGCTTATTTTCGTCTGCAAAATGGATAAGAATAGGACATATTCTATAATTTGCGGTTCAGCCGCATGGATGCGGGCAGCTCACGGATGACATATGTCTTCTGTCTGCATTTTTGTGACCCCATAGAAATGAATGGGTCTGCCTGCAATATGCAAAAAAAAGGTTGTGGACCCAAAATATGGTTGTGATTGCACTCTCATAGGGTCATAGCTACTAACAGCAGATCGCTGGTGGCAAATAAAAGATGGAACTGAGTATAAGGAAAAGAACCAACAGTAGGTGGCACAAATACATTTTATTGAAAAGCTCAGAGGCTATGCTAACTTTTTAATCCAATTACAGAAGTATTCTGATCCAGGTGCTAGTTTTAAAAATATAAAATATTTTAACAGGACAGCCTCCATAAATCAGCCTGTAGTTACCTTCCATTTGCCTACAAGAATAAACTGCTTCAATCACGCAATAAATGAATCTAGGATAAAACACTTTATAGAATACTGAGAGAAAAGTAGAAGAGAAGCATGCAGCTGCAGCATCACACTCAGTGTCTAAGTGAAACAGCAGTGAAAGATATCAGCAGGGAAGAAGCATTGCATGAATATGAGTACACATTACTCTTAATTAGAGATGAGCGAGTAGTGTTCGATCGAGCCGGTATTCGATCGAATACTACGCTATTCGGCATACTCGATTTCAATCGAGTATAACGGCGATGGCGCACTTAGAATTCGTTTCCCCTCCCACCTTCCCTGGCGCTCTTTTTCCACCAATCAACATGCAGGGGGGGTATGACAGGCACGCTGAGCACGCTGGCAGCGCGAAAACAGCGTCTACATGGATTGGCTGGAAAAACCATGTGACCTCGAATATTAAAAACTCAGCTCTTCCTGCTCGTACGCATATGCTGCGTGAACTTAGTCAGGGACAGAGGCTGGAGAAGGGACAGACAGGTTTTAGCAGTTGGACAGGCAGGAGCGTGATTAAAAGCCCTTATCAGGGCTACTATAGTGCACTACAGTGATAGCTTTACTACAAGATACACTTTACAGAGAACGGCTGCCGTATTCAGGGATAGCTGCTGGAGTAGGGACAGAGAGAGGCATTAGTGGTGTATTAGGTGCTCTGCTACATACCAAACTATATTTGGCACTACTGTTCAGCGTTCTTTTTGGCTGAAAAAACCCTGTTATATAACTAGTGTGTATATGCACCATCTGATCTGGCAGTATACGTCTGTGAATTTTATTTATTTTTTTAAATACAGTTTATTTGGCTCTAGTGTTCTGGTTCTGTGTGCCTGCAATACCCTTTTTGTATACCAGGTGTAAATACCCACCGTCTGTACAGTTAGTACACGGCTGTGTACCTTGAAATATACAATATCTAGGCCTTTTAATTGGCCACTGTACTGTGCGTTCTCTTGCTAAATTATTTCACATACCTGGTGTAAATACCCACCGTCTGTACAGTTAGTACACGGCAGTGTACCTTGAAATATACAATATCTAGGCCTTTTAATTGGCCACTATACTGTGCGTTCTCTTACTAAATTATTTCACATACCTGGTGTAAATACCCACCATCTGTACAGTTAGTACACGCTGTGTACCTTGAAATATACAATATCTAGGCCTTTTAATTGGCCACTATACTGTGCGTTCTCTTGCTAAATTATTTCACATACCTGGTGTAAATACCCACCGTCTGTACAGTTAGTACACGGCAGTGTACCTTGAAATATACAATATCTAGGCCTTTTAATTGGCCACTATACTGTGCGTTCTTCTTACTAAATTATTTCACATACCTGGTGTAAATACCCACCATCTGTACAGTTAGTACACGGCTGTGTACCTTGAAATATACAATATCTAGGCCTTTTAATTGGCCACTATACTGTGCGTTCTCTTGCTAAATTATTTCACATACCTGGTGTAAATACCCACCGTCTGTTCAGTTAGTACACGGCTGTGTACCTTGAAATATACAATATCTAGGCCTTTTAATTGGCCACTATACTGTGCGTTCTCTTGCTAAATTATTTCACATACCTGGTGTAAATACCCACCGTCTGTACAGTTAGTACACGGCTGTGTACCTTGAAATATACAATATCTAGGCCTTTTAATTGGCCACTATACTGTGCGTTTCTCTTGCTAAATTATTTCACATACCTGGTGTAAATACCCACCGTCTGAGCAGTTAGTACACGGCTGTGTACCTTGAATATACAATATCTAGGCCTTTTAATTGGCCACTATACTGTGCGTTCTCTTGCAAATTATTTCACATACCTGGTGTAAATACCACCGTCTGTACAGTTAGTACACGGCTGTGTACCTTGAAATATACAATATCTAGGCCTTTTAATTGGCCACTATACTGTGCGTTCTCTTGCTAAATTATTTCACATACCTGGTGTAAATACCCACCGTCTGTAGCAGTTAGTACACGGCTGTGTACCTTGAAATATACAATATCTAGGCCTTTTAATTGGCCACTATACTGTGCGTTCTCTTGCTAAATTATTTCACATACCTGGTGTAAATACCCACCGTCTGAGCAGTTAGTACACGGCTGTGTACCTTGAAATATACAATATCTAGGCCTTTTAATTGGCCACTGTACTGTGCGTTCTCTTGCTAAATTATTTCACATACCTGGTGTAAATACCCACCGTCTGTACAGTTAGTACACGGCAGTGTACCTTGAAATATACAATATCTAGGCCTTTTAATTGGCCACTATACTGTGCGTTCTCTTGCTAAATTATTTCACATACCTGGTGTAAATACCCACCGTCTGAGCAGTTAGTACACGGCTGTGTACCTTGAAATATACAATATCTAGGCCTTTTAATTGGCCACTGTACTGTGCGTTCTCTTGCTAAATTATTTCACATACCTGGTGTAAATACCCACCGTCTGTAGCAGTTAGTACACGGCTGTGTACCTTGAAATATACAATATCTAGGCCTTTTAATTGGCCACTATACTGTGCGTTCTCTTGCTAAATTATTTCACATACCTGGTGTAAATACCCACCGTCTGAGCAGTTAGTACACGGCTGTGTACCTTGAAATATACAATATCTAGGCCTTTTAATTGGCCACTGTACTGTGCGTTCTCTTGCTAAATTATTTTAAAAACCTGGTGTAAATACCCACCGTCTGAGCAGTTAGTACACGGCTGTGTACCTTGAAATATACAATATCTAGGCCTTTTAATTGGCCACTATACTGTGCGTTCTCTTGCTAAATTATTTCACATACCTGGTGTAAATACCCACCGTCTGAGCAGTTAGTACACGGCTGTGTACCTTGAAATATACAATATCTAGGCCTTTTAATTGGCCACTATACTGTGCGTTCTCTTGCTAAATTATTTTAAAAACCTGGTGTAAATACCCCACCGTCTGAGCAGTTAGTACACGGCTGTGTACCTTGAAATATACAATATCTAGGCCTTTTAATTGGCCACTGTACTGTGCGTTCTCTTGCTAAATTATTTCACATACCTGGTGTAAATACCCACCGTCTGTACAGTTAGTACACGGCAGTGTACCTTGAAATATACAATATCTAGGCCTTTTAATTGGCCACTATACTGTGCGTTCTCTTGCTAAATTATTTCACATACCTGGTGTAAATACCCACCGTCTGAGCAGTTAGTACACGGCTGTGTACCTTGAAATATACAATATCTAGGCCTTTTAATTGGCCACTATACTGTGCGTTCTCTTGCTAAATTATTTTAAAAACCTGGTGTAAATACCCACCGTCTGAGCAGTTAGTACAACGGCTGTGTACCTTGAAATATACAATATCTAGGCCTTTTAATTGGCCACTATACTGTGCGTTCTCTGCTAAAATTATTCACATACCTGGTGTAAATACCCCACCGTCTGAGCAGTTAGTACACCGGCTGTGTACCTTGAAATATACAATATCTAGGCCTTTTAATTGGCCACTATACTGTGCGTTCTCTTGCTAAATTATTTCACATACCTGGTGTAAATACCCACCGTCTGTTCAGTTAGTACACGGCTGTGTACCTTGAAATATACAATATCTAGGCCTTTTAATTGGCCACTGTACTGTGCGTTCTCTTGCTAAATTATTTCACATACCTGGTGTAAATACCCACCGTCTGTTCAGTTAGTACACGGCTGTGTACCTTGAAATATACAATATCTAGGCCTTTTAATTGGCCACTGTACTGTGCGTTCTCTTGCTAAATTATTTCACATACCTGGTGTAAATACCCACCGTCTGAGCAGTTAGTACACGGCTGTGTACCTTGAAATATACAATATCTAGGCCTTTTAATTGGCCACTATACTGTGCGTTCTCTTGCTAAATTATTTTAAAAACCTGGTGTAAATACCCACCGTCTGAGCAGTTAGTACACGGCTGTGTACCTTGAAATATACAATATCTAGGCCTTTTAATTGGCCACTTTACTGTGCGTTCTCTTGCTAAATTATTTCACATACCTAATTATATACCCAAATATTGTATTTGCAACCAAAAAAAAATAAAATGCGGAGGGGGGCTAGCGGAATCGGACGTGGACGAGGACGGGGGCGCGGAAATGCTGTTGGTGGCCTTGTTGAAGCCAGTGGGGATACAATGCGTGCTGGTGAGGGTCAGCCAGGATCCCACTCATCCAGAATCCCTGCCTTTATGGGACAGTTAAGCAGGGGGCGAGTTACACCGCTGTTGAGGCCTGAGCAGGTTGAACAGGTGGTGCAATGGATAGCCGATAGCGCTTCCACACAGTTGTCCACCAGCCAGTCATCCACACAGTCTCACTCTGACCCTCCTTCCTCCACACCTGGCCAACAGAGTCATCCCACCCTTGACCCCTCCCAGGAGCTCTTTTCGGGTCCTTTTTCAGATGTGGCGGAAGAATCCCAGGAGCTAGCAGAGGAATTTGTTTGTAGTGATGCCCAAACACTTGAGTTTTCGCCATCTCCTGCTGATGTGGACCCTGAACCAGCATCTGTTATCATGAGCGATGATGATGATGAGACGCAGTTGCCATCAAGGGAGGCTGTTGGAATGTCCAGTGGGCAGGAGGAGGAGCAGAGTGAGGAAGAGGAGGTGGTGTATGACGAAATGACCGACCCCACTTGGCCAGGGGTGATGTCCAGCGGGGAAAGCAGTGGAGAGGTGGTGGTCTGCGCAGCACCGAAAAAGGCAGCAAGAGGCAGAGGGATGTCCACAGGCAGAGGGATGTCCAGAGGCAGAGGGATGTCCAGAGGCAGAGGGATGTCCACAGGCAGAGGGATGTCCAGAGGCAGAGGACAGTCCAGACAGAGTAGTGAGGCCACAGCCAGCACGGCCGAAGCTGTTCCCGGCAGCGGGCAGTCTCGCGAAGCTCCCCCATCGAGGCCTCGTACTTCTGTGGTGTGGAGATTTTTTAATGTTTGTGCGGATGACAAACTGAGCGCGGTTTGCACACTCTGCCACTCAAAACTGAGTAGGGGCTCTGAGAAGAGCAATCTGACCACCTCAGGCATGCGGCGTCACTTGGAAGTCAAGCACTGGGCTGAGTGGGAGAGAGCAAACGCAATACAAACTGCGCCCGGTCCTGCTGCCACTGCCTCTTCCCCTTTGTTGTGTGCTGCCACTGCGGTCCAGACCTCCAGCCAGGACACCTCCACATCTGCCTCTGCCTCGGCTACTTTGGGGCCTTTTCCTTCAGCCTCCCCTTCCCCCGCCTCTTCGCCTGCACCTTCACACTCCTCGTCCCATCAACTGTCCATCTCGCAGGCGTTCGACCGCAGGCGGAAGTACGCCTCGAGTCACCCCCAAGCCCAAGCCTTAAACTGCCACATCTCCAAACTGCTGGCCCTGGAGATGTTGCCGTTTAGGCTTGTGGAGACGCAGGCCTTCCGCGACCTGATGGCGGCTGCCGCACCTCGCTATTCCGTCCCCAGCCGCCACTACTTTTCCCGGAGTGCCGTCCCCGCCCTGCACCAGCACGTGTCGCGTAACATCAGGCGGGCCCTGAGGTACGCAGTCAGCGCAAAGGTCCACTTGACCACCGACTCGTGGACAAGCGCTTGCGGCCAGGGACGCTACATCTCTTTGACGGCACACTGGGTGAATGTAGTGGAAGCGGGGACGGGGTCGCAAACAGAGACGGCCTACCTACCACCCCCGCCCAAGATTGCCAGCATGGGTTCTGATAAACCCCCCTCCTCCTCCTCCTCCTCCTCTGCCTTAACATCGCCCTCAGCCGCTAGCTGGAAGCGTTGCAGCACTGGCGCGGGGAGACGTCAGCAGGCGGTGCTTAAGCTCATCAGCTTGGGCGACAGGAAGCACAGCGCCCCAGAGGTGAGGGACGCCATATTGCAGCAGACGGAGATGTGGCTGTCGCCGCTGCAGCTAGGACCAGGCATGGTCGTGTGCGATAACGGCCGTAACCTGGTGGCGGCTCTGGAGCTTGCCGAACTCGATCACGTACCATGCCTGGCCCACGTTTTTAATCTGGTAGTCCAAACACCAACCTGGCAGAGCTACTGGTGAAAGTGCGGCGCTTGTGCGCTCACTTTCGGAAGTCAACTGTAGCTGCTGCTAGCTTAAAAAAACTCCAGCAACGCCTCCATTTGCCTGAACATCGGCTGTTGTGCGACCTGCCGACTCGCTGGAATTCCACCTATTCCATGTTGGCCAGGGTGTGTGAGCAGCAGAGAGCATTGATGGAGTACCAGATTATGAATCCACGCGTGCCTCCAACTCAGCTCCCTCAGTTTGCCAACCACGAGTGGCCATGGATGGCAGACATATGCGATGTACTGCGTATCTTTGAGGAGTCCACCAAGAAGGTCAGCAGCGAGGACGCTATAGTGAGCGTAACCATCCCGCTCCTATGCGTCCTTAAAGAATCGCTCATCGCAATAAGGGAGAACGCATTGCACGCAGAGGAGACGGGGGTAGGAGGAGACGCAACGGAGCTACACAGTCAGACCACACTTTTGTCTGCTTCACGGTGGCAGTTGCAGGAGGAGGAGGATGAGGAGGAGGACGACGTGGAGGTGGCTGTGGAAGAGGAGGAGGATGCTGGCGGCGAGGGTAGCAGTCAGGCTGTGTGCGTCCCATTGGTTCAGCGCGGATGGGGCGGAGAGGAGGCGGAAGAGGAAGAGGAGGAAATGGCAAGTGATCCTTCTGGTGGGGGCAGTGACGTCATGCCTATTCAGAGTCTGGCACACATGGCTGACTTCATGCTGGGCTGCTTTTCCCGGGACACACGTGTTGTCCGGATAGTGGAGAACAAACTGTACTGGGTCTTCGCACTCCTGGACCCCCGGTATAAAGATAACGTCTCCTCTTTTATTCCGGTAGAGGAGAGGACGAATCGATTGCTGGAATACCAGAGGGAACTCGTGCAGAACATGATGGAGATTTTCCCACCCACCATCGCTGGCGGCAGAGAGGAGAGGGTCTCCCAGAGTCCCACAACATCTATCAGGCCCACAGCCACCAGGGGAACACTCTCCAAGGTGTGGGACACGTTCATGGCACCCCCTCGTGCAACTTCCATCACTGCGGGGCCCGCTATCAGCAGGAGGGACAAGTATCGGCGGATGTTGCGGGAGTACCTGGCAGACCGTACCCCTGTCCTCCCCCATCCCTCGGCGTCCTACACTTACTGGGTCTCCAAGTTGGACACGTGGCTGGAACTGTCCCTGTACGCCTTGGAGGTGCTTGCCTGCCCTGCCGCCAGCGTGCTATCAGAAAGGGTGTTCAGCGCAGCCGGGGGCATTATAACCGATAAGCGCAGCCGCCTGTCAACCGACAGTGCCGACAGGCTGACGCTAATCAAAATGAACAGCAAGTGGATTGACCCGGACTTTGCTTCTCCAACCGTGGAAAGCAGCCAAAAGTGAAGTGCCATCTGTATGAAGTGCCATTTCCTCCTCCACCTCCTCCTCCTCCTCCTTAACCGCCGTAGAATTGCTCCGTAAATAAGAAAAATTTATATATTTATGGCTCACCTCTTGGGCCTCCACAAAATGTTTAAGAGGTCTCACCTCTTGGGCCTCCATATAATTTTTAACAGGTCTCACCTCTTGGGCCTCCACATAATTTTTAAGAGGTCTCACCTCTTGGGCCTGCACAAAATGTTTAAGAGGTCTCACCTCTTGGGCCTCCACATAATTTTTAAGAGGTCTCACCTCTTGGGCCTCCGCAAAATCTTTAAGAGGTCTCACCTCTTGGGCCTCCACATAATTTTTAACAGGTCTCACCTCTTGGGCCTCCACATAATTTTTAAGAGGTCTCACCTCTTGGGCCTGCACAAAATGTTTAAGAGGTCTCACCTCTTGGGCCTCCACAAAATGTTTAAGAGGTGTCACCTCTTGGGCCTCCACATAATTTTTAACAGGTCTCACCTCTTGGGCCTCCACATAATTTTTAAGAGGTCTCACCTCTTGGGCCTCCACAAATCTTTAAGAGTCTCACCTCTTGGGCCCACAAAATCTTTAAGAGGTCTCACCTCTTGGGCCTCCACAAAATCTTTAAGAGGTCTCACCTCTTGGGCCTCCACAAAATCTTTAAGAGGTCTCACCTCTTGGGCCTCCACATAATTTTTAAGAGGTGTCACCTCTTGGGCCTCCACAAAATCTTTAGGAGGTCTCACCTCTTGGGCCTCCACATAATTTTTAAGAGGTCTCACCTCTTGGGCCTCCACAAAATCTTTAAGAGGTCTCACCTCTTGGGCCTCCACATAATTTTTAAGAGGTGTCACCTCTTGGGCCTCCACAAAATCTTTAAGAGGTCTCACCTCTTGGGCCTCCACATAATTTTTAAGAGGTGTCACCTCTTGGGCCTCCACAAAATCTTTAAGAGGTCTCACCTCTTGGGCCTCCACATAATTTTTAACCCGTCTCACCTCTTGGGCCTCCACATAATTTTTAACAGGTCTCACCTCTTGGGCCTCCACAAAATCTTTAAGAGGTCTCACCTCTTGGGCCTCCGCAAAATCTTTAAGAGGTCTCACCTCTTGGGCCTCCACATAATTTTTAACAGGTCTCATCTCTTGGGCCTCCACATAATTTTTAACAGGTCTCACCTCTTGGGCCTCCACATAATTTTTAAGAGGTCTCACCTCTTGGGCCTCCACAAAATCTTTAAGAGGTCTCACCTCTTGGGCCTCCACAAAATTATCCATGAGCCTCTGGTCAGCCCACAACCTCTTCCTGCCTTTTGCGGTCCTACGCATCCCTCAACATCCCCACTGCTTTACCTGCTAGACATGACACTGGGCCAGGTCGGGTCACTGACATCTCAAGCGCCAACAATTTGGGCATTTTAAGGCTTCTGCATGTGTTTGAGTTGTTTTTACATTTTAAAGAAGACATGTCTGACCACATCTCACACACACACACACAATGACAATTAGGGGTGGGGTCTATTTGCTTTCCCCTTTGCCTATGCCATCTGTGGTTGTCATAGGCAACGTGATTTTAAGGGGTGCAGAATTTTATCTTCTTTTTTCTCTAGTTTGGCTTGGGGTCCATAGCAATGTAGAGGAAAGAAGGTTTCCTTGTATGGTCTCACTTTACAGAGAGGTTACATTGTCTTTGGAGTGTATTGTTGAGAGGCTGTGATAGTGGCGTAATAGTGCGACTTGGGCGCGTTATATGCACCCAGACATGCTTCCCCTGCTGTCCCAGTTGCATTCCAGCAGTGTTGGCATCCTTTTCTGAGGTTTCAGGGTGGACTTGGTGACCTCCAAGTGGTCGAATTGAGATTTCCAAGTGGCGAGCATTTTTTTCCCATAGACTTTAATGGGATTCGATATTCGGTCGAATAGTCGAATTTCGCGGTCTATTCGAATCGAATTTCGAACTTTCGAATATTTCACTACTCGCTCATCTCTACTCTTAATACCAGAGTTTAAAAAAAAAAATTGCATAATGGCTATGTTTCTTTGTACAATCATAACTGTGAAGAATCAGATATGTTTGGGCTTACCTAAAGTCTATTTCCAGCCATATTAATCCCTGTTTCAGCTGCATAGCTTGATGAATTTCTCTCACAAGCAGTGGATGTCTTCCTTCTGTTAGTACTGTATGCAGTGACCTCACTTCCCTTACTTCCTACTATGTCTGTTTTCCTCTAGGGAGCTCAAAAAGGAGGGATAAATCACACTTACAGAAAATCAAGATCCTGTGATGTTCAGAAGCAGCATAGAAGCAGTTGTTTTATTAGGCTCATAATCTCTGCTAGCTCTGACATGCCCTCACTTCCTCTCAGCCATCTTCTGAGTCTCTATTACCAGGGACGGAGCTTTCCCAACAATAGGGAGTGGACTGTAACTTAGGTGGAAGTGACACCCTTAGTGGCCATGACTTTACAGGTTTTTTCAAGTGGATACGGGGATATATTTTAAATAAAGGGATTTAGTTACACCATTCACTATTAAATTAAATTGTGGGAAAGTACAGTGACTCTTTAGATTACACCAGGAGGAGTCCGCACTCAAAATACTCCTCTCTTTAACCAGTGATCACATGGAACATTTTAACCAATTAAAACTATTATGTGATGGTTACTACTAGTTGCTACTTTGCACTTTTACTGCAACAAGCCTAAATCTATAAATTCAGTATCCTTTTTTGTAATGACGAGGCCACATTTCAGTTATAAAAATAATAACTTGGAAAATGAATTGCTTTGTCTGCCTTTTGTGCAATACCAATCTTATTTGTTCTGGTTGTTCATTTACTGGGATTCTCAGAGATCAGCTGTAATCATCTATAATATGTGAAAAGAAACTGGCAGCAAGTGTTCAGTGCCACTGCAGCACAACCACAGAAGAAACTGAGCATTACACAGTTCTTATTGATATCAGTGGGGTGCCAATGTAAAATGCACTGACTTGCTGGGCCCCCCAGAGCAAGAGAAACTCTTAGTAGCCAACAGATGAGGGTTTTGACTGACTCAGTAACTCAGAATTCCTTAAAGGGTATTTTCTGAATAAGACATTTACTTTGAGCTCTGTTTTGTTTTATTAAGTTTTTATGTTGATCTCCATGCTGGAGAGACAAATATAGATATAAAAATACAGATCCATATTATGTAACTGTAACTTCTATATGAGGAACATGGCCATTATGTGAGATCCAATAGAGTAAGCTTTGTATTTCAAAATGCATGAATAGCACTATGAAAAAAATGGTAGCTACAGTATTTTAGACTCAGCCCAATTGAACCAAATATGGAACAGGTGTGATGTGATGGGCTTAACATATTTGATGATGATATGTGAATATGTATAAGGACTGTTTATTTCCGTCAGTGCACTTTGGTTGAATTCTGTTTAATGCCATTAGGGCAGGGCTTTTGGCTACAGTGCCTAAGTGCCTACAGGGAGTCTGAAGTAGTCTGAGACCCACCTCCAGTGTCATCATTGGTTTAGTCTGCTGCACCATCCCTCCTCCTTGCAGAACTTTCTTCTCTGATTGTCTCACCAGTAGGTGAGGGCATGGAGAGTTAATTTCCAGAAACTAAAGGAATTATCCCATTAGAACAACCCCTGTCCATCTTCATTAATAGGCGATATGGGTATTAGAGAGGGTCCTACTTAGAAATCTCTATTAGGCTTTACAGAGAGTCCCAGTGAAGAGCAGCATCCTCTAATGGCTAGTAAGACCATGTATTATGTTTAAATAGGTGCCATGTAATGCCATGTTTCTCCTACAGTGCTCCAGAAATGGGCAGTCACCTACAGTTGCACAAGCAACTGATTCCTACAAACAAAATAGTGAGTCATGCTCTTTAAGTTTAATCCTATGATATAAACAACGTATGTGTGTGAGGCTACTTGCTAATAGCAGGTAATACTTCAAAGGATAATGTCACTACTTAAACACAAAGTGGGTCATTTATGAAGCGAATTATGCCACTTTTGGCCTACTTTTGTTTCAGATTCGGTCACAAATGCGGCGGAATCTGCGACTTTTCCCCGCTCACCGCACTTTTCTGAGGTGGTAGAAAAAGGGGTCGGGATGGCCGTCTCCTCTCATTTATAATTTTTGACACCTGTTTTTTAATTAAATCTATGCAAGCAAGGGAATGTAGATTTAAGTAAGTTGCATGGTCAGGTGCCTCTACATAGCTTAGGTGCATCACGCACCAGCACAGGGTCATCTAAAATACCAGTCTTAATAAATGATCCAAAAAGAGCACAAACATGCAAAAGTGTAAACTGTAATGATGAGCGAAATTTTTGAAATTTGATTTGGATTCAGTTTGGACCAATGGTTTTGGAATTTTGATTTGGGTCTGTTTTTTGTTTTTTTCTGTCTCTGTCTAAAAGGGTGGCTGCTGGTGGTAACAAAAAGTCTCTTTAAAAAGTTTTCTGGTGGCCAGTGCCTGCCTGGCTGATATCACGTACTCCTCCTTCTTCATCTTTCCTATCTTTTTGGCTGATGCCATTTTGAAAAATTTAGCCAAAATCAAATTGCCAAAAATCGGATATAAAATTGAAACAAAGCATTCGAAAAATTGGGTCAAATTCAATTTGTTTAGAACCGATTTGCTGAGCTTTGATAAAGTGAATTTCTTTATTAATCACATGTTAAAAAGATTATATGAAAAATATGGATATTGTCCTGATCCATTAAACAGGATGACATCACAGGATCTGTACTTTTTAAGGTTACATATATAGTAATTTGACATGGACTCTTCATATACTCCAATTACCGTATATGCCATTGTCTTAAACCACTGCTACAGTGCCCATGAACTAATAACAGTACTGCAACATAGTAAGTGGAGAAACAGTAACATACCCATATACAAAGCATCTCGGATGACGCCTTCCTGCCGATTCATGTTTCAGGTGTATAGCCTTTGCTTAGAGATGGCAATTTGTTATTCCCTCCTTCTATTATCCACCATTATACCTGATGAATAGACTGCTCTCCCTGTGCATAGTTAGTAAATAAAGTGCTTCACTAAGAAAAAAAAACTCATTGCCTAGGGTTTCAGCCAAAAGAACGGGTTGTCCAGATGGAACAATTCCCTTAAATGGGAGAAAATGTAATTAGATATGAACAAAATTCATAGAAGCATGATTTTATAGTGTTTCACTTGTTATAAATGAATCCCATTGCTCTACAAGTGAATAAAAAAGCAAAGAAAAGATCAGTATATTGTGTCTAATAAAAAGAGAGCTGGTAGAATTGGTGTGTTCTGCCCCTTCTAAGGGTGTACTGTATATATTAAATAACTTTATACTGCCAAGAGAAACAGCAATGTTTTAATAGTAGTGCATATTAAAAGATTTTATTACAAAAACTGCTCCTCGTTATTATACATTTATACATGTATAAGAGTGTTTATTTTTATTTTCCATTTTTTTTCAGATGCTGAATCACTTTTATAGATGCCATTAGACCGTTGGATAGAACTGAAAGTATTGCATTTCAATGATTCCCCTGAATACAATTTCTTCTACAGTGAAAAGAAAAAAAGAAAGAAAAAAAACAAGTCTGCCTTCAAGGGAAAAGAGGAAAAAGTCATTAACATTTTTATGTAATTAAAATACCAGTTTCCTGTATTTGCTTCCTTGTTTTCACATAAGGAGTTTATCTTTTCCATGCCAAATATTGTTCCCATTCATCCTCTTTGCCCCAAGAGCCTAGCTGAATGAGACGAACGATAAGATCTAGAATGACCTTGAGATTGGAGGAGCTGGGAAAACGCATCAGAAGGAACTAATGGGAGATAATAAAGTGGTTGCTGCTCATGCGTGAAAAAGTTGAGAGTGTACCATTCCCCCAATACAGGATATGAGAAATGATTTATTAATGTCTTCAAGCTGCATAGATCTAAAACTTTTTTTTATCTACATGCAGATCATGATGTAGTTTATGATATTACAAATTGGTTGATTTCACCAGTTACACCTTTAGCCTCAGTAACAAAATGGCAAAGTCTTTTAGTAAACACTAATGTATTCATTTGTGTTTTAGAAATAAATATGTTACGCTACTTAGATCCTTAATTTCAACAATGCTATGATGAAAATAGGTCACCTAGAGATAAAGAAGCATTATATGTATCTAAAGGACAGGCTTAGCATCAGGACTGGAGGTTGGGAACTAATTATTGCTCAGCTGGATATTTTCCAGTATAAATTAAGTTGTATGGTGACTTTTAGCACTAACTCTTAAATGCTTAATCATATTAGACTGAGACCTTATTAGTAGAAGCAATAGGCCAGATCCATATAGATTAATGTAAGAGTATACACCCTTCGCTGTAACATGCACAGACTTTTGTATCACCTCCACTATGTGAAAATATATCAATTTAAACAAGTATACAGTCCTTTGGCTCTCAGGGTGCGGCAGTTGCAAAGAGAAAGAGCGGAGCCTGTAAGTGTAACTGCAACGCCCCCGTTGCTACTAGGGGCTCATTTACATATATTAAGACATCATTTTTCTCAGCAATGTGGGTACATGTGAACATGGGACCAACACAGATGTCTTAAGCTGGCAAGTGCATGTGCAACAGGTCAGCTAGTGTCGTAGGTACAAATCTACTGACAGATGCCCTTAAACCCCTTATCGGGCCCATTCTTGTTTTTTTTATTCCACAAAGGTTTTTTGGGTTTTGACATCACGGTGTTCACTGTGTTCTAAAAATGACATGATGTCCTTATTCTGTGGCTCAATATGAATACAGCGAAGCTTGTATAATTTTCTTTTTTGTCTTGCTACTTTTAAAAAAATAAAAACCTTTGAAAAAAATTATTTTCATCGCCATTTTCTAACAGCCATAACTTTTTTTTTCTGTTCCTGTCTACAAAGCTGTATGAGGGCTTCTTTTTGCAGGATGAACTGTAGTTTTTATTGGTACCATATTTGTGGTACATACGACTTTTTGATCACTGTTATTCAAATTTTTTTAGAGAAAAGGTGAGTAAAAATGGCAAGTTCTTTTATTACTGTGCAAGAATTTTCTTAAAATATTTTAATAGTTCAGACATTTTTGAATGCTGTATAACCTATATTTTTATATGTAAAAGTGATTTAACCCCTTCCCGACCGGCGCCGTACATGTACGGCGCTCGGGCGGTGCGGGGACATGACGCCCGCTCGCGGGTGCGGCGGGCGTCATGGCCGGCAAGTCTCTGCTGTTTCTAACAGCAGAGACTTGCCGCTTCTTACCTCCGTCTGCGGCGACTTCCTGGGCCTTCTGATGCCGTGATCACACGGCATCAGAAGGATTACAGTTTTCAAACTGCAATTCTTATTCTGGCCCTGGTATGGTCATGACACACACTCTGACAGGTGCTGTTATATGCAGAAAACCCTGCCCCTTGGGCCAGGGAAAACCTGCCGCTGCAGCCAATCATGGGACCACCCGTGTAGTCACTCCCCACAGTGTGTGCTCCGGCCTGGTTACAGAGGATTCTGGCTGGTATGAAATCAACAAGGTATCTGGGGATGCGGTTTGAATAAATTACAGGTATAATAGCAGGAAGGGACACAGAGACCAAGAGCACCCTATAGTAAAAAACTAAATGCTAAACACAGCGATCGTGTGCAAATACATATTCATAAATCCCCAGATGTTTACCAAGTAATGTGTGAAGGGTGCCCTCGATCTCTGTGCCCCTCCTGGTGTTATTCCCACAATTTATTCAAATCGCATCCCTGATATCTAGTTGATTTCACACCAGCCAGAATCCTTCGTAACCAGTGTACACACTGGGGGAGTGACTACATGGGTGGTCCTGCCTCCCCTCACATGATCAGCTGCGGCAGAAGGTTTCTTCTGCCCAAGGGGTGGGGTTTTCTGCTTACGACGGCACCTATCACAGCGCGCATCGCGGACATACCACAGCTGGATCTGGAGCCACCACCATCACTTCTATGATAATAAATGATAAATGATGGGGTTCAGCTCAATCGCCATTCCCCATCATTGCGGCTGGGTGCATGCTGTATTATACAGCCAGCACTCGCCGCATATGGAGTGGCCCGCTCCATACTTTCCCTCAACCACGTGACATAATGGTAAGTCACGGTGATTGAAGAAGTTAAAATGGGTGACCAGAATTTGAAAAACATGACTATGTAATCCTGATCTTCCTGCACCACCCCTGCCCACAGATTGTGTGTGGTAGTGCAACTAAAGCCCATTCTGTTCAATGAACTTGAGCTATAGCACCAGACAAGCAGCCATATTTTTCTTACCCTGGATAACCCCTTTAAAAAGATCTTTGAGAATAAAAAGAGATTTGTTAAAAAAAATATCTTTGAGGACCTCTGTGTTTTGAATAATAATAAAAAAAAACTGCCATGGTTTAAACCGGTTAAGATAATACTTTTCTTAACATATGGATGATCCTAGGAAAAAACAAGAGGCATCTGAAAATGGAAACACAATGTTGACCAATTAATCACTTCATTCATAATTAAAAGAATATCAGAGCGTTTCCTCCAAAGTGGGAAAGCAAAGCAGTGTGGAGATAAAGAACACAAATTAAAGTGACAAATTATGCCAGCAATTAGAATCCCTGGGTTTGAACTTCTCAGCCTATTATTTGTACTTTATAGGCTTTTGCTGACCACCATGGTCTTATATAACTTCAGTTATCCATTACGTTCTGATGTAATACGTGAAATACCAGACAGCACGTTATAAAAAATCTAAAGATTTTACCATAAAATTTTTATTGAATTTAGCCCCCATTAGTCATTGTGTTCTAGATAGTAGTGCAGCAGATTTAGAGACATCCAACTAATTTAGTATTTGCATACTAGAGATAAAATGATAGAACAAAAAATAACTAGAAACTAAACACCTCAAATCAAAGATTAATAGTTTAACATTGTGATAGTTGATAATAGTGTAGCTGATTCAGAGAAATAAAATACAATGAAATGTACAATTTGCAGTTAAAATGATAGAAAAAAAAAGTGTGAACTAAAAACCTGAAACTTGAGAATAATAGTGTATACTATGGTAATAAAGCAAACAAATTGATATAATGGATAAAAATACAATTATTTTTATTTAATTATATTTATTTTTTAATAACTGTTTATAATTACATTTTAATAAATATCTAGCAGGCACAAGATGTCAGCTACTATGAATATTTTCTAGCAAAATCCCACATTAAAGTTAATGATAATTACCAATGACTAATTCTTAGAAGCTATTAATGTTTTCCAGTATCTGCTGGGTAGGAAGGGATGGGATATGAAGCTTAGAAAAAGAGATGAGAGATAAAAACAGTTCAAATAAAGCATAGTACAGTACAATATTTTTATTCACCGAGTATTCGCCGAATATCTGACAAGATTCGTATTCGCACGAACTTATTCGGTTGAATCTACGTAAAAAAAACTATTGTTGTTTTGCGAACATTCCTGCGTAAATTAAGTACGTACAGTCAGCGTATGTAAAAGTACGCAACATCTAAGCATTAGCGTACAAAAGTGCGTACGAATCCTTAACGTACAAATGACGCGCGAATGCGTCATACGCACGAGGCTAGGCCGTGGCCTACAGTCTTTAGAGGAAGACTATATGAACTAGAAAAATAAGGTGCTCACTGCTGTTAGCTTTCAATAAGTTAATAATTTACTAAAAATACTGTATAATAAGTGCATTAATAAGACCCATTGCAGTACCAGAAAAAGAATACACACAATGGGCTAAAGTGCTGTACCTCTCCACTGTAATCCTCCTCATTCGAGCTGCTGCTAAAAGTCATAAGAGGACGCTCCTGCCTCGTGTAGGCCACGCTCGCTGCCGTAGTAGAACTCCAGTGCCCTCTTCTTCCGGAATTCGGACTTGACCGGGTCTGGGTGGTGGTCACGCTGGCGAGTGCTGCAGACACTTCAGCTTTTCCGGATCCTCCTGCCGGGACAGCTGTGGTAAGAAGAACTTCCGGCTGCAGCGGTTCCGGAAAGGTTGCATGATCCAGGGAAGAGAACCCAGCTTCCCCGGCTGCTGCTGGCTTCACCTTCCATGGCAGCTGGTAGTATTGGTTGATGACCGTTGACTGAAAGGTGAAGGATGACGTGGTCAGCTGACCCAGCTGTAAGGACTGTCGTGGTGGTGGTGGTGGTGCTGGCAGTCCTGGAATCAGAGGCTCCGGCTGAGGCTTTTCACAGAAGCGGAGGACGCCATCTGGGAATTCCTGCAGGCAGCGCAAGCGTCCTGGACCTGGTGGTTCATCCGGCCACACTTCTGCGTCACTTGAAGGCACCAGGGGCTTGGAAAGGAGGGTAACCCCGGTTGCAAATGGTCCTTTCACGGACTCCATTGGGGTGTACTCCACCTGATCCCCCACGTACAAGCTGTGACGAGCTTGCGGCTGGTACGGCCGTTTCACCGAACGGCGGCCCACAAAATACTCCTTCCCAGAGTCATCATCCTGCAGGAAGACTGCTTGACTGAGAGGAGTGTGGAGTACTGAGGGAGGAGTCTTCACTCCCTATATGTGCAAATAGTTAGATCCCCGGTGGGCTGTTTTTTTCCAGTTTGGAGGGGGCGTATCTTTACTTTCCCACTCTTGCAAACTTGTCCCGCTCACGCATAATGCATACGTCTCGTACGTTTCATACGTATCGTACATATAGTTAGCGTGTAAAATTTTGCGTATGATGACGAATAATACGAAGCGAATCCAAGGAAATTCGGATTTGCTTTGCAGCTGAAAAATCCCAAGATTCGATACGAATCAACGAATCGCTTCGCTCATCTCTAATGAGTGGTATAATGAGTAGGGCATTCAACACATAAAAATATCAAGAAATGACAATGGAAGTAAGGTATTTTGGAAGACCTATCTCCTATAGCAGTGATTAAGTTATGAGGGGAGATTTATCATAGCCCAGCGGAATATGGCGGGCTATGATAGTCAGGCACACTGCCGAATGCGGCACCTAATTTATGATAAGGCATAAGCCTTGTCATAAATTAGGCACAGCATCCAGCAGTTTGTGCTCCTCAATTTAAATCCAAGCCCGTGCCTGGCTAGTGTAAATGACAGTGTTCTTCTGCGTCAGAAAACTGGCATGGGGGAGATGATAAATGTGGCGGGGTCACCAACACCACCCCCTCTCCACCCTCACCATGGCCTCTTTTCAGGAAAGTGGTGAGGTTGGTGTAGAAAAGCAACTTGCGCAAAAGATTTTGTGCAAGTGGTATTGAAAAATTCAGAAACATGCAGTTTACGACTTTTTCATACTACAAATGTGACATATCCTTATGATAAATCTGGCCCATTGTGTTTTGGAAATGTTCTCACCATATTTTGCAGCCTATCTCATATCAAAGATCTAGTGAGAAAGTGGACAGATTCCAACCCTTCCACAATTCTACTGTGGGTAAAGGTATCTGCTGATTTTTAACGGGAGTCTATCTCCAGTGACCTCCACATGAAACTGTTTGCATGGATACATAGTTGTGGCTCTCCTGATGAAAACGCTGCTTTTCCTTTGTTGATCTGAGGATCCATCCCTGTTCTGATACTGTTTCTTAATATGCAAATTAGGCCTTTGGTTAAATGAGGGCATCACTGTTGCTCTTGTTGAATCCAAACTCCCCTTGCAGCAGGTGCTTTACTATCCCTTCTACTCCCCTGCCCTAGGTGTCTCACTGTATAACCCTCCCACAGAAGTGCTTGTTGCCAATGGTAAATACATTAACAGATATGGGGGGCAGGAAGGGTTCTTGCCAGTGGCTGTACAACCAAGCAGAAGCATCTGCGTTGACTCCCCACTTCAACACTTCATGCTTCAGCAGTCTGACATCTATGGTCCTCCACTGAGGCTGCATGCTCCACTGGTCGTGAGTTGCCCCTGTCACTGCTGTGTTTGTATATATAAAAGTGTGCCTGTGTGTTTATTAGTGTTGATCGAGCCCTGCGATGCTCGGGTGCTCGGGTGCTCGGGTGCTCTGGCCGAACACTAGGTGGTGCTCGAGTGCTTGGCCAAGCACCAGAGTATTATGGAAGTCAATGGGAGAACCCGAGTACTAAACCAGGCACCCCCTGCTCTGAAGAGGGGAGGGTGTCTGGTTCATAGGGAAAGTTGAGAACATGGTGGAAACACCGCAGAAATGGTTTGGGAACAGCATGGGGAGGATGTCTGGATGCATCTTAGATTCCAAAGTCGGTGCTATTAACCATGCTGTCCGAGTATTACGCCACTTTTACGGAATGACAAAAATACCCCCCAAAACCAAATATAACATCTATTTTAGAGGAAATATTGTTAGGAAACATACACTCACCGGCCACTTTATTAGGTACACCATGCTAGTAACGGGTTGGACCCCCTTTTGCCTTCAGAACTGCCTCAATTCTTCGTGGCATAGATTCAACAAGGTGCTGGAAGCATTCCTCAGAGATTTTGGTCCATATTGACATGATGGCATCACACAGTTGCCGCAGATTTGTCGGCTGCACATCCATGATGCGAATCTCCCGTTCCACCACATCCCAAAGATGCTCTATTGGATTGAGATCTGGTGACTGTGGAGGCCATTTGAGTACAGTGAACTCATTGTCATGTTCAAGAAACCAGTCTGAGATGATTCCAGCTTTATGACATGGCGCATTATCCTGCTGAAAGTAGCCATCAGATGTTGGGTACATTGTGGTCATAAAGGGATGGACATGGTCAGCAACAATACTCAGGTAGGCTGTGGCGTTGCAACGATGCTCAATTGGTACCAAGGGGCCCAAAGAGTGCCAAGAAAATATTCCCCACACCATGACACCACCACCACCAGCTTGAACCGTTGATACAAGGCAGGATGGATCCATGCTTTCATGTTGTTGACGCCAAATTCTGACCCTACCATCCGAATGTCGCAGCAGAAATCGAGACTCATCAGACCAGGCAACGTTTTTCCAATCTTCTACTGTCCAATTTCGATGAGCTTGTGCAAATTGTAGCCTCAGTTTCCTGTTCTTAGCTGAAAGGAGTGGCACCCGGTGTGGTCTTCTGCTGCTGTAGCCCATCTGCCTCAAAGTTTGACGTACTGTGCGTTCAGAGATGCTCTTCTGCCTACCTTGGTTGTAACGGGTGGCAATTTGAGTCACTGTTGCCTTTCTATCAGCTCGAACCAGTCTGCCCATTCTCCTCTGATCTCTGGCATCAACAAGGCATTTCCGCCCACAGAACTGCCGCTCACTGGATGTTTTTTCTTTTTCGGACCATTCTCTGTAAACCCTAGAGATGGTTGTGCGTGAAAATCCCAGTAGATCAGCAGTTTCTGAAATACTCAGACCAGCCCTTCTGGCACCAACAACCATGCCACGTTCAAAGGCACTCAAATCACCTTTCTTCCCCATACTGATGCTCGGTTTGAACTGCAGGAGATTGTCTTGACCATGTCTACATGCCTAAATTCACTGAGTTGCCGCCATGTGATTGGCTGATTAAAAATTAAGTGTTAACGAGCAGTTGGACAGGTGTACCTAATAAAGTGGCCGGTGAGTGTATATTTACTTGTATATAAAGCGCAAGTAGCAGCAGGCCCTCACCCCTAATGTTTTACACGGTCAGATCAGCAGTAGGCACTCACCCCTAATGTTTTTGATGTCAGCAGCACTGAAGGTCAACTTGTCAGGAGGAGGACCAGAGTGAAGAAGTGGAAGAGGAGGTGGTAGACGATGAAATCACTGGCCCAACATGGCAAAGTGGCAAGCTGAGCGAGCTCACCGAATGTCAGAAATATTTAGAAATATTTTCTGCCGTTATTCATATAATGTATAACGTTTGCACAAGGAAGCACAGATAGTGTAGGGATAGGATTTGGCTAGCCAGGGCTAGTTGTTGTGTTGAAAAGACCCAAACGTCCTTTTAAGGACTACTGTTATATCTGGCTGCAATATTTTTATTCTTGATGGTCAAAATTTGCATCAAGTTTGCATAATCTGAACACTAGCTGCGCAGCGTGTGCAGTACAATGTTTGTTTCTCCTATATACCTGACATTTGTTGCGTTTTTTTCTGCCGCTAATCACGGCGACATTACATGTGCAGTACAATGTTTGTTTCTCCTATATACCCGACATTTGTTGCGTTTTTTTCTGCCGCTAATCACGGCAACATTACATGTGCAGTACAATGTTTGGTTCTCCTATATACCTGACATTTGTTGCATTTTTTTCTGTTGCTAATCATGGCGACATTACATGTGCATTACAATGTTTGGTTTTCCTATATACCTGACATTTGTTGCGTTTTTTTCTGCCGCTAATCACGGCGACTTTACATGTGCAGTACAATGCTTGGTTCTCCTATATACCTGACATTTGTTGCGTTTTTTCTGCCGCTAATCACGGAGACATTACATGTGCAGTACAATGTTTGTTTCTCCTATATACCTGACATTTGTTGCGTTTTTTTCTGCCCCTAATCACAGCGACATTAGTAATGTCGCCTTGAATAGCGGCAGAAAAAAATACACCGGTTTTCAGGTATTTGGGATACACAAATGTTAGACAGCAGATGCTGCAAAGCTGGTGTTATGGTCAGGGAACCTTGCACAATTTTTAACCCACCACAAAAATAATATATTGCAGCCCGATATAAAATCCCTTAAAAGGGCTTTTCAACAGAACAACTAGCCCTGCCTAGCCAATTTCTATCCCTACACTATCTGTCCCTCCTTGCGCAAACTTTATACAGCAGACGCAGCGCAGGTAATGTCACCTTGATTAACGGCAGAAAAAATTACACCGTATCTCAGCTATATAGGATACAGCAATGTTCTAATGCACAAGCTGCACAGGTGGTGTTAAGGTCAGGCAAACTTTTTTGCCCCAACAGAAAAAAAAAAAATTGCAGCCAGATATAACAATAGACTTTTGTGTCTTTTTAACAAAACAACTAGCCCTGCCTAGCCAAATCCTATCCCTACATTATCTGTGCCTCCTTGCGCAAACATTATACAGCAGACGCAGATGAGGTACTGTCGGCTTGATTAGTGGCAGAAAAAATAGCAACAGATGTCAGGTATATAGACTACAGACACGTTATAATTCTTGCTCTGCAGGTGGTGTTAGCGTCTGGCAAACTTGCGTTCTTTTTGCCCCAACAGAAAAAAATTAATTGCAGCCAGATATAACAATAGACTTTTGTGTCTTTTTAACAGAACAACTAGCCCTGCCTAGCCAAATCCTATCCCTACACTATCTGGGCCTCCTTGCACAAACGTTATACAGCAGACGCAGATGAGGAACTGTCGGCTTGATTAGTGGCAGAAAAAATAGCAATGGATGTCAGGTATATAGGATACAGAAAGTATTAGAATGCACCAGCTGCGCAGGTGGCATTAAGGTCAGGTCACCTTGGGCAATTTTTAACCCCCCCTAAAAAAAACAATATTGTAGCCAGATATCACAATAGCCCTTAAAAGGGCGTTTGGGTCTTTTGAGCAGAAATACTAGCCCTGCCTAGCCAATTTTTCTCCCTACACTATCTGTCCCTCCATGCAGAAGCTCTCCCTAACTCGGTCTGAGTCCGTCACATGTCACTGGGTGCTATATAGCACCCGATGACGCGTTCCCGTCCAGCCAATCACTGTAATGCCAGTAGCCAAGATGGCTACGGCATTACAGTGAATGCCAGTACCTCCCCACAGGCTAACTGGCTAATTAGCATGCGGGGGGGGGGACTCGAGCACCGAATATCATCGCCCGAACATGCTCTCTCATCACTAGTGTTTATGTCTGTATAAAAGCGTGCCTACAGTATGTGTGTATGAGCCTTTTTGTAAGATATGCTGCGGAGTGCCAAATCATGTATTGCATATTGCTCTTTATATGTGAAAGTCAAAGCGTAGATGTGTGTAAAAACTTAACTGAGAAGTTTTTGATGGATTCTTTGATTTTTTTTTACAATGGTAGAGGAGATATTTTTCTTATTTTTATATTCCACAGGAAATGTAGGCTTGGCGATATTACTGTAGTAATGTAGTAGGTGTCTGATCATTTTGAAGGTTTAAAAGTTGAGCTGCTGAATCTGTATTGCCCCCACCCGGATACCAGCATTAGGAAGTGAGCTCTTTCAGTTGTGGCTCCACAACACTACAATGTAAGTAGGATACTTACATAGACCAACTGCTGCTAAGATCCTTGGGGTTCTTCACATGAGGCACTGCCGCTTTTCTTCTTTCTTGTCTTTTTTAAAAATAGATGTCATCCTCAGAAAATAACTGTGCCTGAGGATAATTTCCAGCACCTTGAAGACGAAGACTTCAATCAACTTGTACACCAGAATTCGTGAGTGTCAATAGAATACAAAACAGAATCTACTTCTTTTTGGAACATGAATGATTGCTAAAAATGTGTTAGTTTATGTGAACTATGGAGGATTAGATTTTGTTTATTGACTGATGACAGATGGAAATTTGCATACACATCTGAAGTTCATTGAGAGTATGTCCACAAGAAAGTAAAATGCATGCTGATCTGCCTATGTAAATTTGCGTGTGGCAAATCTACAGCATTTTACAGTACTAGTGAGCAGTGGCGGTCTTTACCACCACATAAACAACACAATTGCCTGGGGTCCCCGCCTGTCAGGTGGTGTGATGACGTTGTCACGTCTACCTGAGTCCCGGCTTGTGTAGGGACAGAGGCAATGCTTTGCAGATTGCGACAGAGGAGTGGGCATTAAAGAGGGCACTGCTGGGGGAAATACAAATCCAGGGGGCACTATTGGGGCAGTACAGAGGGGACAGCATTATAAATAAAGGGGGCAATGCTGGGAGACGTTATAAGAAAACAGGATGCACTACTGAGGGGCAGTATAGAGAGGGGACATTATAAATACAAGGACCATTATAGTAATACAGGGGCCATTGATTGGGGACTTTAGAATAATATTAAAGTGCCTTCTCAAACCGCTGATCATAGGCGCTCTCGGGTGTTGGACCCCAACCAATCAGATACTGTTGACCTATCCTGAGGATCCACAAAACACAGAAACTGGCTGTATGTATTCTGCATTTTGTGGATCAGCAGGTCCTGCCCTTTGTCAGAGATGCCTATTCTTGTCAGTAAAATGGTCAAGAATAGGACATGTTCTATAGGGGTATAGAATGAACATATGTACGCGGACAGCACATGGTGTACTATCCGCATCTTTTGAAATGAATGTGTGACCACTGTTTCTATGGCCCATGGGGCTAACGTAAAACATTATTGTTAATGCTTTCTAACTGCTGTTAAGAACAGCTCAGGCAAGATAGCCCATAATCATGTTCAAGAAATAGAATAAAAAAATCTGCAATCTAATATATAAAGCTGAGTGTATGTATGTGTGTGTGTGTGTGTGTCCGCTAAAGGAATCTGCACCGTCGCAGCTACAATCACGAAATTTGGCACACAGGTACATCAGGTGTCCGGGAAGGTTTTAGAATGGGTCTCAGCTCTCCAGGATGTACCGTTCCTGAGATATTCCCAAAAAATGCATTAGTCAATAGAAGCCTGGTCACATGACCCTTATCAGCCAATAGAAGCTCACAGGCAGTTAGTCCCCACACACACCAGGTTTCCATAACAACCTAGCCAGTTCACTGCTGTAGGTCTGCGTTAAAGGGGCAGAGCGCTGTGGATGACACTGTTAAAGGGGTATTCCGGTTACCATAAATATAACTTATGTTTTAGACTAACTCATCATCAATCATTACCTCATATAATATAAATTTTACATATTTACCGTTCAGTAGTAATAAAAGATGTTTTCTTCCACTGCTACCCACTTTCCTCCTAAATTACTATGGCATCAACCTGTAATTCAGGCCACCCTCAAAAGAAGGACTTAAAAGCCCCACCCCCAGGTCCCACTATGTCACGCCCCGACTAAGTCAGGCCACGCCCCTTCCACTCCGCATCTGACTGGGATTGAAAAAATGAAGGCAAATATCAACTTCTGTCAGCTGCAGGGGAGGGAGGAAGGTGACTTTCTCCCTGCAGCTCATCCTCAGACTGCACAGTGCTGCTGTCTGAGAGTGAGCTGTTCAAAAGGACATCCGTGTGTCCATCCAGGCCCTGCGCATGACAGAGGACAGGGAGTCTGAAAACCAGACTGTCCAGCCTCCCCCTAAAGCGAAGCAGTGCCACCGGTCCCCATGAAGTCACACCCCTAAACACGAAGCCATGCCCCCTGGTTCCATGAAGACACAGAGGAGAAGCTGTCTGAGCGTGAGCTACTGAAAGGGTTGACACCCCTGTGTCTGTCCAGGCAGTGCGCCGGACAGTGGACAGGGAGTCTGAAAGCCAGACTGTCCAGCCTAATACCGGACGTCTGGCTACCCTAGAGGCAGGCTGATGCTAGGGTGGCTAGATGTCCGGCTTTAGGCTGGATAGTCCGGTTTTCTGGCTCCCTGTCCTCCGTCCGATGCAGTGCCTGGACAGACACAGGGATGTCCACCCTTTCAGTAGCTCACGCTCAGGCAGCTTCTCCTCCATGTCTTCACAGAGCCAGGGGCATGGCCTCATGTTTAGTGGTGTGGTTTCATGGGGACCGGGGGCGCTGCTTCATGTTTGGGGGAATGGCCAGTTAGGTCCAGCTTTCTGGGCTGAAGTCAGCGGCCACCCTAGCTGCTGTGGAGGACACAGTTAAAGGGGAGGGCGTTGTGGATGTTTCTGTTAAGGGGCGGGCTGCTGTGGAGGTCACTGTTAAAGGGGGGGCACTGTAGAGGTCACTCTTGATATCTTTTAATGACACACACAAACATTAAATGAAATAGATTAAATATACCCGGGCAAAGCCAGGTCCTTCAGCTAGTCAGAGAACAAGAAGGGTTTGTTAAAAATGAGAAAGGTGACATTTCAAAATAAGGTTATACTGAAGAAGGGAAAACAAAGAATTTCTAAGGTATTGTAAAAATGCACTAATTTAATTTAACACTAAAGGTTGAGACAAGAAGAAAAAACCTGGTTCAAAAAACATTGTGCTTAATCTCATTACTTTACAATAAGTAAATTCCCAAGCAAATGGGATCCCCATATGTTCATTCAAATACTTAATCATTGTGGATGCCAGAAGAGCCTGGAGCCAATCTTATGCACGCACCCTTGGTGAATTGCCATAGGAGTTTCCACATGCCGAAGGCCTCTCAGGTCTTATCAGGTGGAAAAATTCACTAGTTTGCATCCCTTGATAACAGTATTTTAGCTAACAGGGCCACAGGGTTCTGGGCATCATTTGGGACATAACAAAATCAAAATTCCGCATGAATTCAGACCTGCTCACCTTCAGTGCAAGGTTTAATGAGAAGTCACTAAGCTGGAGAGTGCACACCCGTCAACATCATCGTATTATCACAGCTAGGGATGCACAACAACATGGCATCTATGCAATGTTCATTGTGCCCAAAATGGTCACCAATCCATGGCCAATAATGCTTGATTTACCATAGTTGTTCAAAATCCCCATAGCCAGTACCTCTAGTCATCATCCATTGGAGTCATTAGATTACAGTACAGACCCAGACGTAAAGGGCCCTATCGGCACCATTAGTTTGCTAAAAGCAGTCCCCCAGGCTGGATGATCAGTCTTCTGTTAGCTCTTGCAGGGCACAGGGAAGAGAACTGTGGCAGAGTACATGAAAACCCTGAGCGAGTAGGAAGGTGCATTGTCCAGGATTTGGACCTAGCTGGAGTGCACCTCAGTTGGCATGGCTTTTAACAAATAAATTGAATTTTATCAAAGAAGACACTAGGCTGCAGAAGGTAACATCTGGAAAATAGAAGCTCTTTGCTAAGCTAAAATGCACTTTCAGACCCACTTAGGTGGCCACAAGTCCCTTCAAGCCTGTCAACAAAAATAGGTGATTGCACTTTAACCAATTGGCACTTTGTATCCTATAGAGGCTGGCCATTCTGGTGCTTTTCTGCAGTAATTCAATTAGTCCCTAATTGTACTCTGTCCATCTGTTCCAACTAAGGATCCTGGTGGACCTATTATAGGGACCAGGGCAAACAAGACACTCAGAAGTATCTGACGTCCACCATTATTAGTAAAAAGACTGCGTAAGATGTGGATCAGAAGAGCTGCTAGCCGTCCAGCGAATATCTTTCTGTGGCAACCAGCCCTTGCTCAGTGGCAAGCTGGGGACAGAGAACAGGGCTGGGGTAAAATCTTCTTTTCCCCTGCCTCGAGTTGACAGGAGAGTCTTCCACGTGTCCAGAGGGACAGGAAACAACTGAAGCAGGTAAAGAGGAGGAGCATTTTAAACGTTGTCTTGCAAGTTGGTTCCTAGCTTGTTGAACCCAAGTCATTGGAGGCATTAGTTAATATAGGTTTTACGAAACCAAATTTTAACTTTTATCTTCTAAAAATGTAGTCACGTAGGTGCACAAATTCAACCTGCAAATAGTTTGCATAGGTTTTACAGAATAAGAACTATGCACATGCCAGACAAGTGCGCAGAGGCTATATGTAGGTCCACAGAGTGCCTTCAAATCTGTGCTACTGAGCTTTATCTACTATATGTGCTGCACTATTGTACTAAGGCTTCTTTAATAGAACATTCAATGCAACATTTTCTGTTGGATTCCTCCTCATGAAGTCAGAAGCATACAGGCACTCAATAGGTGTCCTTAAACTGCCATGAGTTTTATACTACAGCTCAGTCCAACTCTATGTAGTTGTGATATGGCCATGTGCATGAGCCCTAAGAGAGGGATTGTTTTCCCTCACTGGTAAGTGCACACATCATAGGTGTTTAATGATTCATTAAGTAATGGCTCATGAAGTTTATATGTCTTGTCTCTAGCTGAGTAGGCTGCTTTCAGGTGCTCTAGTTTACTACAGTACCTTATTCCACAACTGTATGGCTCTGTTCATTGACGTCTTATGAATTTATCCCTGGTGTGCATGTATTTTTGCAGCAGCACTTTTCCATTTTCACTCTGAATCAGCTAGTAGTAGAAATATATTTTTGCTCTATAACATATAAATGATACATTGTCATGATGAATGGTTTCTATTGTGACAAAATTCAGAAAATGAACGTTACTTAATGTTCGATGACAATTTGACACACACTGCATCTAGCTAAAAGGCATTCAGTTGCTGCCAATTGCACATTTAAGAACTTGGTGTGATTGTAAGCCATATGATGCATTTAGTATAGTCCCAGTAACTGAAGTCAAAAGCATAATTTTAAGGCTGTACAGCCCAATGGCCTTGTTGTTTCCAGCTGTTTCACAAGCATCCTCACTAGAAGTAGAGAAGTACAGGAATAAAAAAAAAAAAAAAGAACGTAGAGGGGGTAGATCTCTTTTACATAATGAGAATCTGCATAACATTCACTTATAATGTCCCTGTGGAATGAAGCCCAAATGGGCATGAAGAAGCAAATATTATGGCAGGAAACCATTTATTTGTCTGGACAGCATTTCCCTGGAGTAACTCATTTCCCAAGTTGGCTGTTTTGATGGATGATCTAGTGGGGGCAATGAAAAGGAAGATTTTAAATGGGAGGAAGACACTAAATTGGATACTGCAGGAGAGGAGGAAGGGAATGGCTGGGAGAAGCACTTAGAATGAATCTGACTGTGCTTAATAGCTGGGAAATGCAATTCAATGAAGATAAATACAATTAAAACCACACAGCCAAGAGTAAAAAGCCACAGGGACTAAATACTGTACAAGCAGCACAATGAGTTAAGTGGAAGGAAAGCATCATCTGAAGTGAATATATCTGCAAAAGGAACACAGGGTCATTCCACTTGACACTTGCGAGTATTCATAAAGAATAATAGAGAATGCTGTCATATCCAGGCTCTGCCAGTAAGCAGAATCACATATGTACCATCCCAAACATATATGCACTAATGAAGGGCATGTAAGGCGTAACTACTCTTTACGAGATACAATCAGCATTAAGTTAAGTACATAAAGTACTTATTTCTGTTTCAATTCATCCAGTTATAGTGTTATATGTTCCTAAGACATATAATGAAATTCACATAATCTGTGAAAGGAAGCTGTATTATACATTAGTCATTCCATTTATAGTCCTACTTCCGCCCATTAACTGTTTAGCATTTTCAACTTTGGCTTCATCTAATGTGGACTGATAGGAGGCTGCACTTTACTCTATCCATCTTCTCCCTAGTACTACTATTGATTTATATTTTATCCGCTGGATTTTGTAATACCCTAAGCAGTCCTAGCAATAAGGATGGAACATGGCATGTTGGGAATGTAATAAGGGACTAATGTAAGGTTAACTATCCGTCTTAGGCCTAGGTTCTGGACAAGGGTTGCCCTTATCAGGGTGGGATTTCTGCGTTTCTGCTATTTTATGGTATTAGAGGGTTATATCCCCATATTACAGGGTTCCTGCATGCGTATCATGCTCTGGACCATCTATACACTTTCAAAGTCTTTTTGGACGTATACCATTGTTGACAGCTTGTGGAAAGACTTCCTTGTGCCTGCCAGATGATCTAATTTGGAAATCTAGGATACATTTTCCAATGAACTGGTGTGATTTTTTTAATACTTTTTTTTACAATTTTTGTACATTTTTGTATGACATTGGCACCTAGATTACATTTTCCCCCTCAGTTTTAAATTTAATACTAGTAAAAATTATAGTTTTATTCCACCCCTACTTTTTCTATATTCATATTTAAGGGAGAAACACAAATGAATTATAGAGTAGGAGAGACCATTTAAAAGGGTCACTAACATTTCCAAAAACTTTTAATACTGTATGTCACAGAGAAATATCAAAAGTTTAGATTGGTGGGGGTTTGAGCGCTGAAACCCACAAGCGATACCTAGAACAAGGGAAGAGAAGCGCATGCATAGTACACTCTCTATCACTGCAGGAGAGGAGCTCAATTGAAGTCTATGGACCCATCTTGTTTCCGTCCTTGGGTGCGAGTGTGAGCGCTATGTGTGTACTTCTTTCTCCTCTTTCTAGGGATTGTGGGGGTCTCAATGCTCAGAAACCCACAATCTAAACTTATATGTCTCTTGTCACAGTGCATTGAAAAGTTAGTGACCCTTTAAATAAATATGTTGATTGTTTTATGAGGAGACTTAAAGAGAACTTGTCACCATGAATTGCAGTCTGATCTGCTGGTAACATGTTACAGAGCTAAAGAAGCTGTGCAGATATAGCTTTTGAAAAAAGATTCAGCAAAACTTGTAATTTATACATTTAAACTCCTGCCCATTCCCTCATTCAAAGTGTGCATTGGCCTGTATAATCAAGGCAGCCCAATCACTGCTAACACCTCCCCTGTGTATAGCTATCCATGACTGCCAGCTATCTATGTATACACACTTACACGGAGAATGCTATCAATCACTGATAACACCTCCCCTGTGTACAGCTCTCAGTGACTGAAAGCTATCTATATACACACACACACACACACACACACACAGAATACTATCAATCACTGATAACACGCCCCTGTGTACAACTATCAGTGACTGGCAGCTATCTATGTATACACACACAGAGAATGCTATCAATCACTGATTACACCTCCCTGTGTACAGCTATCAGTGACTGACAGCTATCTATGTATACACACTTACACAGAGAATGCTATCAATCACTGATAACACCTCCCCTGTGTACAGCTATCAGTAACTGATAGCTATCTATGTATAAACACTTACACAGAGAATGCTATCAATCACTGATAACACCTCCCCTGTGTACAACTATCAGCGAATGACAGCTATGTATACACACTTACACAGAGAATGCTATCAATCACTGATAACACCACCCCGTCTACAACAACTAATGTCTATCTTCATATTTAATACACACTTAAAGGTAGTTTGTCACCAGGATAATTGAAAGTAAAGCCATAGCCTAATAGCATGTAGTACCTTATTTCCAGATGTGCCTTTGCTCCAGCAATAGATGTTTTCTATCTTCTGAAAATCCAGTTTATTTTGCATGCTAATGAGCCAGTAAGGTGCCCAGAGGGGCGTCATTCTTGCTGGAAGGACTCCAGACACGCCTCCTGCCACAATGTGTCCACCCACCCTTCCTACATCGCATTCAAGCTGTATGCTATGCCAGCCTTTTCCCTGCTCCAAGCATGATTGCGGGCTTGGGCACTAGTAGGGGGCATGCCTGGGCTCCTTCCTGCAAGAATGATGCCCCTCTGGGCACCTTACTGGCTCATTTGCATACCAAATAAGCTGGATTTTCAGAACATAGAAAACATCTATTGCTGAAACAAAGGCACATCTGGAAATAAGGTACTAAGTTAGGCTGTGGTTTTACTTCAATAGCGATTATCCGGGTGACAGATTTCCTTTAAGCTGGATTTACACAGCCCAATGTTTGGACTGATTATCGGGAATGAATGTTCCTATGATGCCCCCTCCTGATACTCTACCTGTCATCAGGTGAAATGATCTGAGCTGTGGCCAACTCAATCAGCATTCCCAGGCAGCTGTCTAAGAAGCACTCTGCTGCCCAGAAACAATGATTATGTATGAGACAAAGCGATAGCAGCAGCCATTGCTCATATTTATACTGTGGAGGTGATCACTGCATGTAAATGCAGTGTTTCTCCTCGCAGCATCTAAATGTGCCATTGCACAAAATCCTAGCAATCACTGATAACACCTCCTCTGTGTACAACTATCAGTGACTGACAGCTGTCAATGTATACACACTTACACAGAGAGTGCTATCAATCACTGATAACATGTCCCCTGTGTACAACTATCAGTGACTGACAGCTATCTCTGTATACACACTTACACAGAGAGTGCTATCAATCACCGATAACACCTCCCCTGTGTATAGCTACCAGTGACTGAAAGCTATCTATGTATACACACTTACACAGAGAATGCTATCAATCAGTGATAATTGCTCCCCTGTTTACAGCTATCAGTGACTGGCAGCTATCTATGTATACATACTTACACAGAAAATGCTATCAATCACTGATAACATCTCCCCGTGTACAGCTACCAGTGACTGACAGCTATCTATGTATACACACTTACACAGAGAGTGCTATCAATCACTGATAACACCTCCCCTGTGTATAGCTATCAGTGACTGACAGCTATCTCTGTATACACACTTACACAGGGAGTGCTATCAATCACTGATTACACCTCCCCCATGTATAACTATCAGTGACTGACAGCTATGTATACACACTTACACAGAGAATACCATCAGTCACTGACAACACCTCGTCTATGAACAGCTATCAGTGACTGACAGCTATTTATGTATAAACACTTAAACAGAGAATGCTATCAATCACTGATAACACCTCCCCTGCGTACAGTTAGCAGTGAACGACAGCTATCTACAGCGGGACTTTAAAGATGGCGCCCGCTCCTGCACCAGTGTTTACCATTAGCCGCGGGTGCCTGCTAGTTGGATATGCAGGTCACCCGCGGCTAACGTCCGCGACCGGCTAACGTGCATTAACCCCTCAGGTGCCGCGGTCAAGCCTGACCGTGGCACCCAAAGGCGGCAAACACTGGAAGCGTACGCTTTCGGTGTTGCTCCTGCTCCCCCGTGTGGCGATCGGAGGAGCCGGAGCGTGCCTGCAGCAGCCCCTGTCATAGTGAATGACAGGAGGCTGCTGCATAGGCTTTCCTATGGAGCCCTTGCCTGTAATAGGGCTCTATAGACTCCAATGTAAGTGCATTGGAGTCTATGATATAAGCAATCAAATGATTGCTTCTTATAGTTCCCTATGGGAACTATAAAAAAAAGTGTAAAAATAAATAAATAAAGTTAAAAAAAAACAAAAAAAAACGTAAAAGTTCAAATCACCCCCCTTTCACGAAAATAAAAATATTAAAAAAATTTAAAAAATACACATCATGGGTATCGTCGTGTGCGAAAAAGCCCATATTATAAGAATAAAAAAAAAATATTTCCCCTACGGAAAAAAGCGAAACGGAAAAAAGCGTCAAAATGGCCATTTTTTGTCGCTTTAAAAAAAAAAAATAAAAAAAAAATAAAAAGCGATCAAAAAGTCACACACACCCCAGAATGGTATCAATAAAAAGTTCAGATCGCCCCGCAAACAATGAGCCCCCATACAGCTACGTACACACAAATACCAAAAAGTTATAGGGGTCAAGAACCGAAAAAAAATAAATAGATAAATAAAAAAATATCCAACTTTATAATTTTTTTTATCACTATCAAAATGCAAGAAAAACATTGGGTATAGCCGGATTTGTACTGACCAGTAGAATGAAAGTAACTGGTCAGTTTTAACGCATATCGAACGCCGTAAATAAAAAACCCGTAAAACTGTGGCGGAATTATTTTTTTTTTTTGCAATTTCACTCGATTTGGAATTTTTTTCCCGCTTCCCACTAGACCATATGCAATATTAAATAGTGGCGTTGGAAAGTACAACTTGTCCCGCAAAAAACAAGCTCTCATACAGCTATGTGAACAGAAAAATAAAAAAGTTATGGCTGAATCAAGGCAGGGAGCTCAAAACGAAAACGTAAAACCGAAAAAACCTCTGGGGCTGAAAGGGTTAAGCAATATTTTTGTATTATTTTGGTTTTGCATATGAAATGAAAAGATTGCCTTTCAGTGCTCTGATAACTTTAAACCCTTTGAGGTCTCCTCAAAGGGTTTAAAGAGGTTGTCTTACTTCAGCAAATGGCATTTATCATGTAAGGAAAGTTAATACAAGCCACTAACTAATGTATTGTGATTCTCCATATTGCTTCCTTTGCTGGCTAGACTCCTTTTTTCATTACATTATACACTGCACATTTCCATGGATACGACCATCCTGCAATCCAGCACCGTGCTTGCACACTATAGGAAAAAGCACTGACCTATCTGCACTCCTATGGTTGCGGCCACCATAGAGGCTAGTGCTTTTTTCTATTCTGTACAAGCATGGCCGCCAATGCTGGATTGCAGGGTAGTCGTAACCATGGAAACAAGAAGTAAGAAGAAGAAAATTAGTCTAACATCAAAAAGGAAGCAATGTGGACAATAACAATATATTAGTGCCTTTTGTTAACTTTCTCTACATTATAAATGCCATTTGCTGAAGTGAGACAATCCATGTAAAGGAAATTTGTCACCAGAAAATGACCTATCGTTTAAACCTCGTTTTTATGTTTAACATATTTTAAAGAATTTTTGGTGATGTTATTTTTAATTTTCCATGTTACTATCTGTATTTAACCTCTTAACAGTCATGTTAAAATTGGAAAAACCCTCCCAAAAATGTCACTTTTTAAATTGTACATAAAAAAAATCTTGCTAGTAATCTTGTTAGTGCACAACTCGGGACACAATTGCATTTTTAACCACCTAACTGTTCTGCCCTAGCTGAGCTTAGGCTGTCGGAAAAGTACTTAACTATTCTGCCGGAGCTGAGCTTGGGCAGAAGTGGAAGTTCTACTTTAGCTTCTGATATCTCCTGAATGGTAGCAGCTAGAAGCATGGAACTAGTCTTATTTGAAAGCTGACATTAGTCCAAGCAAGAGAGGAGATATTACAGAAATTGAGTCAGGAATAATTGAGGGTAAAACCTGCTTTTACATTCACTTTTAGCTGTGTTCACTGAATCCTGATTTCTAACAGTGATATCTTCCCATGTACTGAAGATAATGCTATCATTCTGGTATTGTATGAAAGCTTGGAATGCCTGCTTTCAAAGACTACAAAGTCCATATTTCTATAGATATGATCAGTTAAAGCAGCTGTCCCTCCTTCCCTTCAGCCTGTAGGAGAATGAGGGAGGAATTTCAGAGCTGACAGCATACAGGAGGAAAGGAGAAATAGTAAAAAAAAATTAAAAAATTTACAAATGTGGTATTATCATCATTTTACTGACCCACATAATAAAAAATGTTGTTTTTACCACACAGTGAATGCCGTAATAAATTCCACAAAATAATGCAAAAATTGCTGTTTTTTATCTTTCTCTTAAAATAAAATAATAAACGTTATTTAATATACTATATATACCCCAAAATGGTTCCTACAAAACAACTAATCCCACAAAATAAAAAAAATTTGAAAGTTATGTCACTAAGGCGATAAGGACCAGGTGATGCAAATTTCAAAGCCTTATAAATACTCAGACTCCTCTAACCTTGTCTCAAAAACAGCTGTTCTTAAAAGCAGCTACCTAACACTCTGAAAATGAAAATGATTGAGGCCAAAAAGCAGGAGAACACTATAGCAAAGCATTTTCAGATTATTTCCTCGGTTTCAAATGTATTTAAAAAATGGCAGTTAACAGGAACAGTCAAGGTCAGGAGAAGATCTGGAATACTAAGAAAAATTTCGGAAACAACTGCTCCTAGGATTGTTAGAATGACAAATCAAAACCCTCGCTTGACTGCAAAAGATCTTCAGAAAAATGTAGTAGACTCTGAAGTTGTGCTACATTGTTCTACTGTTCAGCGATAGCTGAACAAAAAAAAAACCTCCCCTGTATCCTCACCACAAAATTCAACATCAAACGTTTGAAAAAGAATACCTAAATAAGTCTTATGCATTTGGGCAACAAGTCCTGTGACCCAGTGAGGTTAAAATAGAACTCTTTGGCTGCAATAAGCAAAGATATGTTTGTAGAGAAATACACCTCTCCAACCATTAAAGGGAACCTGTCATCTCCGAAACACCCCCTGAACTAGAGTAAGTGTTGTATAGTGTAAGTGATGCTGAATCCGAATATGTAAGTTTTATACTCCCTGCCATTCTGACGCTGTGCTCCCACAAACCAGCAGTAAAATGCACTCAGTGGACTCCAGTGCTCACTCACATAATGGAGAGGACTCAAAGAATTGTCCTCTCAATGTATTTTACTGCTGGTTTGTGGGAGCACAGCGTCGGAATGGAAGTGAGTATGAATATAAAACTTACATATTCGGATTCAGCATCACTTGCACTATACATCTCTTACTCTAGTTCAGGGGGTGTTTCAGAGATGACAGGTTCCCTTTAAGCATGGGGGTGGATCAATCATGCTTTGGAGTTGTGTTGAAGCCAATGGCACAGGGAATATTTCATGGGTAGAGGGAAGAATGGATTCAATGAAATTCCAGCAAATTCTGGAAGCAAACATAACACCAACAGTAAAAAAGGCGAAGTTGAAATGAGAATGGCTTCTACAAATGGATAATGATCCTTAACACATCTCAAAATCCACAATAGACTACCTCAAAAGGCGCAAGCTGTGGATTTTACCATGGCCCTCACAGTCCCCTGATCTAAATTGAAAATCTGTGGATAGACCTCAAAAGAGAAGTGCGTGCAAAACGGCCCAGGAATCTCATAGAACTGGAAGACATTTGCAAGAAAGAATAGATGAAAATACTTCAAACACGAATTGAAAGACTCTTGGCTGGCTACAAAAAAATCGTTTACAAGCTGGGATACTTGCCAAAGAGGGTATTACTAGGTACTAACCATATAGGGTACCTAGAGTTTTGCTTCGGCCTTTTTCCTTTTTTGTTAGTTTGAAAATGTAAAGGATGAAAATGTTTGCTTAAATTATAAAGGGAATGCTTTTTGGAGATCATTTCATCTTCAACTTGCTTAACTGTTCACAGTAACAGTAATTTTGAGCAGGGGTGCTCAAACGTTTGCATGCCACTGTACATATGTATATACATTTACACAGAGAATGCTATCAATCTCAGATAACAGCTCCCCCTTGTACAGCTATCAGTGGCTGACAGCTATCGACATATGTATACACAGAGAAGGTTGTCTGTTACTGAAAACACCTCCCTGTGTGCAACTAAAGTTAGAAATAGCAGAGATTTACAGTAAATACAGCGGGGAAAAAAGTATTTGACCAGCCATCAATTGTGCAAGGCTCCTCTGTCCTCCACTCATTACCTGTAGTAATGGCACGTGTTTGAACTTGTTATCAGTATAAAAGACACCTGTCCAGAACCTCAAACAGTCACACTCCAAACTTCACTATGGTGAAGACCAAAGAGCAGTCGAAGGACACCAGAAACAAAATTGTAGACCTGCACCAGGCTGGGAAGACTGAATCTGCAATAGACAGGCAGAAAATGGAAGACATACAAGACCACTGATAATCTCCCTCAATCAGGGCTCCACGCAAGAACTCACCCCGTGGGGTCAAAATGATCACGAGAACTGTGAGCAAAAATCCCAGGACCACACGGGGGGACCTAGTGAATGACCTGCAGAAAGCTGGGACTAACGTAACAAAGGCTACTGTCAGTAACACACTATGCTGCCAGGGACTCAGATCCTGCAGTGCCACACCTGCTTAAGCCAGTACATATCCGGGCCCGTCTGAAGTTTGCTAGAGAGCATTTGGATGTTTCAGAAGAGTATTGGGAGAATGTCATATGGTCAGATGAAACCAGAGTAGAACTGTTTGGTAGAAGCACAACTTGTCGTGTTTGGAGGAGAGTGAATGCTGAGTTGCATCCAAAAAACACCATACCTACTGTGAAGCATGGGGGTGGCAACATCATGCTTTGGGGCTCTTTCTCTGCAAAGGGACCAGGACGACTGATCCGTGTACATGATAGAATGAATGGGCCATGTATCGTGAGATTTTGAGTGCAAACTTCCTTCCATCAGCAAGGGCATTGAAGATGAAACGTGGCTCGGTCTTTCAGCATGACAATGATCCCAAGCACACCCCCAGGGCAATGAAGGAGTGGCTTTGTAACAAGCATTTCAACGTCCTGGAGTGGCCTAGCCAGTCTCCAGATCTCAACCCCATAGAAAACCTTTGGAGGGAGTTGAAAGTCTGTGTTGCCCAGCAACAGCCCCAAAACATCACTGCTCTAGAGATCTGCATGGAGGAATGGGCCAACATACCAGCAACAGTGTGTGCCAACCTTGTGAAGACTTACAGAAAACATTTGACCTCTGTCATTGCCAACAAAGGATATATAACAAAGTATTGAGATGAACTTTTGTTATTAACCAAATACTTATTTTCCACCATAATTTGCAAATAAATTCTTTAAAAGTCAGACAATGTGATTTTCTGGATTTGTGTCCTCATTTTGTCTCTCATAGTTGAGGTCTACCTATGATGTCAATTACAAGCCCCTGTCATCTTTTTCAGTGGGAGAACTTGCACAATTGGTGGCTGACTAAATACTTTTTTTCCCCACTGTATATAAATTATATGTTTTACATAATCTTTTCCCATAAACTATGCAAAATATCTACCTGCTCAGCTTCTCCTGTTCTGTGCCAGTCTGTCGGCACAGCATTTGATAATTATTCTTTAAGGAACTGCAGGCCGTGGACCCTTCCTGGATTCCAGTATGGAAAATTTCAAATTGAGTGTAGAAATGTTCAGGCCTTCTATCAGGCATTGTTCCTGCAATAATAATTTTCAAAGAGGACTTTTTGATGTACTGGTCATTCATGAATTCCTATTAACAATACATCAATGAATATATGGAGGCCTATATAACAGTAATGCTTGTCGTGACTGTACAGAACTCATACTCAGGTGAAGTGACAAGCATTCAGCCACCATCACTCAGAACAGAGGGGAGAGCTTGTGCAGCGCATACTGCAGTGAGATAAGGGGTACTTAAAAGTGACACTCACAGGATTAAAAACTTTCTTTCATGGTGATGATAGTAAAACTATACACAAAAGTATATCTAATATATAAAGCTGAGTGTATGTATGTATGTCCGCTAAAGGAATCTGAACCATCGCAGCTACAATCACAAAATTTGGCACACAGGTACATCAGGTGTCCGGAAAGGTTTTAGACCAGGTCTCAGCATTCTAGGATGTACCATTCCTGAGATATTCCCCAAAAATGCCTTAGCCAGTAGAAACCATGACCCTTATCAGCCAATAGAAGCTCGCAGGCCCTTAGCTTCCATATACAGACAGTTTCACACCAGGTTTCCATAACATCCCAGCCAGTTCATCGCTGTAGGTCAGCTTTAAAGGGGCAGAGCACTGTGGAGGACACTGTTAAAGGGGTATTTCGGTTACCATAAACGTAACTTATGCTTAAGTCTAATTCATCATCAATCATTAGCTAATATGATGTACATTTCACATATTTACCATTTAGTAGCAATAAAATATGTTTTCTTCCACTGCTACCCACTGTGTTTCCTCATAAATTACCCTGGCATCGACCTGTAATTCAGGCAACCCTCAAAAGAAGGACTTTAAACCCCGCCCAGGTCCTGCTAAGTTACGCCCCCAGTTTGATCAGGCCACACCCCGACTCAGTCAGGTCATGCCCCCTCTCACTCTGCAGCCGACAGGGATTGCAAAAATGAAGGTAAAAATCAACTTCTCTCAGCTGTAGGGGTGGGAGGGAGGGTGACTTTCTCCCTGCAGTGCTTGCTTCGACTGCTCAGTGCTGCTGTCTGAGAGTGAGCTGTTCAAAAGGACATCCCTGTGTCCATCCCGGCCCTGCGCCGGATGGAGGACAGGGAGTCTGAAAGCCGGACTGTCCGGCCTAAAAACAGACTTCTGGCCACCCTAGGGACAGGCTGATGTTGAAGTCACAGTTATAGGGGAGTAACCAGAAGAATAGGGGGCACAATAACAATAAAAAGTCAGTGCACCAGTGGTTCAGAAACAATTATCACACAACCAAGCAAAGAAAACCACAGTGAAGTACACATCCAAAAATGGTAAAAGCAATAGAATAATTTTATTGGACAAGACAATTATACATACATCTAAATACAATTTTCAGATGTATGTATAATTGTGTTGTCCAATAAAATTATTCTATTGCTTTTACTATTGTTGGCTCTACACTTCATTGTGGTTTTCCTTGCTTGGTTCTGTGACAGTTAAAGGGGAGGGCACTGTGTATGTTACCGTTAAGGGGGAAGGCTGCTGTGGAGGTCACTGTTAAGGGAGCAGGGTACTGTGACAGTCACTGTTAAAGGGGCAGCCGCTGTGGAGGTCTCTGTCAAGGGGGCCAGGAATGGTGGAGGTCAGTTAAGGGGACTGTAACCTATGGTCAGTGTTAAGGGGTGGGTGCTGTAGAGGTCACTGTTAAAGGGGGTGGTCCCCTGTGGAGGTAACTGTTAAGGGAGTGAGGTGCTGTGGAACTCACTGTTAAAGGGGCAGGCTGCTGTGAAGGTCAAAGTTAAGGGGGTGGGCTGCTGTGGAGGTCCCATTTTAAGGAGACGGGGCACTGTGGGGGGGGAGTCAGTGTTAAGGAGCGGCTGTGGAGGTCACTATTAAGGAGGCGGGGTGCTGTAGAGGTCACTCTCGATATATTTTAACGACACACACATAAACATTAAATGAAATAGGTGAAATATACCCGGGCGAAGCCAGGTCCTTTTGCTAGTAATATATAGAAGACTTATGCAAGAGAAGCCAAATGATCCATTGACATTGTTGCAAAGTCTTTAGGACCTATTAATAGTTTGTAAACACAAAAGTTTTTTTTAAAGTTCCCATGAGGCAAAGATTCCACAGATATAAGCCACATTATTCTTATATTAGTTAGATGCCGCACGTTAAGACATATTATCCGGAATCTTCATACATTTTGTTAAACACAGAAAACATATCTTTCTTTTGTTATTTCTACACGATCAGACAGCATATAAATCATGTTAATGCTATGAAAATCAGGCTCCAGTGTGATGATCTATTTACTAAACACCAACTATGCTGCAATCACACATATAATATGTAGCAAACATATGTGTACTTGGCAAACACCGCATTACACAAATCAAATACAAAGAAATGTTCTTTATCTGCACTTAGCATTCCTCCAGGCAGTACCCAAGCAATCTATAAAATATACTTTCATTGCATCTGTAACCTGGGTAATGTGACAACATAACTTGTTAGCTACTCTACTCTACCGCAGATAATGTATACAGGCGTATTATGTTCTCAGCTTCTCAGGTGGATCTGCTAAGCCTCTGGTCCACATGAGCAGATCTTATGCAGCATGAACAAGTGGTGCTGGTGCATTGGGCTGAAGAACAGATATAGTAGCTGTGGCAGAGCTGGTGAAGGCGCAGAATTGGTGATGAAGCAGAGCTTGTTCAGTTTATGGTCTAGTGTAACTGAGGCTGACACACAGGGAGTCCCTGAATACAGTATGTAAGAGAAGAAACAAAATTTAACCCCCACCCCCCCTTCTCTACCGATTAGCCTGAGCTTGGTGTGTTCAAGCAGAATTTATATAGCATCACCATATTTTGCAGCGCTTAACAATTCAGCGGATTCATGTACAAAACAAAAGACCACAAAGTTACCGCTAATATACAACTGAACCACTAGGAGTGAGGGCCCTACTCATAAGAGCTTTCAATCTATGAGGAAGTGGGGGGTGACACAACAGGTAGTTGTTTGTTATATGAGGTGGTCCAGCCATCTTTGTACTGCAAGGAGTGGTGTAGGTGGACCTGCATGTGCTAGTGTTTTGGGTGTCAGAAGATCGGGTTCAGGTCTGGAGAATAAGAGTTGGGGGGGGGGGTTACTAGGAGAAGAGGCAGTTTAGGAAGCATGATAAGCCAGCCTGTAAACCATATTACTTACAGGTAATTTCCTTTTCACGAATCCTCCATGATGGCATACCATGAGAGATGACCCGCCTCCAACCAGGTAGGGACAGGAAGAATAAATTTGACCCTCCTCCACCTCCAGTCTATTCATATATACTTTTTTTTTTTCCATGCACACCAACTATATCTATATCTATTTCAACATGCGAACCAAAACCTAACAGTTTTTTTTTATACATTTTTTTTAATATACATCCTTGGCTTGTAGCTTGTAGAACTTTCCTACCAAAGGAAAGGTCCTGATTATCCCTTGTATCAATCCTATGGTGCTTTATAAAAGTATGAGGACTCGTCCACGTTGCTGCCTTACAGATCTGTTCCATAGTCGTATTAGCCTTCTCCGCCCATGATGTAGAGACCGATCTCGTGGAATGGGCCTAGGGGAGGTTCCAAACCCAAGGATTTGTATGTCTCCACAATAGTTGTTTTTATCCATCTTGCAATGGAATCTTTTCTGACCCTATGTCCTTTGTGGGTACCCAGAAATTGAACAAATAAATAGTCAATTTTTCTTTGACTCCTCAAGGTAACATAAAATAGCCCTGCGTACATCCAGCTTATGAAACCGCACTTCTCCTTCGGTTTTTGGATCTGAGCAGAAAGAAGGAATCACTATCTCCTCTTGCCTGTGAAAACTAGACACAGCCTTAGGGAGAAAGGAATAATCTAATCTGAATATGAAATTCTACAGAACAGCTCCGATATTTTTAAAGCTTGAATCTCGCTTACTCTACGGCAGATGTAATCGCCACCAAAAATAAGGTCTTTAGAGTAAGAAATCTTAGAGAAACATCTGACATAGGCTCAAAAGGTGTTGTGGTTAACCCAGAAATTAAGGTCCCAGGGGGGCACCCTAGACCTAATCAAGGGCCTTAACTGATCTGCTCCTTTAAAGAAACGATTAATCCAAGGATGGTCAGCAATTTTTTTATTAAATACCGAACTCAAGCCAGAAACATGGACTCTCAAACTATTAGGACGTAATCCCTTCTCAAAACTGGACTGTAAAAACCCTAATACAGACAGGATAGAAAATTCTTGGGAAGAATTTTTGACTGTAAACACCAAGTACAAAAAGTCTTCCAAACCTTTGAGTAAATTTTTGAGATAATTTCCTTCCTACCGGCAGCCATTGTATTTATTATGGCATCCGACAGACCTTTAGATCTTAGAGTCACCCTTTCAGGTTCCAGGCCGTCAGATGTAATTTTTCTATCCTGGGGTGGAATACTGGACCCTGGGATAAAAGGTTCTGCCCCCAGGGAAAGATCCATGGGCTCTGAACTGATAGACGTTTCAACAGCGAAAACCATGATCTTTTTGGTCAAAGAGGAGCTATTCGAATTACATGGGCTTTGTCCTGACGGATTTTTTCAATACCCTGGCAATTAGTGAAAATGGAGGAAAGGCATATGCTAGATGAAAGTTCCATACTTTGGACAGAGCGTTTACCCCTACATTGCCGTCGGAAGGGTCTAGAGAAAAAAATCTCTTGAGCTTCGCATTTTTTGCAGAGGCGAAGTGATCCACTTGAGGCAGCCCCCTCATTTCCTCAATCTGGCGGAAGACCTGATCTTTTAGGCTCCACTCGGTAGCTCTTAGTTTGACTTTACTTAGGAAATCGCCTCTTACATTTAGAGACCCTTTTAGATGAACTGCGGTCAGGGAAATTGGCTGACTTTCTGCTCACGAGAATATTTTTTTCTGCCACTAGGCTTAGGTCCACACTTCTTGTCCCCCCTTGATGATTTATGTAGGCTACCACTGTTGTGTTGTCCAACCTTATTTGGACATCTTTTCCCTCTTTCCCAAACAGCTAGTAGTTCCCTCATGTTTGATGATAGGGATACTTGGAGATTTGACCATTTCCCCTGAACAGACAGGTGAGAACAAAAGGCTCCCCATCCCCACAGGCTTGCATCTGTCATCACAACCTGCAGGGGACCCAGACTCCAGGGAACTCCTCCTTGCAGATGACCTGGAATCAACCACCACTGCAGGGATTGTTTCACCTGGGAAGATATTTGAATTATTTCGTCTAGGGAGTCCTGATTCCTGTTCCAGTTTTTTAACACCCACTGTTGAAGGGTCCGAGTGTGGAATTGGGCCCATTTTACAGCAGAAATGCAGGTTAGAGTGCCCAACAACCTCATAGCCTCCCTGACCGAACAAGTGAAAAGTTGTAAAAACTTTGCCTCCTTGTCTATTACCCCTGATACTTTCTGATCGGGCAGAAGGGTTTTTTGAAGAACCGAATCTAGTAGGACTCCTAGGAACGTCAGTCTTTGGGAAGGGCAGGGATTTGATTTTTCCCAATTTATTATCCAGCCTATTTTGTACAGAATCTGACAGGTCTGGAAAAGACTCTTGTCTAAATCTTCTGCTGAATTTCCTACAATTAAAAGGTCGTCCAAATAGAGAATGACTATGATGTTTCATCTTCTTAAGTGAGCTACTATCTCTATCATCACTTTAGTAAATACCCTTGGGGCAGAGGTAATCCCAAAGGGGAGGGCCTGAAATTGGAAATGATGCAACTCTTTTCCTAGAAACACTGTGATACGTAGAAACTTCTGGGCTTTTTCGCATACCGGGATATGGTAATACGCATCTTTTAAATCTATGGAGGTCATAAAGTCTCCCTCTTTTAGAAGGCTTATTGTGGACTTTATGGTCTCCATTTTGAACCTTTCGTGCTTGATAAACTTGTTCAGTTTTTTTTTAAGTTTATTATTAGGTTGAACTTTCCATTTGTTATTTTTACCAAAAACACTGTAGAATAGTAACCTGTTACTTGTTGTGAAGGAACGGGAACTATCACCTTTTGTTTTAACAAATTGAGAATACCTTCCTCTAAATTTTTCTGGCATAAGCTGATTTTTGAACCAGAGTAATTTTGAAAACATTTTTTGGAGGAGGAAGACGGAAAGAGATGTCGAACCCTTTTGATGATATACCGTATTTAAAACCCAAGGGTTTTCGGTAATCTCTTCCCATGCACATGAAAAGATTTTTAGTCTTCCTTCTACCTGAGGCTTGGCGTCATTGTTTTGAAGATTCTGTATTTTTGGGGGTAAACAAAAAACCTCTTCCTTTACGACTTTTATCTTTTGTCCATAGTCCCTGTCTGTCAGATCTTTTTGACTGAAAGGAAGCCTTTTTTGGATTTCCGAAAAGGGAAATTTCATTTTATTAGTTTCTTGCGGGAAAGATTTTTTAGTATCCGCTGCTTTTTCTAGGATAGTTTCTAAGTCCTGTCCAAACATTAAATTACCATGAAAGGGAAGAGCACACAACTTCATTTTTGAACTGGTGTCTCCCATCCAGGATTTTAACCATAAGACCCTTCTAGCCACTACTGCCAGGCCCATGGTTCTTGCCGCCATCCTAACAGACTCAGCCGTGGAATCAGATAAAAAATCCACTGCTTTTAATAACAGGGGAAAGGAGTCTTTTAAGGCGTCATATGGGGTACCCTCCTTAATCAGAGATTCAAGTTGTTGAAGCCATCTCTTAAGAGACCTAGCCACGGAGGTGGAGGCCAAGTTAGGCTTAAAGAGGGCCGCTGCATATTCCCAGGTTTTCCTCAAGCTAGAGTCCACCTTTTTATCCATGGGGTCTTTTAGAGACCCCATGTCTTCAAAAGGTAAAGCATTAGACCCTTTCACCAACTCAGAAAGGGAGACGTCAACCTTAGGACAGGATGTTAGTAAAACTTTGTCGTCATTATTAAAGGGAAGTCTACGTCTCACAGTCTAAGGAATGAACAATTTCCTATCTGGGGCCTTCCATTCTCTTTTAATGGGGTTGTGCATGTTTTTATGGACTGGAAACACCCTTTTTTTCCTTTGCTCTAGTCCACTAAACATTTCGTCCTGGACTGACCTCTGAACCTTGTCATCTGACAGGTTCATGGTCACCCGGACGGCCTTAATTAATTCTTTTGTGTCTTCAGAAGAAAACAGGAAACTCTTAAAGGGGTATTCCCATCTCATAAATGTAGTTTTTATAGTTAGATATAGCCATACCAATATTATTACTAATAGAATGTGTTTATATAAAACTTACCGTTTTGAAGATTTGCCTATTTGTATATCCACTGTCCCACACACATCAGTCAGGCCGTTGCCCCTAGTTACGGCCACCGTGGCCATGTAGTAGTGGTGGCCGGCTTGCTCCTGTTCAATCCCGCTCTGAGGTAACTGCTGTATTGTGAACACACATTGCATGATCATGCCCAGACACATCTTAGGTTGTAGCATTTTTGTCTGCGCTTCCAAAATGCCGAGAAACGAATTCTGTTCCAAGATCAATTCATCTCTATGGAGCAGGATCCGTTTATAAAGTCTGTGTTTTGGACAGATCCTGACCATTGCGTTTTGGACTGGTAGTGTCCAAAACGCAGATGTGAAAGTACTCTAAGATGTGTCTCCGCATGCCAGGCCAAATCCTCTTACATACTGGCTTAAATAGTTTCTACCTGCAGACCTCAGATCAGCTGGCGACTTCCGCCTTGAATCTCGCGCCTTAGGACAACGCTGCACTCCTTCCATACGTCACTCTGCCTGGAAATCCCACTGGAACGCACGCGCCTTCCGGTGACGTCACCACCAGTGCCGAACTGTCGGGTGTAGGTGTGGAGCACCACCCTCATGTGGTGTGAGCATAATAAAATAACAAACTGCCGCTTCTGTTTGCCCTTACAAAAACGGCCCCCATAGGCAAGTGCTATGAGGCATGATCCCTCTCCCACCTGGAAGGGACAGGAAGACACTGAGGAGGAGCTGGAGGAGGGTCAAATTTATTCTTCCTGTCCCTACCTGGTTGGAGGTGGGTCATCTCTCATGGTATGCCGTCATGGAGGATGAAGAGGAAAAAGTCACATTTGAAGGTAGGGAAGTTGGAAATTGACCTGATATTCCAGAGCAGAGCTTTCCAGAAAGTACATAGGTGCAGCTCAAAAAAGGTCTTGAAGATGGGAGTGAGAAGTAAAAATTATAGAGGATGTTAATCTTAGATCACTTGCCGAACGGAAAGCACAATTAGGATGATAGATGGAAATAAGGATAGAAATTTTGAACTGTAGTCTGAGGTGGATGGAAAACAGTGAAGTGAGTGACACAGGCTAGAAGCATAAGTTTGGTAGATGGACATATAGGTAAGCCTGGTTACAGCATTTAGGACAAACTGAAGGGGGGAGAGTTTAGTGAGAGGAAGACCAATTAGTAATGAATGACAGTAGTCAAGACAAGAATGAGTTAAAGCAACAACAAGAGTTTTGGCTGTTTCCACCGTAAGAAAAGGGCAGATCTTGGAGATATGACAAGTAGTGTTGAGTGAGCATGCTTGGCCGAACTCGCTGTTCAGCCGAGTATGCCTACGCTCGGGTCCGCTCGGTGTTCGGCCGAACACCGAGTGTACTCGAGCGCAATGCTCGAGTCTCTTCCCCGCACGTTTGTTCGCTGCTACGCAGCGAATAAACGTGCGGGAGAGTACTGGCATTCACTGTAATGTTGATTTGTACGCTAATGCTACGCATTGTATGCTAATGCATACGAATTTGTATGATAATGCTACGCATTGTACGCTAATGCGTACGAATGTGTATGCTAATGCTACGCATTGTACGCTAATGCGTACGAATTTGTATGCTAATGCTACGCATTATACGCTAATACGTACACATTTGTATGCTAATGCTACGCATTGTATGCTAATGCTACGCATTGTATGCTAATGCATACGAATTTGTATGCTAACGCTATGCATTGTGCGCTAATGCGTACAAATTCAGTTAATTAGCATACTTTTATGAGTGAAAGGAGTAAAAGAGGAGAAGTCGTGATTCTGACCTTTTTCTATTAACCAGACACCCTCCCCTCTTCCGAGCGGGGGGTGCCTGGTTTAGTCCCATTGACTAACATTATGCTCGGGTGTGCGGCAGAGCACACGAGCAACCCCTAGTGCTCGGCCATAGCACCCGAGCATATGAGCACAGAGGTACTCGCTCAACACTAATGACAAGAGCATTAAAGTGATTGAATATGGGGAACAAAGGAAAGATCTGAATCAAACATGACCCCAAGACAGCAGGTGTACTGCCCAGAAGTTATAATATTACTGCAGACTAAAATTGAAAAATAAAGTTGCGGTGGGTTAATAGTTGGAAAAACAAAGAAGTTTTTGAAAGATCCAGTTTTAATTACAGAGAGAACATAATGTTAGCGACAGCTGCCGGACAATCATTGGTGTTTTGGAGTGAGGCAGGGGTGATGTCAGGGGATGAAGTGTATACAGTCATGGCCAAAAGTTTTGAGAATGACACAAATATTATATTTTCACATGATCTGCTGCCCTCTGGTTTTTATGTGTGTTTGTCAGATGTTTTTATCACATACAGAAATGTAATTGCAATCATATTATGAGTAACAAAAGCTTATATTGACAGTTAGAATGAGTTAATGCAGCAAGTCAATATTTGCAGTGTTGACCCTTCTTCTTCAGGACCTCTGCAATTCTCTCTGGCATGCTCTCAATCAACTTCTGGACCAAATCCTGACTGATAGCAGTCCATTCTTGCACAATCAATGCTTGCATTTTGTCAGAATTTGTAGGTTTTTGTTTGTCCACCCGTCTCTTGATGATTGACCACAAGTTCTCAATGGGATTAAGATCTGGGGAGTTTCCAGGCCATGGACCCCAAATCTCTATGTTTTGTTCCCTGAGCCATTTAGTTATCACCTTTGCTTTATGGCAAGGTGCTCCATCATGCTGGAAAAGGCATTGTTGATCGCCAAACTGCTCTTGGACGGTTGGGAGAAGTTGCTCTCGGTGGACATTCTGGTACCATTCTTTATTCATGGCTGTGTTTTTAGGCAAGACTGTGAGAGAGCCGATTCCCTTGGCTGAGAAGCAGCCCCACACATGAATGGTTTCAGGATGCTTTACAGTTGGCATGAGACAAGACTGGTGGTAGCGCTCACCTCATCTTCTCCGAATAAGCTGTTTTCCAGATGTCCCAAACAATCGAAAAAGGGATTCATCAGAGAAAATGACTTTACCCCAGTCCTCAGCAGTCCACTCCCTGTACCTTTTGCAGAATATCAGTCGGTCCCTGATGTTTTTTCTGGAGAGAAGTGGCTTCTTTGCTGCCCTCCTTGAGACCAGGCCTTGCTCCAAGAGTCTCCTCCTCACAGTGCGTGCAGATGCACTCACACCTGCCTGCTGCCATTCCTGAGCAAGCTCTGCACTGCTGGTAGCCCGATCCCGCAGCTGAAACACTTTTAAGAGACAGTCCTGGCGCTTGCTGGTCTTTCTTGGGCGCCCTGGAGCCTTTTTGGCAACAATGGAACCTCTCTCCTTGAAGATCTTGATGATGCGATAGATTGTTGACTGAGGTGCAATCTTTCTAGCTGCGATACTCTTCCCTGTTAGGCCATTTTTGTGCAGTGCAATGATGACTGCACGTGTTTCTTTAGAGATAACCATGGTTAACAGAAGAGAAACAATGATGCCAAGCACCAGCCTCCTTTTAAAGTGCCCAGTGGTGTCATTCTTACTTAATCATGACAGATTGATCTCCAGCCCTGTCCTCATCAACACCCACACCTGTGTTAATGGAGCAATCACTGAAACGATGTTAGCTGGTCCTTTTAAGGCAAGGCTGCAATGATGTTGAAATGTGTTTTGGGGGATAAAGTTCATTTTCTAGGCAAATATTGACTTTGCAAGTAATTGCTGTTAAGCTGATCACTCTTTATAACATTCTGGAGTATATGCAAATTGCCATTTTAAAAACTGAAGCAGTAGACTTTGTAAAAATTAATATTTGTATCATTCTCAAAACTTTTGGCCATGACTGTACAGTAGTTGGGTGTCATCAGCATAGAGATGGTACTAAAAAACAAATCTACCAATAGTCTGTCCGATCACATATGTGTAGATAGAGAGAGAGAGAGAGTAGAGGACCTAGGACTGAACTCTGGGGAACCCCAACATCAAGAGGAAGAGGAGAAGAATTAAAACCATTGAATAATACACAAAAGGAGCGACCAGAGTCATAGGAAGAGAACCAGAAGAGAGCAGTGCCTTTAAGGTCAATTGAGTGGGGAAGGTAAGGAGGAGTTTGTGGTCTACTGTATCAAACACTGCAGCGAGATCCAGAAGCATTAGTAGAGAATAGTTGCCATTCCTTTTTGCTGTCAGGAGATTGTTAGACACATTGGTAAGGGAAGTTTCTGTATAGTGGAGAGGGCGAAAGCCAGATTGTAATGGGTCAAGAAGAGAGTTTGCTGAAAGATAGCTTATTAAGCGAGAGTAGACAAAATGGTTTTTCAGTAATGGGTTATAACAGAATGTTTGAAAGAAGACAGAAAGAAACTAGAGAGAGGTTAAATATTGTAGTAAGGTGAGTAATTCCAGCTGTGGAAAGGGACTGGAGAAGGTGTGTGGAAATAGGATCACCGCTGCAGGTGGCAGGTCGAGAAGAAGAGAGAAGCCTGGAGACTTCTTCATCTGTTTATAGGGTCAAAAGAGGAGAGAAAGCACAAGGAACGGTGAGAGGGAGGAGGATCAAAATTGGCTAGGGATTGGGAGATTATTTCCTGCAAGATGTTACCAATCTTGTTTCTGAAGTGGCCAGGTCATCAGTGCAGAGGTCAGTGATGTGAACTTTAGGGCTTAGAAAAGTATAAAAAGTGTGAAACAGTCATGGGTTTTAAGCATAAATTTATAATGGAGGAAGTCTGCTGCACATCTGGAGCACCACTGGAGGAAACAGATGTGTGCCATGGTTGCAGTTTTCTGTGTTGGGAGGGTCAGATTCATGTTGAAGCTGCTTCATCCAGGGTGGTATGGTTGCAATGATTGGCAACTAGGACGCCCCATACTGTAAACTTAATACATTATTTGTTGGTCACAGAAAACATAGTAAAAAATCCAGTATAATTAGTTTGTAAAAGAAAAAAAGGACTTTTACTGTGTAAGTGGAAGGTCTGTATTCATAGCTGGTGCCATCCTAGGCACAAAGTCTGAATACTCTCTATTAGAACCAGGATGAGGGGAGTGGTAGACAGAGTATCAGTTTAAGGAGGAACTGAGATGAAGGCCACAGCACAAAACCAGCCCTACTGTCAGCAAGCTGCCTGGTTATGCAGGAGATTACTGCACCACATACGTTTTACATCACAAGACTTTTCTTCTGATGTAGACTTTCTCTTTCCTCACCTTCTCCATTCAGACCAAACAACCATGATAGCTCCTTTCTGTGACGTCTCCGCTGATGTAGTTGTTCGATGGTTCACCAATAGTTATTGAAATACTGCTTTTAATTCATATATCGTAGTTAAACATGATTCATCATTTCATACATGTTTTTTTGTCCAGACAATGTACGTACATATTATGAGGCTGATTTCCCAACGTTTCGGTCAGTTATTGACCTTTCTCAATGGATCTGTGGCCAACATCGAGGTCTGGATGTGCTGTACATGATGTCCCAGTATTAAAAATAGGAGTGATGGATCCTATTTTGTCCAAGTACTAAAAGTCGACAGTAATGTCCCCCTACAATGCTGCAACGGTAATAAAATGATGTCCAACAACAATAATTGTTCCCACAGTTCCCTCCAACAATAATACCCCCCAAAGTATTGTCCCCCCACAATAACATTGCCCAACAGTGCCCCCAACAGTAATGTAGCCCCAAAAATACCCCCATAAGTAATGTTCTCAAGTGGCCAGGTAAGAAAAAAAAAAACTCACCTGAGTCCTGTCCCCCTTCTGTGATGAAGGCTTCTTCCCACCCATGCCCTGGTACGATGGGGCACAGGCATCCAGTTATAAAGACATCACCCCGCGGCATCCAGGTGCAGACGGACGTGATCACATCTTCCCTTAAAAGCACCTGAGTTCTGAGCAAACTTTATATGAAGCACAAAAAAGGTGAGGTTTTCTGGAGGGTTTTTCCAATTTTAATGTTAGGGTGATAAAAAGTTTTCCCCTTTGTGGACAGCTTACATCAAGTTAACTATAACTTCATTTGCAGATTCAGTGCCAACTATCTTGGATATATTACGAATAAAAGGTGCCATACAAGATTAGATGAGGCTGCTTTCTACCTTAAACAGAGCCACACCTTTCGAATGGTTGTACAGCGCTGCTCCACTAAAATGGAATCTGTCACCACTATAGACTGTTTGTAACTGTTTGTATGGCACTGTGGCTCTGCTGTAGCTATTTGTAAAAAGGCATAAAGGTCCAAATCAATCTTCACTATCTCCCAGAAAATAGGCTTTTAAACGTACGCTAATTAAGTGAAAAGTGTCCAAAGGGCTGTACTTAACTGGACTGGAGCCCAGCCGTACTCATCAAAATGGAGCCCCGCTCCTCCCCTCCTGTTCTCTCCACCTCGTAGCTGCGGCAACGTCATCATGCTGCTGCTCAAAATCTCATGTAGACACACGTCTCCTATCTATGTGCCATCTGTTATCTTCTTCTGACAGTGGCTCCATTAACTTAATAGTGCATACTGCTGGTGCATGCACAGTTTGATTAATCAAGCCGCTGCCAGCAAAGGATAACATATGGCTCAGGGGTACACAAAAAGGAGATGTATGGCAGGGTAGCAGCATGATGACATCACCACAGCTGGGAGGTGGAGAGAAGAAGAGGAGGGGTGGAATGGGGTTCTGTCCTGATGGGCATGGCTGGGCTCCAGCACGGATGGCATATTGTTAAAAACTTGTTTTTGGGGAGGATATAGGAGATTGATTTAGATATAAAGATACAGTATATTTACAAATGACTATAGCAGAGCCACAGTGCTGTACAAACAGTTACATAGCGGTGACAGATTCCTTTTAAGTAAATGGGAGTGAGTTGCAATACCATGCAAAACCTATGCACATGACTGGGGCTGTTTTTGAAAAATATCAGCCATGTTTTTATAAGTATGCACAGCCCCTTTAAAACCTGAGCTGCTGTTTGTAGCTGAAAGATAATTTAGTTCTGTCTTGTTGATGCTCTATCTTTCCCTTTATATATACTCTAAGTTTTGACAGCACCCATGGCTGAAGATTGTCATAGCAAACATAGCCTAGGGTGGTAAATAAACTTGGCCCTGTGCGTTTTTTTTAGATGCAAACAGTCACACATATCAGACGCATTCTCCTTTTTAAAAGAGAGACATGGTATTCACTTTGTGATGCTCCATGTTCCTTTGGGAAATAACCTCAGTGAATACATTTTACCCCCATACATATTTAATGCTTCAAATCAAAAATTGATGTTCCCTTTCACTCCCTGTTTATATTCCTTCCCTCTAATGTGCATTAAGCATTGCACCGCACAGCCAGTAACATAACCCCGTGTCAGTTGCCAGATGTGCTCCACAACTGGATTCTCACCAGTCTCTCACTCAGGCTGCATGATATTCCAGAATTCACTTCTTCAAAATCTGTTTTCATTTCATAGTATCAGTGCTCGCATGAATGAGATATGAAATGAGCTGTGCCCAGACTCATTTACTTCTCCTGTAGGAATTGAGACAAAGTCGCTATTACAGTGTCAAAGAATCTATATTGCAGATCTGTTTTGAATGAGTTTTAGCTAAAGAAGAATAGACAGAAGATCAGGGGGTCTTATTGTTTTTCAGACAGTTTTGAAGCTCCTATAAGTTACAAACACAGTGACAGAATGTTGATCAGTTTTGTGAATAGACTTTAGGATACCCACAGTATTAATGAAAATGACTTCCTATGCAATGTTAGGACGCTTGCAAACTAAGTTACATTAATAGAATATATGCATTTATCTGTATGATTAACTTTTAAAGAGGATTGGTCGCCTCTCTTGGATCAGCAAAAAAACGCTTCTGTCATGAACCGGCTGCATTTGTTATGAATGGATACAATTGTATTATCTCTAAAATAGCCATAACGGATCTGTCTCTAAAACCATTGTAAGTCAATGGGCGCCATGCGTCACTTTCTTTTGTGTCCGAGAAGACAGATCCGACACTATTGACTTACATTGTGTTTTATACCGGATCCCATAACACACTCAAAAACGCTGCTTTCAGTGTTTTTCTGTCTGCGATGGAAACACAACCAAACGGAACGGAATGCATTCTGGTGCATTCCGTTCAATTCAGTTTTGTCCCCATTGACATTGAATGACAGATCTCAATACCGGAAAAGGGAAAGCGCAGATGTGAAAGTCTTACTCATAAATTAATAAATCTTGAGCATCATTTCATGTAACTCTGTTTTGTGCCATTCCTTTATTATTTCTACTAGACATTTATGAATGAATTGTCAACTGACAGTGTCAGACTGTGCAGGTACACCCCCCCCACTGGTAACACCCAGTTGGATTCTACTGCAAACTGTTGGTAATTTATTCATAAACCTGTAGTAGAAATAATAGAGAAATGTCACAACATAGAGTTATATGAAAAGATGCTCCAAGATACAACAGCTGGAGTGCTGCAGGTTGCCCACCCCTGTGTCTAGTGGCTCATTTCACGTCCACCTTCAAGACTTTTATGGGCATCATGTAACCTGATCCTTCAGTGAGCTGACAATCCCTCTCATATCTCAAAATCGACTAAGGCTACTTTCACACTAGCGTTTTAAAATTCCGGTATTGAGTTCCGTCATAGGGGCTCAATACCGGAATAAAACGCTTCAGTTTTGTCCCCATTCATTGTCAATGGGGACAAAACTGAACTGAAGACAACGGAATGCTCCTGAAAGCATTCCGTTCCGTCTTCAGACCGGAGAACAAACCGCAGCATGCTGCGGTTTGCTCTCCGGTCCAGGCATCCGCACCAAGACGGATCCGGAATGACCCCCAATGCAAGTCAATGGGGGTGGATCCGTCTGGTGTGACCATAATGGTAACCGGATCCGCCCTCCATTGACTTTCAATGGAGTCCATTACGGATCCGGCTACACATAGACACATACAGACACAAACATAAACATACACACACATATAGACATACAAACACACATACATACTTACATGCTCCCCGGCAGGTCTTCGGAGCGTCAGGGACAGGAGGGCTCACACAGGTCACGATTCCCCACAGCGCCCTCTGCTGGGCGCCTGGTGGAATCGTCATGATTCCACCAGGCGCCCAGCAGAGGGCGCTGTGCGGAATCGTGACCTGTGTGAGCCGTCCTGTCCCTGACGCTCCGAAGACCTGCCGGGGAGCATGTAAGTATGTATGTGTGTTTGTATGTCTATATGTGTGTGTATGTTTATGTGTATGTATGTACTGTGTGACATGTGTGGGGCCGGAGCGCGGTTCCGGCTCCACACATGTCACTGCGGCAGGCCTGATCCGGCAGCACCCTTCACCTGCCGGATCAGGCCTGCCGCCAGTGTGAAACAGCCCTAACAGAGAATGTTAGTTTGAAGGGGGGGGGCAAGGTGTGTGAAGAAAGAGACATTTGCTCAGTTAAGATATTACAAAGTTTCTTATATTCACCTGTACTATTGATTTATGAAAAGTTTTTTTCCAACTACAGTGATGAGTGAGAAATGTAGTCATGCTTTCCAAAGTTAGCCATTATCGAATAAGAGAGGAAGGTAGATATATGGCTTTATGCTTGGAGAATGGGTGCAGAGACTAGTGGTGGGGAATAAAAGAAGGTATCAAAGGAAGAGATGCAGTTAGTGGGAGCAGCACTGCTGTAAACATCTCCATCCACTGCATGTATGGAGCTACGTCATCCTGGCGCCAACCTCCAGTACTAGATCTATGGGGTGTGAGCTGTTGGACTCTTGCCAATGAAACATGTATATCAGTGTTTTCCACAGAGAGTTGAAAAGTTTTTTTTTCTCTCTAGTGCAGTAGTATAGAGGGGGCACTGGACCACTCAAGGTGCAACTGCAAACCATGAGACTAAAATACTTAATCTGAGAATTCACACAGAGATGTCATGGAACAGGATGAATTCTTACAACTATGTCATATAACCTGGATAATGCACACACTGATATCCCATCAAATGAATAATACTAAAATCACAGTATTGGCATAGTATTACTCTGATGTCACAACATTTAGTTAGTATATAAAATGAGAATGCTTGGCCTGGGAGAAAATGTCTGTATGTGGGTAAGTAACTGGCTCAATGATAGAAAACAGAGGGTGGTTATTAACGGTACATACTCATATTGGGTCACTGTAACTAGCATGTAACTCCATATCAGCATGGCTTCATGAGGGATCGGTCATGTCAAACCAATTTAATCAGTTTCTATGAGGAGGTAAGTTCTAGACTTTACCGTGGCGAATCAATGGATGTCGTATATCTAGACTTCTCCAAAGCATTTGACATGGTACCACATAAAAGGTTAGTATATAAAATGAGAATGCTTGGACTGGGAGAAAATGTCTGTATGTGGGTAAGTAACTGGCTCAATGATAGAAAACAGAGGGTGGTTATTAACGGTACATACTCAGATTGGGTCACTGTAACTAGTGGGGTACCACAGGGGTGAGTATTGGGCCCTATTCTCTTCAATATATTTATTAATGATCTTGTAGAAGGCTTGCACAGTAAAATATCAATTTTTGCAGATGACACTAAACTGTGTAAAGTAATTAACACAGAAGAGGACAGTACACTGCTACAGATGGATCTGGATAGACTGGAGGCTTGGGCAGAGAAGTGGCAGATGAGGTTTAACACTGACAAATGTAAGGTTATGCACATAGGAAGGAATAATGCAAGTCACCAGTATATACTAAATGGTAAAACACTGGGTAACACTGACATGGAAAAGGACCTAGAAATTTTAGTGAGTAGCAAACTAAGCTGTAGATACCAGTGTCAGACAGCTGCTGCCAAGGCCAATAAGATAATGGGTTGCATCAAAAGAGGCATAGATGCCCGTGATGAGAACATAGTCCTGCCACTTTACAAATCACTAGTCAGACCACACATGGAGTACTGTGTACAGTTCTGGGCTCCTGTGAACAAGGCAGATATAGCAGAGCTGGAGAGGGTTCAGAGGAGGGCAACTAAAGTCATAACTGGAATGGGTGGAGTACAGTACCCAGAAAGATTATCAAAATTAGGGTTATTCACTTTAGAAAAAAGACAACTGAGGGGGTCAGCTAATAACTATGTATAAATATATCAGGGGTCAGTACAGAGATCTCTCCCATCATCTATTTATCCCAAGGATGGTGAACGTGATCAGGGGACATCCTCTGCGTCTGGAGGAAAGAAGGTTTGTACACAAGCATAGAAGAGGATTCTTTACGGTAAGAGCAGTAAGATTATGGAAACCTCTGCCTGAGGAGGTGGTGATGGTAAGTTCACTAAAAGAGTTTAAGAGGGGTCTGGATGTATTTCTGGAGGGTAATAATATTACAGGTTATAGTTACTAGGGAGGGGTCATTGATCCAGGGAGTAATTCTGATTGCCTGATTGGAGTCGGGAAGGAATTTTTCCCCTAAAATGAGGAAAATTGGCTTCTACCTCACAGGGTTTTTTTTTTTTCCTTTCTCTGGATCAACTTACAGGATAACAGGCCGAACTGGATGGACAGATGTCTTTTTTCGGCCTTATAAACTATGTTACTATGTTATTTGAATGATAAACAGTTGTGTCACTGCAGATGGATAATAAAGATTTTAATGTCATAGCACATAAATGATGACCAAATCAAACAACACAGGAATAATAGTCACAGTACTGGGATGATGCACACAGTGATCATTTTATAAAAGAAGAATAACCTGCACAGTGATGTCACTGTATGTGGATAATAAACAGTATGAAGTCATAGGAAAAGACTATAGCACAGAGCCACATACCACAGTAAATTAATCATGGTCACTATCACTATACAGGGGTTATGCATTATGCATAAAGGGGCACAAAACAGGTACATACCGTAAAACACAATAACAGTGCATGGATAACAGGCACTAAAACATGCTACTTCACTCAGTGATGTCACAGAGTGGCAATAATGAGAACCGTGATATCACAGAGCAGAGATAACATAACAGAACTGGAATATATAATAAAATTGTGATGTCACGGCTAAGGGCTAACAACCTCAGTGATGTCACAGCACATAGATAATAAACCAGCATTATAATAAAACAATAATGCACACAATGAAGTCACAACTTAAAGGGGCTACTTGGGCTTGTTGGATCTTAAGTAATGTAGAAGTCGGAAGGCTGAAGATCACCCTCAGAGGCAAAAAAAAGGATGTTCCAGGGAATACTTTATTGATTTATTGATACTTTACAGATATAGCATGTTTTGGGAAACAACTCTCATTCTTCAGATACAGATGGACATATACAGATAGAACACAAAGGCCGTTAAATACAATCAGAAACAGATATATGTAGATTGGTGGGAAATCCATAGGTAAAGTGAGATGGGAAAGAGAAAAAACATGTTTGAATTAAATAAAAATAAATATATCTACTGTAGTGTTACATAACAGAGATGATGAATTGTGTTTTAAAAAATGAAAAAAATAAGAAATCGTCATTTTGTGGAAGTAAAGAAGGTTTGACACCTTATTTTTAGTTATTTGATTGATTTTATACAGGGTTATGCAAACCTGTTTTCTCTTTCCTCTGCCACTTTGACCTGTGGATTTCCCGTCAATTTAAATATTTCTTATGGTATTTAAAGGTCTCTGAGTTGTATCTGTATACAGTATGTCCATTTGTATGTGATGAATAGGAGTTTATCCCTGAAATGCATTAAATGTGGATTCAATAAAGTATTTTTTGGATCATCTTTGGGCTGGTGCTTGAGTCATTTTGCCTCTGATGGTGATTTTCAGCCTCTGATTTCTGCCAAGAACAGAAGGCGGTTTTTCCACTTAGGAGTGGTGGGGGCTAGAACACAGGCTGGAGCAAATTTACCAACAGTAATGCCTAGAAACAAGCGTTAATGTTGGGGAAAAACTACCCTACTCAGAGCTTCTACAGGGCTACAGATACTCTCTGACAGATACTAGGAAGGTGGTAGCAGTAGTCTGCAGATACACTGAAAGTGAAAGCTGTAGATGAAAAACTGTTGAAAATTTTCAATAAAGACCAATTGAAAAAATTATTTATCATTAACCCCACATCAGTTTTCTAGCATAAAAAGTCACAAACCATGTGTGTGCAACTCTATAAATGTCACTGAGTGAAGACAGATATCTACCACAGCTAGGAGGCTACCATACATTTAAAGGGGTTGTCTGGGTTCAGAGCTGAACCCAGACATATCCCCTTTTTCACCCAGGCGGCCCCTCTGGGATGAGCAATGGAGCATTTGATGCTCCGATGCTCTCCCTTGTCTTGCAGTGTATGGCGCAGGGCAAGGGCTTTTTCATTAGATCTAGTGGCATACCGGGTCATTGTTAGGCAGAGGCTTCCATCTAGCAGTGTTGCTGGCGATGTCACCGGCACTAATTGGTGGGCTTTGGTGCTGCCCTAGTCTGTAAAATGGCCAGGGAAGCACTAAAGCTGCCCATCAGTGCCGGTGACATCAATGGCAACACTGCTAGATGGAAGCCTCTGCCTAGCAGTGGAAAATGTAAACAAAACAGCTCTTTCCCTGTGTGATTCAGCGCAGGGCAAGGGAGAGCATCGAACCATGAAATGCTCTGATGCTCATCTTAGAGGGGCTGGAGAGGTGAAAAGGATATGTCTGAACCTGGACAACCCCTTTAAATTTGACGCACAGCCTGATAGTGGATGCACAAAATCTATGACGAGGACTAAACCTCAGCATAAATTAGTCGCATCCCTAAGGCTGTACAGGGGAAATCAAGACCGGTAAAGAAAATGCTGGTCTTGATAAATGACCCCCTTTAATATTTTTTGTCCCACTTATTTATCACTTTGTAACATCAGTATGTACAAAAGAAAAGTAAGGTTTCAATACGTTCCTTCCAGTACAGCAACACTGGACCTGAGAAATGCATACAGCTCAGGTAGGCATACATTATTAATATGTACAATGTACTGCAATCATCTATCTCAGGTCAGAAGGGCACAAGCAATAGATTGTACAATAAATTAATAGGAATTGGTAAGAGAGTCTAGCAGCGCTGTATCTCACAGTTGCTGAACATCTAGTCATCCTAAAATCCTGGGAAAGAAAATACCGTACATGTTCAACAGTAAATATAAGAGAAATCATGCAAGTGAAATAAACTGGCTGAAAAAAATGGTAAAGAGGATTTATTGTTTCAATTAAATAACTACATATATAAATGTGTAAAGAATGACAAAATGAGCAGCAAATGAGTGTTTTACGGCCTGTACACACACATATGCTGTCTGTGTAATAAACCTGCTAAGCTTAAAATTACTGACTAGCAATTACTCAAAATCAATGGAATCGTTAATGTGCACTGGCTTCCTGAGTGGGGAAGGAGCTGCTCTAACAGACATCATAAAGCACTGAGCGACTGTGCTCTTAAACCCAAACCATAAAGGCACTGACGCCTGTCCCCTTTTGTCTGGTACACTTTAGGGACTGGACACTTTAGGAACGCTATAAAACAGCCTCCTTGCTGGGAAATTGAGAGACAGAAAACAAAATTGAAACCATTTGAATGACCAAAATGACTTAAAACACACTATATTGCAGACAAGATTAAAATTTGTTTTTTCAGTCAAACAAAAGAGAAGCTTGACTTGTTTGTGCCTGAACGTCCTAGGCGCATGCGCAGTGGATGAAGCTGGCTGAGCTTGTGAGCCTGCTCCATATATAACTGATGCTGCCTGGGTAATAAAGCTGACACCAGACCACAATGACTGAGCTCAAGGATAACACAGCCTTAAAGGGGTTATACAAGACCAAAACCAGGTTTCATTTGTTTTAATACAGTGCAAAAAATAACTTTGTAATATACTTGCATTTCCAAATGTGCTGTTTTTTCCAGATCGTTACTTTGGTCATGTGATGTGCATCCTGCCTGTCTGTACAAATCCGCTGATGTAATGTCATCAGCTTCCGTGTTCCCCTGAGCTCATGTAGACGTAACGTCATCAGCACCCCTATCATGGCCCCCTTGTGGCTCCTCCCTCTCTACGCCAGGTAGTTCCACCCACTGATATAATGCACTTGCGAGCAAGTTGAAGTGGGCAGTGAGCTTGCAAAGCAGAGGTGTTTTCAATGCTGGCAAGGGGAGCTGATAACATAACAGCGCTGCCGGATATTGGAAGAAGTGGAAACAAGAGCTTTCAGGTGCAGTTACTGGGCTAACACCATGAACAAATGGTTTGCTATAACATTGATGCAGCATATGTAGTTGATTCACGTAGTATGAAATTTTGTGTTTAGTCCTGGATAACCCATTTAATAAGTTGCCTGTCAAGCTGTTCAGGTGGCAGGGTTTGACAGGCTTCCAGTAAAAATCTCATGGACTGCAATAATATTCTAAGTCTATGGTACAATCAGAAGGTCACATGTTAAAGTTTCCTAAGGGAGTTAAAATGTATATTTCTTTTTTAAAAAGGTTTTTTCTTAAAAAAACAAAAAAACAAAAATATTTAAAATTCTAATCTTTCCTTTCTCTATTTTGCATATAAATAAATATACAATAACAAAATAAATGTCTGAACTATTAAAATATAAAACATATTTTTCTGCACTGCGGATGTTGGAATAGAGAGAATAAAAGTTAATTATCTGCCGTTTTTGGTCACCCCAAAAAACTTGAGTAAAAAGTGATCAAAAAGGTATATGTACTCCAAAATGGTACCAATAAAAACTACAGCTTGCTCTGCAAAAACCAATTCTTCACTCAGCTCTGTAGACAAAAACATAAAACCGTTATGGGTTTCCAAGATACAAGAGATGCAAAGCAAATGTTTACTTTTCAATTTTCCCCCCAAAAAATATGCCCTGATAAAATTATGTGAATGGAAAAGAATAAAAATTATGGGTCTTTGAAGGTGACGAAGAAAATAACGAAGACGCAAAAATGACAATTGACGAGATCCTTAATGGGTTAAGTCTACAATCAAGTACATACCGTACTGTCCTGGGTCCACAAGTGCCCTGTAGGTCCTCTATAAAGAATATAGCCATATGGCATATAGAACTATAGAAATCATTGGATCAGATTTATCAATGCTGTCATATAATGTGTCAGGTTGCAGGACAGGCAGAATGACACTAATTGGACCAAATGTATCAAAATGGCAAAGACGACACAATAAATTTGACACAACTTGCTAGGAATGTTAGATACATTTTTCTTCTTCAAGTCACTTTATGTTCATATACACTAATATACAGCCATAAAAAGAGCATTTTATTACTCCTCTTAGACACATTCATATGCAAAGTAAAAAGTGTCCAAAAATATTACATTTTGTATTTTTGCATCTTTCCTGTTTCCAGTTTTGAAAAGTGGGAAAGATTAGCCTGTCAAGCTGATTTAAGACTAGAGATGAGCGAGTAGTGTTCGATCGAGCTGGTATTCGATCGAATACTACGATATTCGGCGTACTCGATTTAATTCGAGTATAACGGCGATGGCGCACCTAGAATTCGTTTCCCCTCCCACCTTCCCTGGCGCTCTTTTTCCACCAATCACCATGCAGGGGGGGTATGACAGGCACGCTGAGCACGCTGGCAGCGCGAAAACGGCGTCTACATGCATTGGCTGGAAAAACCATGTGACCTCGAATATTAAAAACTCAGCTCTTCCTGCTCGTACGCATATGCTGCGTGAACTTAGTCAGGGACAGAGGCTGGAGAAGGGAGAGACAGATTTTAGCTGTTGGACAGGCAGGAGCGTGATTAAAAGCCCTTATCAGGGCTACTACAGTGGACTTCAGTGATAGCTTACTACAATATAGACTTTACAGAGAACGGCTGCTGTATTCAGGGATAGCTGCTGGAGTAGGGACAGAGAGAGGCATTAGTGGTGTATTAGGTGCTCTGCTACATACCAAACTATATTTGGCACTACTGCTGTGTACCTTGAAAAATACAATATATAGGCCTTATAACTGGCAACTGTACTGTGCGTTCTCTTGCAAAGTAATTTCTCATAACTGGTGTTCATACACACCGTCTGATCACTTAGTACACGGCTGTGTACCTTGAAAAATACAATATATAGGCCTTAACTGGCAACTGTACTGTGCGTTCTCTTGCAAAGTAATTTCTCATAACTGGTGTTCATACACACCGTCTGATCACTTAGTACACGGCTGTGTACCTTGAAAAATACAATATATAGGCCTTAACTGGCAACTGTACTGTGCGTTCTCTTGCAAAGTAATTTCTCATAACTGGTGTTCATACACACCGTCTGATCACTTAGTACACGGCTGTGTACCTTGAATAATACAATATATAGGCCTTATAACTGGCAACTGTACTGTGCGTTCTCTTGCAAAGTAATTTCTCATAACTGTTGTTCATACACACCGTCTGATCACTTAGTACACGGCTGTGTACCTTGAAAAATACAATATATAGGCCTTAACTGGCAACTGTACTGTGCGTTCTCTTGCAAAGTAATTTCTCATAACTGTTGTTCATACACACCGTCTGATCACTTAGTACACGGCTGTGTACCTTGAATAATACAATATATAGGCCTTATAACTGGCAACTGTACTGTGCGTTCTCTTGCAAAGTAATTTCTCATAACTGTTGTTCATACACACCGTCTGATCACTTAGTACACGGCTGTGTACCTTGAAAAATACAATATATAGGCCTTAACTGGCAACTGTACTGTGCGTTCTCTTGCAAAGTAATTTCTCATAACTGGTGTTCATACACACCGTCTGATCACTTAGTACACGGCTGTGTACCTTGAAATATACAATATATAGGCCTTACAATTGCCAACTGTACTGTGCGTTCTCTTGCAAAGTAATTTCTCATAACTGTTGTTCATACACACCGTCTGATCACTTAGTACACGGCTGTGTACCTTGAAAAATACAATATATAGGCCTTATAACTGGCAACTGTACTGTGTGTTCTCTTGCAAAGTAATTTCTCATAACTGTTGTTCATACACACCGTCTGATCACTTAGTACACGGCTGTGTACCTTGAAAAATACATTATATAGGCCTTAACTGGCAACTGTACTGTGCGTTCTCTTGCAAAGTAATTTCTCATAACTGGTGTTCATACACACCGTCTGATCACTTAGTACACGGCTGTGTACCTTGAAAAATACAATATATAGGCCTTATAACTGGCAACTGTACTGTGTGTTCTCTTGCAAAGTAATTTCTCATAACTGTTGTTCATACACACCGTCTGATCACTTAGTACACGGCTGTGTACCTTGAAAAATACAATATATAGGCCTTAACTGGCAACTGTACTGTGCGTTCTCTTGCAAAGTAATTTCTCAGAACTGGTGTTCATACACACCGTCTGATCACTTAGTACACGGCTGTGTACCTTGAATAATACAATATATAGGCCTTATAACTGGCAACTGTACTGTGCGTTCTCTTGCAAAGTAATTTCTCATAACTGTTGTTCATACACACCGTCTGATCACTTAGTACACGGCTGTGTACCTTGAAAAATACAATATATAGGCCTTAACTGGCAACTGTACTGTGCGTTCTCTTGCAAAGTAATTTCTCATAACTGTTGTTCATACACACCGTCTGATCACTTAGTACACGGCTGTGTACCTTGAAAAATACAATATATAGGCCTTAACTGGCAACTGTACTGTGCGTTCTCTTGCAAAGTAATTTCTCATAACTGTTTTTCATACACACCGTCTGATCACTTAGTACACGGCTGTGTACCTTGAAATATACAATATATAGGCCTTACAATTGCCAACTGTACGGTGCGTTCTCTTGCAAAGTAATTTCTCATAACTGTTGTTCATACACACCGTCTGATCACTTAGTACACGGCTGTGTACCTTGAAAAATACAATATATAGGCCTTATAACTGGCAACTGTACTGTGTGTTCTCTTGCAAAGTAATTTCTCATAACTGTTGTTCATACACACCGTCTGATCACTTAGTACACGGCTGTGTACCTTGAAAAATACAATATATAGGCCTTAACTGGCAACTGTACTGTGCGTTCTCTTGCAAAGTAATTTCTCATAACTGGTGTTCATACACACCGTCTGATCACTTAGTACACGGCTGTGTACCTTGAAAAATACAATATATAGGCCTTATAACTGGCAACTGTACTGTGTGTTCTCTTGCAAAGTAATTTCTCATAACTGTTGTTCATACACACCGTCTGATCACTTAGTACACGGCTGTGTACCTTGAAAAATACAATATATAGGCCTTAACTGGCAACTGTACTGTGCGTTCTCTTGCAAAGTAATTTCTCATAACTGGTGTTCATACACACCGTCTGATCACTTAGTACACGGCTGTGTACCTTGAAAAATACAATATATAGGCCTTATAACTGGCAACTGTACTGTGTGTTCTCTTGCAAAGTAATTTCTCATAACTGTTGTTCATACACACCGTCTGATCACTTAGTACACGGCTGTGTACCTTGAAAAATACAATATATAGGCCTTAACTGGCAACTGTACTGTGCGTTCTCTTGCAAAGTAATTTCTCATAACTGGTGTTCATACACACCGTCTGATCACTTAGTACACGGCTGTGTACCGTGAATAATACAATATATAGGCCTTATAACTGGCAACTGTACTGTGCGTTCTCTTGCAAAGTAATTTCTCATAACTGTTGTTCATACACACCGTCTGATCACTTAGTACACGGCTGTGTACCTTGAAAAATACAATATATAGGCCTTAACTGGCAACTGTACTGTGCGTTCTCTTGCAAACTAATTTCACGGCTGTGAAGGCAAAATATTGTAAAAAAAAAAAAATGCGGCGGGGGCTAGCGGAATAGGACATGGACGAGGACGGGGGCGCGGAAATGCTGTTGGGGGCCTTGTTGAAGCCAGTGGGGATACAATGCGTGCTGGTGAGGGTCAGCCAGGATCCCGCTCATCCAGAATCCCTGCCTTTATGGGACAGTTAAGCAGGGGGCGGGTTACACCGCCTGAGGCCTGAGCAGGTTGAACAGGTGGTGCAATGGATAGCCGATAGCGCTTCCACACAGTTGTCCACCAGCCAGTCATCCACACAGTCTCACTCTGACCCTCCTTCCTCCACACCTGGCCAACAGAGTCATCCCACCCTTGACCCCTCCCAGGAGCTCTTTTCGGGTCCTTTTTCAGATGTGCCGGAAGAATCCCAGGAGCTAGGAGAGGAATTTGTTTGTAGTGATGCCCAAACCCTTGAGTTTTCGCCATCTCCTGCTGATGTGGACCCTGAACCAGCATCTGTTATCATGAGCGATGATGATGATGAGACGCAGTTGCCATCAAGGGAGGCTGTTGGAATGTCCAGTGGGCAGGAGGAGGAGCAGAGTGAGGAAGAGGAGGTGGTGGATGACGAAATGACCGACCCCACTTGGCCAGGGGTGATGTCCAGCGGGGAAAGCAGTGGAGAGGTGGTGGTCTGCGCAGCACCGAAAAAGGCAGCAAGAGGCAGAGGGATGTCCACAGGCAGAGGGATGTCCACAGGCAGAGGGATGTCCAGAGGCAGAGGACAGTCCAGACAAAGTAGTGAGGCCACAGCCAGCACGGCCGAAGCTGTTCCCGGCAGCGGGCAGTCGCGCGAAGCTCCCCCATCGAGGCCTCGTACTTCTGTGGTGTGGAGATTTTTTAATGTTTGTGCGGATGACAAACTGAGCGCGGTTTGCACACTCTGCCACTCAAAACTGAGTAGGGGCTCTGAGAAGAGCAATCTGACCACCTCAGGCATGCGGCGTCACTTGGAAGTCAAGCACTGGGCTGAGTGGGAGAGAGCAAACGCAATACAAACTGCGCCCGGTCCTGCTGCCACTGCCTCTTCCCCTTTGTTGTGTGCTGCCACTGCGGTCCAGACCTCCAGCCAGGACACCTCCACATCTGCCTCTGCCTCGGCTACTTTGGGGCCTTCTCCTTCAGCCTCCCCTTCCCCCGCCTCTTCGCCTGCACCCTCACACTCCTCGTCCCAACAACTGTCCATCTCGCAGGCGTTCGACCGCAGGCGGAAGTACGCCTCGAGTCACCCCCAAGCCCAAGCCTTAAACTGCCACATCTCCAAACTGCTGGCCCTGGAGATGTTGCCGTTTAGGCTTGTGGAGACGCAGGCCTTCCGCGACCTGATGGCGGCTGCCGCACCTCGCTATTCCGTCCCCAGCCGCCACTACTTTTCCCGGAGTGCCGTCCCCGCCCTGCACCAGCACGTGTCGCGTAACATCAGGCGGGCCCTGAGGTACGCAGTCAGCGCAAAGGTCCACTTGACCACCGACTCGTGGACAAGCGCTTGCGGCCAGGGACGCTACATCTCTTTGACGGCACACTGGGTGAATGTAGTGGAAGCGGGGACGGGGTCGCAAACAGAGACGGCCTACCTACCACCCCCGCCCAAGATTGCCAGCATGGGTTCTGATAAACCCCCCTCCTCCTCCTCCTCCTCCTCCTCCTGTGCCTTAACATCTCCCTCAGCCGCTAGCTGGAAGCGTTGCAGCACTGGCGCGGGGAGACGTCAGCAGGCGGTGCTAAAGCTCATCAGCTTGGGCGACAGGAAGCACAGCGCCCCAGAGGTGAGGGACGCCATATTGCAGCAGACGGAGATGTGGCTGTCGCCGCTGCAGCTAGGACCAGGCATGGTCGTGTGCGATAACGGCTGTAACCTGGTGGCGGCTCTGGAGCTTGCCGAACTCAATCACGTACCATGCCTGGCCCACGTTTTTAATCTGGTAGTCCAAAAATTTCTGAAGACTTACCCCAACCTGGCAGAGCTACTGGTGAAAGTGCGGCGCTTGTGTGCTCACTTTCGTAAGTCAACTGTAGCTGCTGCTAGCTTAAAAAAACTCCAGCAACGCCTCCATTTGCCTGAACATCGGCTGTTGTGCGACCTGCCCACTCGCTGGAATTCCACCTATTCCATGTTGGCCAGGGTGTGTGAGCAGCAGAGAGCATTGATGGAGTACCAGATTATGAATCCACGCGTGCCTCCAACTCAGCTCCCTCAGTTTGCCAACCACGAGTGGCCATGGATGGCAGACATATGCGATGTACTGCGTATCTTTGAGGAGTCCACCAAGAAGGTCAGCAGCGAGGACGCTATAGTGAGCGTAACCATCCCGCTCCTATGCGTCCTTAAAGAATCGCTCATCGCAATAAGGGAGAACGCATTGCACGCAGAGGAGACGGGGGTAGGAGGAGACGCAACGGAGCTACACAGTCAGACCACACTTTTGTCTGCTTCACGGTGGCAGTTGCAGGAGGAGGAGGATGAGGAGGAGGACGACGTGGAGGTGGCTGTGGAAGAGGAGGAGGATGCTGGCGGCGAGGGTAGCAGTCAGGCTGTGTGCGTCCCATTGGTTCAGCGCGGATGGGGCGGAGAGGAGGCGGAAGAGGAAGAGGAGGAAATGGCAAGTGATCCTTCTGGTGGGGGCAGTGAGGTCATGCCTATTCAGAGTCTGGCACACATGGCTGACTTCATGCTGGGCTGCTTTTCCCGGGACACACGTGTTGTCCGGATAGTGGAGAACAAACTGTACTGGGTCTTCGCACTCCTGGACCCCCGGTATAAAGATAACGTCTCCTCTTTTATTCCGGTAGAGGAGAGGACGAATCGATTGCTGGAATACCAGAGGGAACTCGTGCAGAACATGATGGAGATTTTCCCACCCACCATCGCTGGCGGCAGAGAGGAGAGGGTCTCCCAGAGTCCCACAACATCCATCAGGCCCACAGCCACCAGGGGAACACTCTCCAAGGTGTGGGACACGTTCATGGCACCCCCTCGTGCAACTTCCATCACTGCGGGGCCCGCTATCAGCAGGAGGGACAAGTATCGGCGGATGTTGCGGGAGTACCTGGCAGACCGTAACCCCGTCCTCCCCGATCCCTCGGCGTCCTACACTTACTGGGTCTCCAAGTTGGACACGTGGCTGGAACTGTCCCTGTACGCCTTGGAGGTGCTTGCCTGCCCTGCCGCCAGCGTGCTATCAGAAAGGGTGTTCAGCGCAGCCGGGGGCATTATAACCGATAAGCGCAGCCGCCTGTCAACCGACAGTGCCGACAGGCTGACGCTAATCAAAATGAACAGCAAGTGGATTGACCCGGACTTTGCTTCTCCAACCGTGGAAAGCAGCCAAAAGTGAAGTGCCATCTGTATGAAGTGCCATTTCCTCCTCCACCTCCTCCTCCTCCTCCTCCTTAACCGCCGTAGAATTGCTCCGTAAATAAGAAAAATTTATATGTTTATGGCTCACCTCTTGGGCCTCCTCATAATTTTTAACCGGTCTCACCTCTTGGGCCTCCACATAATTTTTAACCGGTCTCACCTCTTGGGCCTGCACAAAATGTTTAAGAGGTTTCAACCTCTTGGGCCCCCACAAAATGTTTAAGAGGTCTCACCTCTTGGGCCTCCTCATAATTTTTAACAGGTCTCACCTCTTGGGCCTCCACATAATTTTTAAGAGGTCTCACCTCTTGGGCCTCCTCATAATTTTTAACAGGTCTCACCTCTTGGGCCTCCACATAATTTTTAACCGGTCTCACCTCTTGGGCCTCCACAAAATGTTTAAGAGGTGTCACCTCTTGGGCCTCCACATAATTTTTAACAGGTCTCACCTCTTGGGCCTCCACAAAATGTTTAACAGGTCTCACCTCTTGGGCCTCCACAAAATGTTTAAGAGGTCTCACCTCTTGGGCCTCCACAAAAATGTTTAACAGGTCTCACCTCTTGGGCCTCCACATAATTTTTAATACGTCTCACCTCTTGGGCCTCCACAAAATGTTTAACAGGTCTCACCTCTTGGGCCTCCACAAAATGTTTAACAGGTCTCACCTCTTGGGCCTCCACAAAATGTTTAACAGGTCTCACCTCTTGGGCCTCCACAAAATGTTTAACAGGTCTCACCTCTTGGGCCTCCACATAATTTTTAACAGGTCTCACCTCTTGGGCCTCCACAAAATGTTTAACAGGTCTCACCTCTTGGGCCTCCACAAAATGTTTAACAGGTCTCACCTCTTGGGCCTCCACATAATTTTTAACAGGTCTCACCTCTTGGGCCTCCACAAAATGTTTAACAGGTCTCACCTCTTGAGCCTCCACAAAATGTTTAACAGGTCTCACCTCTTGGGCCTCCACATAATTTTTAACACGTCTCACCTCTTGGGCCTGCACAAAATGTTTAAGAGGTCTCACCTATTGGGCCTCCACATAATTTTTAACGGGTCTCACCTCTTGGGCCTCCACAAAATGTTTAACAGGTCTCACCTCTTGGGCCTCCACAAAATGTTTAACAGGTCTCACCTCTTGGGCCTCCACAAAATGTTTAACAGGTCTCACCTCTTGGGCCTCCACAAAATGTTTAACAGGTCTCACCTCTTGGGCCTCCACAAAATGTTTAACAGGTCTCACCTCTTGGGCCTCCACATAATTTTTAACAGGTCTCACCTTTTGGGCCTCCACAAAAGGTTTAAGAGGTTAACAGTGGAAAGCAGCCAAAAGTGAAGTGCCATCTGTATGAAGTGCCATTTCCTCCTCCACCTCCGCCTCCTCCTCCTCCTTAACCGCCGTAGAATTGCTCCGTAAATAAGAAAAATGTATATATTTATGGCTCACCTCTTGGGCCTCCACATAATTTTTAACAGGTCTCACCTCTTGGGCCTCCACAAAATGTTTAAGAGGTCTCACCTCTTGGGCCTCCACATAATGTTTAACAGGTCTCACCTCTTGGGCCTCCACAAAATGTTTAACAGGTCTCACCTCTTGGGCCTCCACAAAATGTTTAACAGGTCTCACCTCTTGGGCCTCCACAAAATGTTTAACAGGTCTCACCTCTTGGGCCTCCACAAAATGTTTAACAGGTCTCACCTCTTGGGCCTCCACAAAATGTTTAACAGGTCTCACCTCTTGGGCCTCCACAAAATGTTTAACAGGTCTCACCTCTTGGGCCTCCACAAAATGTTTAACAGGTCTCACCTCTTGGGCCTCCACATAATTTTTAACAGGTCTCACCTTTTGGGCCTCCACAAAAGGTTTAAGAGGTTAACAGTGGAAAGCAGCCAAAAGTGAAGTGCCATCTGTATGAAGTGCCATTTCCTCCTCCACCTCCGCCTCCTCCTCCTCCTTAACCGCCGTAGAATTGCTCCGTAAATAAGAAAAATGTATATATTTATGGCTCACCTCTTGGGCCTCCACATAATTTTTAACAGGTCTCACCTCTTGGGCCTCCACAAAATGTTTAAGAGGTCTCACCTCTTGGGCCTCCACATAATGTTTAACAGGTCTCACCTCTTGGGCCTCCACAAAATGTTTAACAGGTCTCACCTCTTGGGCCTCCACAAAATGTTTAACAGGTCTCACCTCTTGGGCCTCCACAAAATGTTTAACAGGTCTCACCTCTTGGGCCTCCACAAAATGTTTAACAGGTCTCACCTCTTGGGCCTCCACATAATTTTTAACACGTCTCACCTCTTGGGCCTGCACAAAATGTTTAAGAGGTCTCACCTATTGGGCCTCCACATAATTTTTAACGGGTCTCACCTCTTGGGCCTCCACAAAATGTTTAACAGGTCTCACCTCTTGGGCCTCCACAAAATGTTTAACAGGTCTCACCTCTTGGGCCTCCACAAAATGTTTAACAGGTCTCACCTCTTGGGCCTCCACATAATTTTTAACACGTCTCTCCTCTTGGGCCTCCACATAATTTTTAATACGTCTCACCTCTTGGGCCTCCACATAATTTTTAAGAGGTCTCACCTCTTGGGCCTACACAAAATGTTTAAGAGGTGTCACCTCTTGGGCCTCCACATAATTTTTAACAGGTCTCACCTCTTGGGCCTCCACATAATTTTTAAGAGGTCTCACCTCTTGGGCCTCCACATAATTTTTAAGAGGTCTCACCTCTTGGGCCTGTACAAAATGTTTAAGAGGTCTCACCTCTTGGGCCTCCACAAAATGTTTAAGCGGTCTCACCTCTTGGGCCTCCACATAATTTTTAAGAGGTCTCACCTCTTGGGCCTCCACATAATTTTTAAGAGGTCTCACCTCTTGGGGCTCTACAAAATGTTTAAGAGGTCTCACCTCTTTAGCCTCCACACAATTTTTAAGACGTCTCACCTCTTGGGCCTCCACAAAATTTTCCATGAGCCTCTGGCCAGCCCACGGCCTCTTCCTGCCTTTTGCGGTCCTATGCATCCCTCAACATCCCCACTGCTTTACCTGCTAGACATGACACTGGGCCAGGTCGGGTCACTGACATCTCAAGCGCCAACAATTTGGGCATTTTAAGGCTTCTGCATGTGTTTTTGAGTTGTTTTTACATTTTAAAGAAGACATGTCTGACCACATCTCACACACACACACAATGACAATTAGGGGTGGGGTCTATTTGCTTTCCCCCTTGCCTATGCCATCTGTGGTTGTCATAGGCAACGTGATTTTAAGGGGTGCAGAATTTCATCTTCTTTTTTGTCTAGTTTGGCTTGGGGTCCATGGCAATGTTGAGGAAAGAAGGTTTCCTTGTATGGTCTCACTTTACAGAGAGGTTATATTGTGTTTGGAGTGTATTGTTGAGAGGCTGTGATAGTGGCGTAATAGTGCGACTTGGGCGCGTTATATGCACCCAGACATGCTTCCCCTGCTGTCCTAGTTGCATTCCAGCAGTGTTGACATCCTTTTCTGAGGTTCCAGGGTGGACTTGGTGACCTCCAAGTGGTCGAATTGAGATTTCCAAGTGGCGAGCATTTTTTCCCCATAGACTTTAATGGGATTCGATATCTGGTCGAATAGTCGAATTTCGCGGTCTATTCGAATCGAATTTCGAATATTTCACTACTCGCTCATCTCTATTTAAGACAGATTCATCAACTGCACAAAAAGCCAACAGAAAACATGACAAAGTAAACTAGTAATGTCTGGTAAGAACAATTCAGAGTATAACTATGAGGACAAAAAATTGGCCAACTAAGGAAGAATAATGAAAAGAAATATGGATAACCAACAAAGGTGACAAACAGTAGACAAAAGACAAACTGGGGGGGGCTTCCTTCAGATGGCAGGCACCATGAGCAATATTTGGTGAATTGTATGTTACAGTTCGTAGTGTCCTATCATACGGTTCAGGCAATTAACTAATAGCAAAACAGTACTGAGGTAGCAGAAATAAAAGTGGATATAAAGCATTACTTATCGGCCAGCATTCTATCATTACCACTATTTAATCGTATCAGGATGGTGCTGGACAAGCTACGGAGGAAGAGAAGGGGAAAGGGATCTCCCATGAGGTGGCAGCTTCAAGGTAGGCACTCACCAGCATGTATAAGTAGATTCTTAAAAAGACAGCAGAAGTCTGTTAGGAGAAGCAAGAAGGGAGCTTTCCACCCAAGGTGGCCATATTTTTAATAATTGGTCATGACGGTCTGTTAAAATGGAGATCAATTTTTTGTTGACCATATAAAAATCGGGGTACGGTACAGCAAGGAAGGTATGATAGTATTGACTTTTTATATTTCATGGGGTCATTATTTATTATTATGTGAGTGGTTTGCATTAGGATACTTATTTCTACATGTACTTTGTATTTTTTACTTTAAACATTGGATATGCTGGATGTAATCTAAAGACTTGGACGCCTGGAATTATGTGATTATAGTTTCACTTTACCTTCCCTGTCTGTTCTGTTTGATGATTGTTATACCTGATGTGTGGTCTATGCTACCACAATTTTTACTATTTTATTTTAATTGTGGTTTTATATTTTTTGGTACTAATAAAGAAATTTTGATATATCTCTTCCCCCGTTTTCTTTTCTTTAGGTGGGTATAACATATACAAATCTAGTCTACACTTCACTTCAGAGAAATTCAGAGAGGGTTTTTTCCAAGCCGATGCAATTGTTTGTTTTGTGGACAAAAAACCCAAACTATTAATCTTTGGGAGAGCTGGGGGATTCTTGGGATTCTCTTGTTAAGTAATGCCTCCCATGGGTTCTTTCAGATATTATAGCCTATTACTGAGTTAATGAGGTTATAGACTCTGATCCAAAGTCTTTTCACCCAAGGGCTGGCCCATCAGATATGCAATATGTCATCTACAGATTGACAAACCCTGAAACAGTTGGGAGAGTAACCTGGTACTGCATGGGCTATTCTAGATCGAACTGTGTACCAGCGGAATAATACTTTGTACGACGTCTCTTACTTTAATGTGTTTTGGGCACACAAATCCAATTCCCACTTCGAAATGTAGGACAATTAAGTTCTATAAGAGGAATGTATTAGGGTGGTATAAATTTCCGTGATGAGATCTCTAGCATGGGGATGACACAGGCAGAAAGTTTAGAAAACAGCCAAAGGTAGAAGGGTAGTTACATTTTTGAGAAGGGATTCAATAACATGTTTTCGATGGCGGTAATGTTCGTAATTTTTTCGATGTTTTCAATAAAATATTTCAGTGGATGGTAGCTCAAATCTGCTTTGAAAGGAAGTGAATGTAGCCACACCATCAAGTGAAAGTAAATGATAAATCCTAGTGAGTCCTATGGCTGTCCAAAGCCTAATGATCCTGGGAAATCCTGTACAGGGTAAAATAATGTGTTCTTTAAAAGTGGTAGAAGAGGCAGTTGAGGGGAAAGTAACCAAGCGGAGTCCCAAATTTTGAGAGAGGGTTTAAGGATGGGATTAGTAATAGTGGGTCGAGAGGCAGGTGTGAGGTAGAGTCTATAGCACAGAGTCAATAGACAGGGGAGCAGTCTCCAAAGCTTCAAGGGACAGCCAAAGTGGGGCATCTCTATATAAAGTGGAGCATGCCACTCTAGGAATATAATTATTATATATATATTATATATATATAAATATATATATATATATATATATATATATATATATATATATATATATGTTATACAAATCGAAGAGACATTGATTATATGGTTTTATATTAGTATAATATAGTAGCAAAACAAACAGAAGATGGTGTATATTTAAATTGGCTTTGTACATCAAAAGCCTCTAGACACATAGCCTATTGATAATATTGATATGAAATGCTGTTTAGAATAATTAAATATTTTAATGAAAAGGATACATTTTTTAAATGCAGAAATAAATACATTCAATAAAATTATTGATGATAAAATATATTGAGTACTAGAACAATATGCCATCTACATGTACAGATTTAGCAAATGTTAACTTCCTGCTTAAGGCCAGGTTCACATTCATGCAGGACTTTTTTACCTCTAAAATAACGGATCTCAGACAGAAATGGCTAAAATGGATGCTAAATGTGCATAATGGATGCTTAAAATACAAGATCTGTTTTTTCCCTTATTTTTGTGTTCTTCTGATGGATCAGGAGAACAGAACAATAAATGGTAATGTGAACCTGGCCTAACGTGTTAAATACACAGATGGTTGTTAAAAGGGGGGGGGGGGGCAGACTTTATGCAAAAAGCAAATACATTTTCATCAACTCTGCCGATCCCTGTAACTGCCATTCTGAGACTGCTCCGGTCCCTGCTGCTCTCTATTTTTTTCTTCTTGATGCTCTCCAATTTTTGTTCTGATACAAGATATTAGAAATGCCAAGGATCTCCTGCCCAGCCAACCACAGACTGAAATGGGTGATGCCAATCTTTTGCTACTACTCTAACTTCTAATTACTAATGTATGAAAAGATTAAAGGGGTTCTCCAAGTCCTGAGGATAGGTCATTAATAAATTTAACTTGGAGAACCCCTTTAAGCTTTAGATAAAAATCCTCTATGATCAATATAAAAAGTGCACATTTACAATCTTTTCAAACCCAGGCCTGTTTTCACCTTCCTGACCAGGCCATTTTTTGCAAATCTGACATGTGTCACTTTATGTGGTAATAACTTTGGAATGCTTTTACTTATCCAGGACATTCTGAGAATGTTTTCTCTTCACATATTATGCTTCACGACAGTAACAAATTTGTGGCAAAATATTTCATTTTTATTTATAAAAAATACCAAATTTAGCAAAAATTTGGAAAATTTCCAAATTTCAATTTCTCTACTTTCAAAATACATAGTAATACCTCCAAAAATATTATTTTACATTCCCCATATGTCTACTTTATGTTGGCATCATTTTATAAATGTCATTTTAACTTTTTTAGGACGTTAGAAGGCTTAGAAGTTTAGAAGCAATTTTTCAACAAAATTTCCAAAACCATTTTTTTAAGCACCAATTCAGATATAAAGTGATTTTGAGGGGCTTACGTAAAGGAAACCACCCATAAATGAGACCATTTTAGAAACTACACCCCTCAAATTATAAAAAAACTGATGTTACAAACTTTGTTAACCCTTGAGGTGTTCCACAAGAATTAAAGGAAAATGGGGGTGAAATTTCAAAATTTCACTTTTTTGGTAGATTATTCATGTTAATAATTTTTTTCTTGCAACACAGCAAGGGTTAACAGCAAACTAAACTTCAATATACATTGCTCTGATTCTGCAGTTTACAGAAATACCCCATATGTGGTGGTAAACGTCTCTATGGGTTTGTGGCAGTGGTCAGAAGGAAAGGAGCGCCATACGAATTTTGGGGGCAAATTTTGCTAGAATGGTTTTTAGGCACCATTTTGTAATTGAGAGACCCTGACGTACCCCTACAGTGGAAACCCTCAAAAAGTGACCTCATTTTGGAAACTACACCCTTCAAAGAATATATTAAGGGGTATACTGACCACTTTGACCCCTAAGCGTTTTACGGAATTTGGAAACACTTGGCTGTAAAAATGAAAAGTTTCCTTTCTTCCAATAAAATGTTGCTTTAGCCCCAAATTTTTCATTTTCACAAGGGGTAACAGGAGAAAAGCACCCCATAATTTGTTCCCCATTTTCTCCTGAACACGGCAACACCCCATATGTGGTGGTAAACTGTTATGGGGGCACACGGCAGGACTCAGAACAAAAGGAGCGCCATATGGATTTTGCAGCACAGATTTTGATGGATTGGTTTGCGGGAGCCATTGATTTTTTTTTGAGTTATTGTCTTATGTGGGGGCTCATTTTTTGCTGGATGAGGTGACATTTTTATTGGTACCATTTTGGGGTACATAAGACTTTTTGATCGCTTGGTATTACACTTTTTCTGAGTCAAGGTGAAAATGGCTGCTTTGGCATAGTTTTTTTAAATTCTTTTATAGCATTCACCTAAGGGGGAAAATCATGTAATATTTTTATAGAGCAGGTTGTTACGGACGCGGTTAAATTTTACGCATTAGCTACATTTTTGAACAGAATTAAATCTTGTTTTTGTGCTGCCATTTTCAGAGAACCATTTATTTTTATTTTTTTGCTATTGTCTTAGGTAGGGTAACAGTTTCTGCAGGATGAGATGAAGTTTTGATTGGTACCATTGTGGGGTACATATGCTTTTTTGATCACGTGGTATTACACTTTTTGTGAGGCAAGAGGAAAAAAAATGGCTGTTTTGGCCTAGTTTTTTAAAAATTTTTTTACAGCATTCACCTGGGGGCCATCTCATGTAATATTTTTATAGAACAGGTTGTTATGGACGCGGAAATACCCAATATGTCTACCATTTTTATTTTTGTTAAATTTTACACATTAGATTTATTTTTGAACAGAATAAAATCTTTTTTTGGGTTGCCATTTTCTGAGAGCCATATTTTTGTTTATTTTTCTGGCAATTTTCTCAGGTAGGGTCTCATTTTTTGCAGGAAAAGATGACGGTTTGATTAGTCCCATTTTGGGTTAAATACACCTTTTTGATCGCCTGCTATTACACTTTTTGTGAGGCAAGAGGGAAAAAATGGCTGTTTTGGCATAGTTTTTAAAAAAATGTTTTTACAGCATTCAACTGGGGGACCATCTCATGTAATATTTTAATAGAGCAGATTGTTACGGATGCGGCGATATGCAATATGTCTAACATTTTTATTTTTGGAAAGTTTTACACATTAGATGCATTTTTGAACAAAATAAAAAAATTTTTGTTGTTGCTATTTTCTGAGAGCCATATTTTTTTATTTTTTGGGCGATTGTCTTAGGTAGGGTCTAACTTTCTGCAGGACGAGATGACGGTTTGATTGGTACCATTTTGGGGTAAATACGCCTTTTTGATTGCCTGCTATTACACTTTTTGTGAGGGAAGGTGACCAAAAAATGGCTGTTTTGGCACTGTTTTTTTTTTTTTTTTTAACTGATGTGATATTTTTATAGAGCCGGTCTATACGAACGTGGCAATACCTAATATGTATACTTTTCTTTTTTTCCTTATAATTTTTTTTAACTTTATTTTGGGAAAAGTGTGCTTTTTTTTTTTTTTACTTGAAACTTTTAGTTTTTAGTAAAACTGTATTTTTTCACTTTTTCTTTTCCACTTTTTTTCACTTTTAGGGGTCTGATCCCCTTTACAATGCATTACAATACTTCTGCATTGTAATGCATTGGCTGTAAGTGTATTACCAGTGTAATACACTTACAGCCTGCTTCCTGTGAGGTCCAGGGGGCTGGATCTCACAGGCTTGCAGGGATGGCAGCCATGATGCCGTCACAGCAGCGCGGGGACCCGATGCACTCTCCTTGCACACTCCCGCATCGCGGCACACGCGATGCGGGAGTGTGCAAGGAGAGGGTTAATACGCCCGCATCTGTGTTTTCACCGATGCGGGCGTACGCAGCAGGGGTCCGGCTACTGGGAACAGCCGGCCCCCTGTAGCTGATCGGGCGGGCGCAGCTCCGCAACCCGCCCGTTCAGCGCGCCGTAGTACTACAGCGCTGGGCGTCAAGCCCCTTCACACAGCACTGTACTATTACGGCACTGAGTGTGAAGGGGTTAATATTTCCTGGTTTATACTCAAAAATCAAAGCATAATTTTCACTGCATTTTGTGAATTTTGCATATGAATTTCCATAGTATTTTTTTAAATCATTTTCTTTCAAAGCTAATGGCTTATAAGACCTTTAGAGTACTTTTCTATGGCTTTGGTTAAATCCAATAATGAACAGACACAGCCAATAGCATCAAAACAGGGGCAGTAATTGGAAGAGACAGCTTTCTCTGCTTTAGCTACAAAGCTCTAATGAGTTGCGGGTCTATGGTGGGCAGTGAGGGCATGGGAACAGGTGTGTGTCCCTGTTAGAAACACCTGCCCACATTTCTCACTAATTACTCACGCTGCCAGGCTCTAGGCAGGAGGCAGCACCTGGTCTAATCCATCTTAATTAGCCATATTTGTTTTTATTTACTCTGCCCTTTGACCCTCTCTATGGAAAAAATGGAATAAGGACATTGAAAAAAACCAAAAATACATTATTGTAAGTTTCAGGTTAATTAGAATTCCAGCAGTTGTAATATAAGGTATGCAACCTTGGAAAAATAATCTTAAAGTATTTTCAATATGGCCTATCATTCATTCCAGTCAAATGAAGTATATTTGTTCTATAATAGTTCAAAAAGTGGAAGTGATTTTACATTGTTTTATCAGCCTTCTGGATTCACAGGTTTATTTTTAAACTTTAGGATCTTGCTCCATAATGGTCCACCACTAACGTAGACTGATCCTGAAAATAAATTTATTTATTTGTCCCTAACTTTAAACTTTTACCCTAAGAGATATTCTTTCCATTTGGTGGCCTAATCTCAGCTGGCGAAGTGCCTAATAAATTTCATAAAAAGTAGTATAAAGTAATGGCCCCATGACAGAGTGGGGGAGTGGCAGCAGCAGTGGTAGTAACAGTAACAATAGTGGCCCAATGACAGAGTGGGGAGGGTGGCAGCAGTTATAGTTACAGTGACAATAGTGGCCCCATGACAGAGTGAGGAGGATTGCAGCAGCAGCAGTGGCAATAACAGTAACAATAGTGGCCTAGTGGCCTCATGACAGAGTGAGGAGGGTAGCTGCAGCAGCAGTGGCTGTAACAGTGACAATATTGGCCCCAAGACAGAGTGGGAAGAGGGGGGAGCAACAGTGGTATACAGCGTAAGATGTGGCAGATGACAGTAGTAGCAGAACCTAACAATAGCAATGTGATAGCAAGGCCCAGCAGTATGCATATCCTTTTAAAAATTTAAGATCAGTAGGCCAAGAAGCCCCATTGTAGGAATGACAGTAGAGGCATCAGGCAGGTGGCAGCATCAAAATGTAACCAGAAGTAACATCCCATGTTGCACAATATTCTGGTGTGCTAGCATACTACAGTCAGGGCCGATTCTGCTGCCTGAGGCAAAAATTTGAATGGCACCCCCCTCCCATTAAAAAATAGTATAAAAAGGCAAGTAGCCACCGGACTCCAAGACTGTCCTGCTAGAGCTGGGGTGGTACAAGTACAGATAATGTTATTCATATCACCTGCAGTCCTATGTAACACCACAGGTAACACAGTGATAATGCTCTGAGTACAGATAATGTAGTAGATGTTACCTGCAGTCCTATGTAACAGCACGGATAACACAGTGATGGCTATCTGAGTACAAAAAAATGCAGTAGTGTTATCTGCAGTCCTATGTAAAACCACAGATAACACTAGTGCTGATAATGCGGTAGTGTTACCTGCAATCCTATGTACAACCACAGATAACACTAGTGCTGATAATGTGGTAGTGTTACCTGCAGTCCTATGTAAAACCACAGATAACACTAATGCAGAACATGTGGTAGTGTTACCTGCCTCCTTAGTGTGCCTCCCTGTGCCTCTCCCACGGACTCCATGCTGGCAGCCTTGCCTCCTCTTCCTTCTTCTTGCCTCGCACAGAACGTCATGATGCAGCTGCGTCAAGACATAGGAGCACTGTAGGCATAGTGATGGTGACACACACAGGGACAGGGACACAGGGACAGACACAGGGACACACACACAGGGGCAGACACATTTGTGCCCCTTTCACAGTGGAAATACCCTCTTTTTGCCCCCCTCACAGCAGTTATGGCCTCGTTGTGCCCCCTTCACAATAGTAATGCCCATTGTGCTCCCTACATAGTAGTAATAACCACTGTGCTCCTTCACAGTAGTAATGCCAATTGTGCCCCCTTCACAGTAGTAATGCCCTATGTGTCCCCTTTATAGTAGTAATGCCGTATCCCCTTTATAGGAGTAATGCCGTGTCCCCTTTATAGTAATAATGCCCTCTGTGCTCCTTTATAGTAGTAATGTCCTTTGTGCCCCTTTATAGCAGTAATGCCCTTTGCGCCCCTTTATAGCAGTAATGCCCTCTGTTTCCCCTTTGTACTAATAATGCCATTTATGCCCCCTTTGTAGTAGTAATGCCAACTATGCCCCCATTATGGTAGTAATGCCCACTGTGCCCCCCTTATTATAGGAATGCCCACTGTGCCCCCCTTTGTAATAGTAATGCCCTCTGTGCTCCCCTTTGTAGTAACAATGCCCACTGTACCCACCTTATAGTAGTAATGCCCACTGCGCCCCCTTTGTAGTATTAATGCTCTCTCCTCTGTGCCCCATTTGTAGGGGAAATGCCCACTGTGCCCCCTTTGTAGTATTAATGACCTCTCTGTGCCCCCTTTGTACTATTAATGCCCTCTCCACTGTGCCCCCTTTGTACTATTAATGCCCTCTCCACTGTGCCCCCTTTGTATGCCATCTGTGCCCTCCCTGTGTTAAAAAAAACAAAACACAGCACCTACTCACCTTGTCCCGTTCCTGCAGTCCTCTCTTCCCTGGAGACACATATCGCTCTGCAGGCTGTGTGGGTGGAGCTTATGTAGATTCCCGGGCTATAGGCTCTGCCCACACAGGCAGTGCGATCGTGCCTGTAGGCTGAATGGTGGAGCCGGGAGAAGTCTCTCTGCTTCACCGTTCAGAGCGCTGCATCCTGAAGGAGAGGAGGAGCGCGGGGAGCTGAGCGGTAAGTGAGTGAGCTCCTTGCGCTCCAGGGGGTTTGGGGGGGGGGTTTTGGAGAGGAGAGCTGCTTAAAGAAAACACCAATTGCCATCCACCAGCAGTGTTTAACTGCTGTGTGGATGCCGCCTCTCAAAAATACAGAAAACTGCCGCCTGAGGTGAGATCCTCATCTCGCCTCATGGCAGAAGCGGCCCTGACTACAGTATGATCATTAGTAAAATAATCTATTTTGTTGCATCAGGCACCGGTGTATGGAAATCATGGTTGATGCATCCCTGATTCATGTTCTTTAGTCCAGGTGATCTTGGATCATGGGTAGAGATGAGCGAACATGCTCGTCCGAGCTTGATGCTCGTTCGAGCATTAGGGTATTCGCATATGCTCGCTACTCGGACGAGCTTATCGCGATCCTCGAGGAAATGGCAACTTCCTCTTCCTGCATGTTAGGCGCCTTTTTTCAGCCAATCAACATGCAGGAGAGTCTTTGGTACCTCCTAGTATCACGTGGGGCCCCTACAAGTCGATTGGGATTGGCTGGCCAGATCAGATGACCTGGGAATATAAGAATCTGGTCCCGTGCTGCTCGCGTCATACGCCGTCTGCATGAGATTAGGGATAGAGCTGCTGTCTGTCAGGGAGAGTGTTAGGGCCTGAATTTAGATGTTGGTTAGGCAGGAATCACTCACAAAGAACCCAACAGCCCTTCTAAGGGCTACAAGCACCTTTTTTTTTGGTCTCCTCCAGGCTGCTGGCTGGGACTTGTAGTGCAGCTACCGCCATCTTGACTGCACACTGCACACAGTGACTGGTGGCAGAAGGGACAGCGCGTGGTCCACACAGACCCAAAATAAATTGCCCAAAGTACTCATTTTTGCTGCTGCTGTACCTTGGCTTGCTGAGATCTGTAGTGCAGTCTAGGGAATACGTTTTCTGTCATTTCAATACACTACAGTCCAGTGAACAATTATGTAGTGTACTGTACAGTAGCGTCAGTCTAGGGAATACGTTTTTCTGTTATTTCTATACACTACAGTCCAGTGAACAATTATGTAGTGTGCTGTACAGTAGCGTCATTCTAGGGAATACGTTTTTCTGTCATTTCTATACACTACAGTCCAGTGAACAATTATGTAGTGTGCTGTACAGTAGCGTCAGTCTAGGGAATACGTTTTTTTATATATCCTATAGTGCAGTAAAAAATTGAGTGGTTTGCGGTGCAATAGCCGCCGTCTAAAGACTACGTTTTTCCTCTCAGTCATATACACTACAGTGCAGTGCGAAATTGTGTTGTGTGCTGCACACTAGCCGGAGTGTAGAAAATATAATTTTTTCCTCTCAGTTATATATTTTACAGTGCAGTGAAAAATTCTGTCGTGTGCTGCACACTAGCCGGAGTGTAGAAAATAGAAAATATAATTTTTTCCTCTCAGTTATGTATTATACAGTGCAGTGAAAAATTCTGTTGTGTGCTGCACACTAGCCGGAGTGTATAAAATATACGTTTTTCCTCTCAGTTATATATTATACAGTGCAGTGAAAAATTGAGTGGTTTGCGGTGCAATAGCCGCCGTCTAAAGACTACGTTTTTCCTCTCAGTCATATATACTACAGCGCAGTGAACATACAAAATGTTGAACCCAAGGGCTAAGGGTCGAGGGAGTGGACGTGGGCGTTCAAGTAGTGTAGGGGGCAGAGGCCGTGGTCCTGGGCAGGTTGACACATTACATGTTGATGAGGGAGCAGTGGAACGCCGCAGTTTCGCTCCCTAGCTTCATCTCGCAACTTACTGGTTCACGTGGTACACCACTATTGAAACCACAACAGTGCGAACAGGTGATGACGTGGATAGCGGACAATGCGTCCAGTAATTTATCCACCACCCAATCTTCCACGCAGTCCACCCACTCTAGCCAAGGGAGTAGACCTCTGGCTCCTCCAGCTCAACCTCCTTCCCCCCAGCCAGCCCCCCCACCGAAAGTATGGATTCAGATCAGGCATACTCACAGGAACTCTTTTCAGAACCCTACCCAGAGACACAAACCACTGCTCAACAGCAACCTGAGCAGTTGCTCTGTCCCGATGCCCAAAATTTAGAACTTTCACAGTCTGTGGGTGATGAGAGTGTGGACTTACTGCAAGTAGTGCGTGAAGAGGTGTCAGATGATGATGATGCTGATGATGAGACACGGTTGTCAGACAGTGACGTTGTTGTCAGGGCAGTAAGTCCGAGGGGGGAGCAGAGTGAGGAATCGGAGGAAGAGCTGGTGGACGATGAGGTGACTGACCCGAGCTGTGTTGGTAATCCAACTCAAGACAGTGCTTCTGAGGGGGAGGCAAGTGCAGCACCAGAACAGGTTAGAAGAGGCAGTGGGGTGGCCAGAGGGAGAAGCAGGGCCAGAGCAGGTAGATCAGCAACTGTTTCACGGAGTCAAGCTCCCGTGCCGAGGCCTAGATGTTCGCAAGTCTGGAGGTTTTTTAAAGAAAGTGAGGATGACCGATGGACTGTGGTGTGCAACCTGTGCCACACTAGGATCAGCAGGGGAGCCACCACTACCAGCCTAACCACTACCAGCATGCACAGGCATATGAGTGCTAAACACCCGACTCAATGGAACCAAGGCTGTTGACCTCCTGCGGGTCACACCACTGCCCCTTCCCCTGTGTCACATGCTGGCTCGGCGAGTCAACCCCCCGCCCAGGACCCCGGCACGAACGCCTCCCGCCCTACAACCACCCCTTTACCTCCACAATCCTCCACAACCTCCACCAATGTGTCCCAGCCCAGTGTTCAGCTGTCTTTGCAGCAAACATTTGAGTGCAAGCGCAAATACAATTCCAGCCTCCCACATGCACAAGCCCTAAACGTCCACATCTCCAAATTGTTGAGCCTGGAGATGCTGCCCTATAGACTGGTAGAGACTGAGGCTTTCTGCAACCTGATGGCGGTGGCTGTCCCTTGGTACTTGGTCCCCAGCCGCCACTATTTTTCCCGATGTGCCGTCCCAGCCCTACACCAGCACGTGTCAGAGAACATCATTCGTGCGGTTAGTGATAAGGTCCACCTAACCATGGACACGTGGACAAGTGCTGCCGGGCAGGGACACTATATCTCACTGACGGCACATTGGGTTAACTTGGTGGAGGCTGGGACCGAGTCTTACCCTGGGGCCGCTCATGTACTGCCCACACCGAGGATTGCGGGGCCTACCTCAGTCACGGTTTCTCAGACTTATGCCTCTTCCTCCAACCCCTCCTCCTCCGAATTACCATCCTTGTGCACGACGCCTTCAGTCGGTAGCTCTAGGTGCAGCAGCAGTGCCGTGGGTAAGCGCCAGCAGGCGGTGCTCAAACTGCTGAGCTTAGGTGACAAAAGGCACACCGCCCAAGAGCTGTTACAGGGCATCACGGCGCAGACCGATCTGTGGCTGGCACCGCTGAACCTCAAGCCAGGCATGGTTGTGTGTGACAACGGGCGTAACCTGGTGGCCGCTCTGCAACTCGGCAGACTGACATATGTTACATGCCTGGCCCACGTGTTCAATCTCATAGTTCAGCGGTTCCTCAAGACATAGCCCAATTTGTCAGATTTGCTCACCAAGGTGCGCCGCATCTGTGCGCATTTCCGCAAGTCAACCACAAATGCTGCCACTCTAAGGGCAGCGCAGCGGGGCCTACAACTGCCAGCTCACCGACTGTTGTGCGACTTGCCCACGAGATGGAATTCGACGTTAAACATGTTATCCAGAGTTTACCAGCAGCGCAGAGCGATTGTAGACTGCCAGATGTCAACTTCCACCAGAACTGGTAGTCAGGTCAGTCAGCTTCCTCAAGTCTACAATGAGGAGTGGACGTGGATGTCTGATATCTGTCAGGTGTTGAGCAACTTGAGGAGTCAACACAGATGGTCAGCGGCGATGCCGCCATTATCAGCCTCACCATCCCGCTGCTTTGCCTGTTGAAAAACTCACTGCTCAGCATGAAGTCAGAAGCTTTGTGCTTGTCACAGGAGATGGGGGAAGAAGATAAGTCGTTTGGTTACCAGAGCACCCTCCGGTCTGTTTCTCAGCACGTATTGGAGGAGGGGGATGAGGATGAGGAGGAAGA
>ONZH01002221.1:0-277204 GCA_900303285.1 Rhinella marina
TACGTATATACAATTATTTTGCAAGAGAACGCAAAGTACAGGTGCCAATGAAAAGGCTTTTTTTTTTTATATTTCTAGGTACACAGCCGTGTACTAACAGATCAGACGGTGTGTATGAACACTACGTATATACAATTATTTTGCAAGAGAACGCAAAGTACAGGTGCCAATGAAAAGGCTTTTTTTTTTTTTATATTTCTAGGTACACAGCCGTGTACTAAACAGATCAGACGGTGTGTATGAACACTACGTATATACAATTATTTTGCAAGAGAACGCAAAGTACAGGTGCCAATGAAAAGGCTTTTTTTTTTTTATATTTCTAGGTACACAGCCGTGTACTAAACAGATCAGACGGTGTGTATGAACACTACGTATATACAATTATTTTGCAAGAGAACGCAAAGTACAGGTGCCAATGAAAAGGCTTTTTTTTTTTTTTTATATTTCTAGGTACACAGCCGTGTACTAACAGATCAGACGGTGTGTATGAACACTACGTATATACAATTATTTTGCAAGAGAACGCAAAGTACAGGTGCCAATGAAAAGGCTTTTTTTTTTTAATATTTTCTAGGTACACAGCCGTGTACTAACAGATCAGACGGTGTGTATGAACACTACGTATATACAATTATTTTGCAAGAGAACGCAAAGTACAGGTGCCAATGAAAAGGCTTTTTTTTTTTTATATTTCTAGGTACACAGCCGTGTACTAACAGATCAGACGGTGTGTATGAACACTACGTATATATACAATTATTTTGCAAGAGAACGCAAAGTACAGGTGCCAATGAAAAGGCTTTTTTTTTTATATTTCTAGGTACACAGCCGTGTACTAACAGATCAGACGGTGTGTATGAACACTACGTATATACAATTATTTTGCAAGAGAACGCAAAGTACAGGTGCCAATGAAAAGGCTTTTTTTTTTTATATTTCTAGGTACACAGCCGTGTACTAACAGATCAGACGGTGTGTATGAACACTACGTATATACAATTATTTTTGCAAGAGAACGCAAAGTACAGGTGCCAATGAAAAGGCTTTTTTTTTTTATATTTCTAGGTACACAGCCGTGTACTAACAGATCAGACGGTGTGTATGAACACTACGTATATACAATTATTTTGCAAGAGAACGCAAAGTACAGGTGCCAATGAAAAGGCTTTTTTTTTTTTTATATTTCTAGGTACACAGCCGTGTACTAACAGATCAGACGGTGTGTATGAACACTACGTATATACAATTATTTTGCAAGAGAACGCAAAGTACAGGTGCCAATGAAAAGGCTTTTTTTTTATATATTTCTAGGTACACAGCCGTGTACTAACAGATCAGACGGTGTGTATGAACACTACGTATATACAATTATTTTGCAAGAGAACGCAAAGTACAGGTGCCAATGAAAAGGCTTTTTTTTTTTATATTTCTAGGTACACAGCCGTGTACTAACAGATCAGACGGTGTGTATGAACACTACGTATATACAATTATTTTGCAAGAGAACGCAAAGTACAGGTGCCAATGAAAAGGCTTTTTTTTTTTATATTTCTAGGTACACAGCCGTGTACTAACAGATCAGACGGTTGTATGAACACTACGTATATACAATTATTTTGCAAGAGAACGCAAAGTACAGGTGCCAATGAAAAGGCTTTTTTTTTTTTTACATTTCTAGGTACACAGCCGTGTACTAACAGATCAGACGGTGTGTATGAAGACTACGTATATACAATTATTTTGCAAGAGAACGCAAAGTACAGGTGCCAATGAAAAGGCTTTTTTTTTTTTCTATATTTTCTAGGTACACAGCCGTGTACTAACAGATCAGACGGTGTGTATGACACTACGTATATTACAATTTATTTTGGCAAGAGAACGCAAAGTACAGGTGCCAATGAAAAGGCTTTTTTTTTCTATATTTCTAGGTACACAGCCGTGTACTAACAGATCAGACGGTGTGTATGAACACTACGTATATACAATTATTTTGCAAGAGAACGCAAAGTACAGGTGCCAATGAAAAGGCTTTTTTTTTCTATATTTCTAGGTACACAGCCGGTACTACTGATCAGACGGTGTGTATGAACACTACGTATATACAATTATTTTGCAAGAGAACGCAAAGTACAGGTGCCAATTGAAAAGGCTTTTTTTTTTCTATGTTTCTAGGTACACAGCCGTGTACTAACAGATCAGACGGTGTGTATGAACACTACGTATATACAATTATTTTGCAAGAGAACGCAAAGTACAGTGCAATGAAAAAGGCTTTTTTTTTCTATATTTCTAGGTACACAGCCATGTACTAACAGATCAGACGGTGTGTATGAACACTACGTATATACAATTATTTTGCAAGAGAACGCAAAGTACAGGTGCCAATGAAAAGGCTTTTTTTTTCTCTATATTTCTAGGTACACAGCCGTGTACTAACAGATCAGACGGTGTGTATGAACACTACGTATATACAATTATTTTGCAAGAGAACGCAAAGTACAGGTGCCAATGAAAAGGCTTTTTTTTTTCTATATTTCTAGGTACATAGCCGTGTACTAACAGATCAGACGGTGTGTATGAACACTACGTATATACAATTATTTTGCAAGAGAACGCAAAATACAGGTGCCAATGAAAAGGCTTTTTTTTTTCTTATATTTCTAGGTACACAGCCGTGTACTAACAGATCAGACGGTGTGTATGAACACTACGTATATACAATATTTGCAAGAGAACGCAAAGTACAGGTGCCAATGAAAAGGCTTTTTTTTTTTTTATATTTCTAGGTACACAGCCGTGTACTAAACAGATCAGACGGTGTGTATGAACACTACGTATATACAATTATTTTGCAAAGAGAACGCAAAGTACAGGTGCCAATGAAAAGGCTTTTTTTTTTTTCTATATTTCTAGGTACACAGCCGTGTACTAACAGATCAGACCGGTGTGTATGAAGACTACGTATATACAATTATTTTGCAAGAGAACGCAAAGTACAGGTGCCAATGAAAAGGCTTTTTTTTTTTCTATATTTCTAGTACATAGCCGTTGTACTAACAGATCAGATGGTGTGTATGAACACTACGTATATACAATTATTTTGCAAGAGAACGCAAAGTACAGGTGCCAATGAACAGGCTTTTTTTTTTTCTATATTTTCTAGGTACACAGCCGTGTACTAACAGATCAGACGGTGTGTAATGAACACTACGTATATACAATTATTTTGCAAGAGAACGCAAAGTACAGGTGCCAATGAAAAGGCTTTTTTTTTTTTTTTATATTTCTAGGTACACAGCCGTGTACTAACAGATCAGACGGTGTGTATGAAGACTACGTATATACAATTATTTTTGCAAGAGAACGCAAAGTACAGGTACCAATGAAAAGGCTTTTTTTTTTTTTTTATATTTCTAGGTACAAAGCCGTGTACTAACAGGTCAGACGGTGGGTATTTACACCTGGTATACAAAAAGGGTATTGCAGGCACACAGAACCAGAACACTAGAGCCAAATAAACTTTATTTAAAAAAAAAATAAAATTCATTAGCCGTATACTGCCAGATCAGATGGTGCATATACACACTAGGTATATAACAGGGTTTTGCAGCCAAAAAGAACGCAGAACAGTAGTGCCAAATATAGTTTTGTATGTAGCAGAGCACCTAATACACCACTAATGCCTCTCTCTGTCCCTACTCCAGCAGCTATCCCTGAATACAGCAACCGTTCTCTGCAGACTGTATATTGTAGTAAAGCTATCACTGTACTGCACTATAGTAGCCCTGATAAGGGCTTTTAATCACGCTCCTGCCTGTCCAACAGCTAAAACCTATCTGTCCCTTCTCCAGCCTCTGTCCCTGACTAAGTTCACGCAGCATATGCGAACGAGCAGGAAGAGCTGAGTTTTTAATATTCGAGGTCACATGGTTTTTCCAGCCAATCCATGTAGACGCTGTTTTCGCGCTGCCAGCGTGCTCCGCGGGCCTGTCATACCCCCCCTGCATGTTGATTGGTGGAAAAAGAGCGCCAGGGAAGGTGGGAGGGGAAACGAATTCTAAGTGCGCCATCGCCGTTATACTCGATTGAAATCGAGTATGCCGAATAGCGTAGTATTCGATCGAATACCGGCTCGATCGAACACTACTCGCTCATCTCTAGTGATTGGTAATCCAACCAAAAGAATAAATGAATAATGAGAAATGAAATATGGAGAAAAAATGTCGTCCTTCATTCTTATTGAGTGACTATAAAAAAAAAGATGCAACACGGATGTCATGTGTATTTTTCTGATCTACATTTTGAGGACTGTAAAATACATACTGTCATGTGCATGAGGCCTGATTAATTAATAACTTTTAGTAGGAATAATAAAGTAATGGTACAACACAGAGTGATAAAAATAGATGCTCCAGAATTGTTGTTACATGGGGAATGCAAGTAGTTACTTCAACAGACATGTCAGGAGAGGTGACTGGTTCTCTTGAGCTGCACTCATATTTGAAATATTTGGTAAATCAGGCTTTAAAATCAACTGTTACATTGATACAATGGCACATAAGAATTTTGGACCTTTTTTATTTTTGTTTTTCTTGCATTTAAAACATCTATTTTCGCGTATGCCTTTCCTTCACCCAGTCAAACTGAGAAGTAACCAATTTTTTTGCATATTTCACAAAATAAAAAGGACACTATTCTTTTGTGCCTGAAACTACCTATTTCTTGCCTTAGCTATAACACAAACCAGTAATCCTCATAAAATAGAAATGCATTGAAGAATGATAGACAATTTCTTTGTGTAATAGAATATTTATTGTTGTTCCGGGTAAATACTTTTTTTTTTAATAGAACCATATTTTGTTTTTGTTTTTTTGTAATAGGAACAGCAATTCTCAATGTGAGAGAATACAGTGGATGATATTAACAGGAATGATTTAAAGCAACTATGAATATGTTACAGAATGTTTACAGTTGGTTTACAAAAAATAAAAATGTGTATATTGTTGAAGAGCTGTATTGTCAATTACATACACAGCAGTCAGGGAAGAATAGAAGACTTAGAAAAAATGAATAATTGAAATCATGAGCATCTTCCAAGCGGCACTGGCATATGCATGGTAAAACCTTGTATAACTCCCTATTAGGACATTTCAAAGAAGCACAGTTTTGTCCTTCAGGTGTGAACCACCACTATAAATTGGTATAAGCACAGATTTCTGTTTAATCTGTCAGTGTCCATTGATGTTTGAAGTGTTGAAGTGTTTAATAATGATGACATATCTTCAGGATAGGTCATCAGTATGAAACACTCGAAAAACCCCTTTAGATTTTTAAAGGCTATGTACATCTTTAGGGCAAATTTTTAAAAAATTATTATTGCATTATACACATTTTGAGCTAAAATATTTTTATTTCATTTGGTCTTTATTAAAAAAGTTGAACCCCTGTCTCTGTGTAGCTTTGAGTTTCTCTAGTAGCAGGATGTGATTTTTTTTCCTCTTTCCATCAGGAAGCTCAGCTGATGGCTCATTATCTCTGATCTCTGACCTTAAAAACACTCATTATAGCTCAATTCTGATCTTACCGAACAATGTGGCTTATATAAGTGTTTATGACCTCTTAGTAATTTAGAGATAAGGTTTAAATGACTGGCACAAAGTCAAAGTAAAAAGTATGATTCACACAGCTAGAAAAACAGTTAACTATTTTTGACAGAATGGCTCAATATTTTTAATAAATACCCATTGAAAAAATTATTTTTAGAAAAATGAGTAAAATGCAATCATAAAAAAATTGCATACGCTTTAACTGCAGTGTCCAACAACTGATCATGGAGAGTCCCATGCAATTTACAGACTACAGCACATAATATAATTCAGTACCATATGTTACATAACAACAATACATTATGTAGTTTTAAGGCTATGATGACTGAAAGGAAAGGGTCATTCATTGGCTGATTGCCCTGGCCATGCCCAGCACACTGAACAGCGCAGGGTATCAGACACCTATAGCAAACATCACATTACCATTAATCTATCAAAGAGAACTGTGTAGCCATTTTCCTAGAATTATAGTATACCTAGTTCATACAAGCTTTAAATGGATTGTCCCTGTTCAGGAAATAGCAATTATTATGTATGAGGAAGTTAATACAAGCCACTTACAGTGCCTTGCGAAAGTATTCGGCCCCCTGGAACTTTTCAACCTTTTGTCACATTTCAGGCTTCAAACAAAAAGATATAACATTTTAAATTTTTGGTGAAGAATCAAGAACAAGTGGGTCACAATTGTGAAGTGGAACAAAATTTATTGGATCATTTAAACTTTTTTTGTAATAATAAAACTGAAAAGTGGGGCGTGCAAAATTATTCGGCCCATTTACTTTCAGTTCAGAAAACTCACTCCAGAAGTTCATTGAGGATCTCTGAATGATCCAATGTTGTCCTAAATGACTGATGAAGATAAATAGAATCCACCTGTGTGTAATCAGGTCTCCGTATAAATGCACCTGCTCTGTGACAGTCTCAGGGTTCTGTTTAAAGCACAGAGAGCATCACGAAGACCAAGGAACACACCAGACAGGTCCATAATACTGTTGTGGAGAAGTTTAAAGCCGGATATGGATACCAAAAGATTTCCCAAGCTTTAAACATCCCAAGGAGCACTGTGCAAGCGATCATATTGAAATGGAAGGAGTATCAGACCACTGCAAATCTACCAAGACCTGACCATCCCTCTAAACGTTCATCTCAAACAAGGAGAAGACTGATCAGAGATGCAGCCAAGAGGCCCATGATCACTCTGGAGGATGAACTGCAGAGATTTACAGCTAAGGTGGGAGAGTCTGTTCATAGGACAACAATCAGTCGAACACTTCACAAATCTGGCCTTTATGGAAGAGTGGCAAGAAGAAAGCCATTTCTCAAAGATATCCATAAAAAGTCTCGTTTACAGTTTGCCACAAGCCACCTGGGAGACACACCAAACATGTGGAAGAAGGTGCTCTGGTCAGATGAAACCAAAATCGAACTTTTTGGAAACAATGCAAAATGATATGTTTGGCGTAAAAGCAACACAGCTCATCACCCTGAACACACCATCCCCACTGTCAAACATGGTGGTGGCAGCATCATGGTTTGGGCCTGCTTTTCATCAGCAGGGACAGGGAAGATGGTTAAAATTGATGGGAAGATGGATGGAGCCAAATACAGGACCATTCTGGATGAAAACCTGTTGGAGTCTGCAAAAGTCTCACTAGGACGGAGATTTATCTTCCAACAAGACAATGATCCCAAACATAAAGCAAAATCTACAATGGAATGGTTCAAAAATAAATGTATCCAGGTCTTAGAATGGCCAAGTCAAAGTCCAGACCTGAATCCAATTGAGAATATGTGGAAAGAGCTGAAAACTGCTGTTCACAAACGCTCTCCATCCAACCTCAAAGAGCTTGAGCTGTTTTGCAAGGAAGAATGGGCAAGAATTTCAGTCTCTAGATGTGCAAAACTGATAGAGACATGCCCCAAGCGAATTGCAGCTGTAATCGCAGCAAAAGGTGGCACAACAAAGTATTAATGCAAGGGGGCCGAATAATTTTGCACGCCCCACTTTTCAGTTTTATTATTACAAAAAAAGTTTAAATGATACAATAAATTTTGTGACCCACTTGTTGATTCTTCACCAAAAATTTTAAATGTTATATCTTTTTGTTTGAAGCCTGAAATGTGGCAAAAGGTTGAAAAGTTCCAGGGGGCCGAATACTTTCGCAAGGCACTGTACTAATGCATTTTTATTATCCAAATTGCCTCATTTGCCTAATTTCCTTGCTTACAACCACCCTGCAATCCATCAGTAGTGGTAATACTTGCACAATATAGGAAAAAAAGTGCTGTCCTATTTAGTGGCTGAGACCATGAGAGCACACATAAACCAGTGCATTTTCCTATAGTGTGTAAGCACGACCACTAATGATGGATTGCAGAGTGGTCATAACCATGTAAACGAGCAATGTATAATGTGATGGAAAAATGAATCCAGCCAGCAAAGGAAGCAATATGGATAATAGCAATACATTAGTAAGTTCCTTGCATTAACCATTTGCTGAAGTGAAGATTAATTTGCTGAAGTAAGACAGTCCCTTTAAGTATTAATTATGGAAGCAGAAAAGCACTTTAAAAAACTACAACATCAAGGTTTCGATTAGTGAAAAAAAATACAAATAAAGGAAAGTATGGTTTGGATTCTAGCATTGTACGTAAGTTATGTCAAAATAGTGGTATAAGGCTACAGTAAAAATGTGATAGAAGTACTATGTAAACTGTTATAAAAAACAAAACGGGTGGAAATGTTAAAATTATATGCATAAGATTTGATTGAGCTTATTTCTTGTAAGTCATTTAGTGATATATAGTGTTGTATACTCAAAATTAAGTTCTTATTTAATATAATATTTAGTAAACTGCAGCCAATTCGAGTATCTAATGCTGCATACTGTTATACATTGAACTCAATAATAAGACACCTTTTGTGCCTCATCTGCCAAGGGGCGTGATTTAGCCAGACAGAGGAGTGGTATAGAGTGAATGAAGAATGGCTTACAATGCACCAAATTCATCACACAATTAATTAGCACACAATTTTGGGCCTAAAACAGACAAGACGTTAAAAAGCTGTGATTCAGATTGGACCCCCATCAGCCTCAGATCAGACCTCCATCAGCCTCAGATCAGACCCCATGAGCCTTAGATCAGACCCCATTGGCCTCAGATCAGACCTTTTCAGCCTCAGATCAGACCCCATCAGTCTCAGAACAAACCCCATCATCCTCAGAACAGACCCCATCAGCCTAAGATCAGCCCCATCAGCCTCAGATCAGACCCCATCAGCCTCAGAACAGACCCCATCAGCCTCAGAACAAACTCTATCAGCCTCAGATCAGACCCCCATCAAACCTGAGATCAGATGTTAAAAAATGAAATACTTACATTGCTTGCTCTGGATGCCGCTGGCGCTCACCACTCTCTGTTCTTCCTCCGGCCCATGCTACTCTGTTTTTGTGTGTGTGGGCAATGCACAGTACCACTTTTCTAGTCCCATAATCTGTGTGCTATTCTCAGTATCTGCTCTTATTCTGTATGTATGGATACTGTACAGTACCACTTCTCCTATCCTGTATACTGGGTTTAATTCTCAGTATTGGCTTGTTACCTGTATATATATGGACACTGCACAGCACTAGTCTGTAGACTGTATACCGGGCATAATTTTCAGTATCTGCTCTTATTCTGTATATAGACACTGCCCAGTACTACTTCTCTTGTCCTGTATACCGTGTGTAATTCTCAGTATCTGGTCTTATTCTGTATATAAGGACACTACACAGTACCGATTGTACAATGTAGTATAATACATAGGTTGACAACCCTGAACTGAGGTCTGGTCTGGGGTCTGTATTTATTTTAGTGATTGTACTTACTTTGACATCTGATGTCTGTATTTACTCTTTTTTGTCTAAACACAATTTAGGGAACTGGGTCTATATTTATTCTGGAGTGTGATAAAGGAGTCATGTGCACTACTTGTGAATAAGTTAGGCTACTTTCACACTTGCGTTTTACAATTCCGGTATTGAGTTCCATCATAGGGGCTCAATATCGGAATAAAACGCTTCCGTTTTGTCCGCATTCATTGTCAATGGAGACAAAACTGAACTGAATACAACAGAATGCTCCTGAAAGCATTCCGTTCAGTCTTCAGACCGGAGAGCAAACCGCATCATGCTGCGGTTTGCTGTCCGTACTGTTTATCCGCACCAAGACGGATCCGGAATGACCCCCAATGGAAGTCAATGGGGACAGATCCGTTTGGTGTGACACACTCAGTAAACGGATCCGTCCTCCATTGACTTTCAATGGAGTTCATGACGGATCCGTCCACAGCACACCACTCATGACAGACACATACACACAGACATACACACAGACATACACACAGACATACTTACATCTTCCCAGCAGCTCCGCACATCACAGGAGGAGGAGGACTGCGCGCACATAGGAAGATTCTCCCTCCAGCAGAGGGCCTTGTGGGGAATCTTCCTATGTGCGCGCCGTCCTCCTCCTCCTGTGCTGTGCGGAGCTGCTGGGAGCATGTAAGTATGTCTGTGTATGTGTATGTCTGTGTGTATATCTATGTGTGTGTATGTGTGTGTGTATGTGTATGTGACACGTGTGGGGCCGGAGCGCTGCTCCGGCTCTTCACGTGTACCTGCGGCAGCACAGATCCGGCGGCACCCTTCATCCGCCGGATCCGTGCTGCCGCTAATGTGAAAGTGGCCTTAGCAATGTTTGGAAGATGTATATGCATATGTTAACCATTTCTCTGTATAACTTATAACATTCTGCGCATCAGGATCACCCTATTGCAAAATAATGACTGTTGGTGTTTGTGTGTGTAGATGTTGTGTATGTGTTCTGCACTGCATTTGTGTATATATGCTGTATGTGTGCATAAATATGCTGTGTATGTGTGTGTATATTCTGTATATGTGTATGTATATGCTTGTATGTGTGTATTTGTTACAAGTCTAAGCCTGTCCCTTACTGTCACTCTGAGTGTTAGTGAACCCACACCTATTCCTGCTTGTCTGTACAGGATCCCTGGATTCAGTTTCTAGTTGTGGACCAAGGATTGGAGCAGCAGAAATCGCTGGAACCTGAGAGGCAAGTAACCACTGGACATTAGGTACTTGAGTCATACCCTTCCATAGACACTTAACCCCTTCACTAGCAACCACAAAAAAATCATACACAAAGTTTTTTTTTTTTTGGAGAGTCCAAAACTTTGCAGCCAAATCTAAATGTTCTACAGTGGTTTTTGCCATGGAGTTGTCCCCAAGTTTGGCCATAGGTTTTACCCTTTGCATTGCAAAGTCTAAAATCTTGCAGATCTGCAACATTGGAAGTCTGCAACCTTTTTTTTTTTTCTTTTTTACTTGGGGGGCATCATTTTACATTGTGCCTCAGGCAGCAGAAAGGTTGGGGGGGAGTTGTTATCAGTGATTGAATGCATTCTCTGTGAAAATGTGTATACAGAGATAGCTGTCACTGATAACACATCCCCCCTAAACAGTGAAATCAGAAAGTGGAGATATTTAATGTATAAATTACACGTTTTTTCCCCACAAAAATATATCAATCTGCTCAGCTCCTCCTGCTCTATAACCTGCTGCCTGCAGATTGCATGGCATTTTGTGGTGCCAGGTCCTCTTTAGGATAGCCTAACATGGCTGCTTCTAGATGTCATAATTAGAGATGACCAAATCAAATCCAACGAAGTAAAATTCTTAACTCCTCCATTTGCTCGCAAAGGGACGGCCGTCGCCATCTTGATTGAAGATCTTGTCTGAAATCCCATGTGTGAAGACGCCATCTCAGGCCGTGCAAGATTTTGCGCAAGATCTTCCAGCAAGATAGCAGCGGCCGGCCCATCGTGAGCAACTGGAGGCTTTAAGTATGATTTAATTTTTTTTTGTTAATTTTACTCTGTTTTTAATCTCAGATGCTGTGATCATGTATGAACGCGGCATCTGAAGGGTACAATGATCGTGAGTAGCGCTATCACAGCTCCCTGTCATTGCACACGCTACTTACAAAAAATCTGAAGCAAGTTTTTTAATAAAATTAGGCAAAGCAGCCCAATCAAATTTTCCAAAACTTTGCTCATCTCTTGTCATAATGTGTGCAACAAGTTAACTGTCAAAAATTAGCTGTCAAATTAAGAAAAAAATCCAAAGAGAAATCAGTGACAAGTGAAGGATGGCAGTGACAGGTGCACAATATCACTTCACTTCATCTGGAGACATACCGTATTAGACGCACCTAAGTTTTAGAGGAGTACAATAAGAAAAAACATTTTTTATTACACCTGTCAGACCAGCAATCAGACCCCCAATATTAATCAGAACTCAGCTGACAGCCACAATCAGACCCCCCAATGTTAATAAGACCCTAATAAGACCTCAGATCAGACCCCAAATTGAACGAACCCCAATCAGACCTCAGATAAGAGCCCCAATACAAATGAGACCCCCATTCAGACCTCAGATCAGCCCCTATGCCTCTTATCATCAGCCCCCATGCCTTTTATCAGCCCCCATGTCTCTCATCAGCCCCCCATGCCTCTCATCAGCCCCCATGTCTCTCATCAGCCCCCATGTCTCTCATCAGCCCCCATGTCTCTCATCAGCCCCCATGTCTCTCATCAGCCCCCCATGTCTCTCATCAGCCCCCCATGTCTCTCATCAGCCCCCCATGTCTCTCATCAGCCCCCATAACTCTCATCAACCCCCATACCTCTCATCAGCCCCCATACCTCTCATCAGCCCCCCCATGTCTCTCATCAGCCCCCCCATGTCTCTCATCAGCCCCCCATGCCTCTCATCAGCCCCGTAGCCTCTTCTGAGCCCCCAGCCTCTCATCAGCCCCCAGTTTCTTATAAGCCTCTCATTAGCCCCCAGTCTCTTATCAACCCCCAGCCTCTTACCAGCCCTCACGTCTTGTACACAGGAGCAAGCAGTGTGAATACTTAGAGGCGGAGCAGGCATGTGTGGCAGGAAAACCTGCTCGGCCCCTAATCTAACTCCTCCCACGCTCGCACCAACCTTCTCACTGCAAATGGGTGCAGGGTGATTGAGACCGGCCAGCCATGTCTGGTGCTGGTTGATAGGGACCGGCCGGTCTCGATCACCCTGCACCAGCCACAACTGACCCTACCACCCAGCGCATGCTGCTGCCGGTCCCCATGAGCAAGTAAGCGCTGCGTCCGCCGGGCTCTCCCTCTTCAGGTACAGATGTCGAATACATCGCAGGCTGCTGTTCCTATGCAGTTCAGCCTGCGATGTACTGACCAGAAGCAATGCGCCGCACATATTATATTTCTTTGCCCTGTATTCACCCCATAAGACGCACTAGCATTTTCCCCCCATTTTAGGGGGAAAAAAGTGCGTCTTATAGGGTGAAAAATACGGTATGTTCTTATTATGTGTTCAGATAAGCGGGGGCATACTGAACAGCAGGGAATTTGCAAATGTGTATGTGTGTGATTATAGACTATACTAATGCAGGTTTATAGATATTAACAATTTAATACAAAAGTGCAGTGGAATAAATAAAATAGCAGCTCTGTCATCCCCCTGTGAAAAACTATTATAGAAGCAGTGATTGGTCCCCGACCGTCTCCTACTACTTAATATTAAGGCACCATGACAACAACTTGTGGAGCTACACGTGACGTTTTCCAGCATATTCTTTCTTCAGGAAACATTTTTTTCAGCTGGCACAACCTCCAGAAGTATCTGCAGCGTTGTGTTGACCCTATCTGCAAAAGAAGAGAGATAATATCGGTAAGTAGAGGATACTGAAGAAGGAGTTTCTCTGAGGATTTATCCATCAGTATTCATCATCTGGTAAAGCTTTTACCTGTCATAATACAATATACATAATGCATTTTTATTTTACATGGCATCTCTCTATGACATTCACCATCCCCAGCATGCTTTATCCCAATAACACGGAAGGTCAAATCAATGGTCTCACTGCAAATGACTACAAATGAAATAGAGAAATCAAAGATTGATGCTAAGAGGAAGTTTCCAAAAATGTATTAGACTTAAAGCCCTAGACGTTAGATTAGAACATTAACATAATGATACATGTTTCTACATAAGAAGAAAAGAGGCATAGATTTTGCTTAAAGCTATGGACAAACTGAAGCAGGAATATGGGTTCTGTAGAAAAGTAAAAGACAAAGACATGTACAGAATAAAAAAGTAAAAAGAAAAGAATCTTCAAGATGAATACTGTTGGCTCTACTAGAACCTATTTCTGACACCTTTCTGTCATATACCCAGGGGGAACTGGAAACTTAAAGTGGCCCGGGAAAAATGTACTAAAAGTGGCCCCGTTTTGTATTCGGGTCCAAATTGATGGGAGGCATGGCCAACACAAGTAGGCGGGGCCAGCAATACCATATTGTGGCACATTATACCACCCCAAAAGAGCCAAATAACACAAATCATCACAAAATACTGCAGCCACCAGAAGCACAAAATACATCCTCAAAAAATTCCACTGGCCAGCCATGAAGAGGGCTCAGACAGCCCCCTATGCATCAGCCCACCAGGAAATTTCCCTGTAAGGTCTATGGCCAATCCACCCCTGCATATACCAACCACATGATAGGGTCATATAATATTAGAAGACAATGAAGTAGCACATACACCAAAGCTTGATATTACTAATACATCATTTTATATACCATCATTTCAGATGGCCATGTAGGCTGGAGGATCATATGACACTCATACTCAATCTTAGGATGTCCTGACCTTGCACCCCACTGCTTTCCAGTTCTCCATCTGCATTGTATTAAATATTGAAAGACTGCTGGAAATTCCAACTTTCACACATACGTAGATACTTAGTATGGTTCTTTTAAATCACTTTTTACTCAAACAATTTTTAGTCTTAAAATGTTATCTGTTTGACAAGTCCAGCTGACATTGCCAGCATTGATGTATGTGACCTGCACTACCCGTAGCCCTCAAGACTGCTGCTCTAAGGTCAACCAAGAAGTACAGATATTGCATGTTCTTCTCATTGACTTACTGACTTTATATATTGAACCACAACTTTCACATTCACAATTGACCTACGCTAGCACAATGTGATCCAAGACGCTATATTTCTATATTGACGCTTACCACACCCTACAGCTCATCCAGTATTATAAAAATGTTTAATATGCCATATGTTTCTACTCAAAGAGACATAATATGACTAAATCACATGATGATGATTGCAATTACATGGCTAAGTTAAAGATGGTCTGCGCTATAAAAAAATGACCAATCCCAACTTGTTTTAGGAGTGCAGTATTAAGCCAGTCCATCTGAGAAAGCTATACATTTAAGGATTTTTCGAGTTTTAAAAAAAACAAAAAAAAGAGCCACAAATGCAATAAAATCAAAATAAATTGTCACAATTCATGGATAAGTGTAGCCCTGAGCTGAACCCCACCACTGACCCTGCCTACTTGCACAGCCCATCAAAGGCGATGGCGTACAACTGGACGGCAGTCCCTAGCCTAGGGACGTGCTAGGGGGTATAGGGAGGGGAACAACAGGAGAAAACAATAGACAAAGACAGAATACACAATATGATAAATATCTCTAAGCCGAGGTCAAACCAGGAAGTCACGTCAATACCAGGGAATTAAGCAGGAGCAAAGTCAAAACACGAGCTGAGGTCAGAAGCTGAGAGGTAATGTCAGTACAAGGGGATGAGACGAGGACGAGGTCAAGTTCCAAAAGCCGAGGTCAAACACAATAGTTGCAGCAGTAATCAAAACGCAGGTGACTATAAGTAGACCAATCACAGGCAACCTGTGGCCTGTTTAAATAGGCCCCATGCTAAATCATAAAATTGATAACAGCTGAGCGCAGGCTATCTCTGCCAGCGCTCAAAGCCCCACCTGCTCGTTGCCTAGGGGATGGGAAAACGCCGGCCACGTTGAGGCTGAGTGCGCGCCAGGTTCTCCCCACCCCCATTGTCATGGAGACGAGGACGCTGGCCGAGTCCTCCCTCCTGTACTGAATCGGATGGCCGGCGGCGCTGCAAGGAGGGAGCGCGCCGCAGGCTCCCCATGACATAAATAAAAACCTGCAACTCTCCTTTTTAATACCCCACCGATCCAGGATAGATGCCCTGGTGTCTTCTGTCTTTGTTTATAAGTGGCCAACTTATGCCCACTGCAAGCATGAAGATCAGCAATCACACGATATACTATTGCAATGCTGGGCAGTGTAGTATGGTACATGACGTAGAGGCATTGACTAAGTGAGTGGAGGGGGGAGTTATTTGCACTTTTTGGCATTTGCAGCTTTTTCTATGTTTTTTAACTGTCTCACTTCTGAGTTTGAAGAAAGCATGTATTGGGTTAAAAGGGTGTGAATAATTTACATACAAAACAATATCAGCTTAGGTTATGAACTGTTCATAAAAAACTGTGGAGTTGGAAGTGATTCTAATTAGAACTGTGATTTAGACAGACATTTGAATTATCTCCAATTACAGTAGCTTGAATAGGTGCCTATAAGTACAGTATTAGATATACATGTACAGTAACTCATTGAAATATTCAGTCTATTCATACGATCAATTAGACTTTTCTTATTCTAAAGTGTAATACAATATTTATAAAAAAGACAATATCACCCACCCACTCATCAGCATAACACCTCACAGTCATTAAAGACTGAAGCAATCAAACTGAAGTGAGTAATTGTATTTTGCTCATTTATTTCATTTGAGGGAATGTGTAAAAATGTCTTATATGGGGATTTCATATATAACTTCAAAGTAATGTTCTGTGATTCAAATTCAGATCTACTGCTTGAGAAAGGTCTCAATGAGCCGGGTTGAAACTTTACATGATGGGTGAATAAATAATCCACTTATAATTTTTATACCATGATAAAAAATATCAAAGCTAGAACCAATCCTGTATCTCACATAGATCCAGAGATCCTCCCCATTCAATCTCCAAATGGTTGGTCAGAGATTTTTTGGTTCACTTGTAGGCTAACGTGGTAATTAGCAGGTCGTGCAGTTTCTAGGTGAGCACTTCAAATTATAGTGATCCTCCCCATTCACTCTTTCAATTGATATAAAAAATATATAAAAATTCAAATCACCCCCTTTCCCCAAAATAAAAATAGTTAATAAAAAAATCAACACCATGGGCATTTCTGCATGCAAAAACAGCCATACTATTAAAATATTTAAAAAAAACTTATCCCACAAGGCCAATTCGATGTTTTTTTCGTCACTTTACCTCCCCCAAAAAATTGAATAAAACGTGAGTAAAAAGTGATACACAACCCAAAAGTTTTTTTTTTTTTCCAATTCCACCCCATTTGTAATTTTTTTCCAGCTTTCCACTACATTGTAGGCAATATTAAATAGTAGCATTAGAAAGTGCATCTTGTCCCACAAAAAATCAAGACCTCACATGGCTATGTGAATGGAAAAATAAAAAAAAAAAGCTATGGCTCCAGGAAGGCAGGAAGTGAAAAAAACCTCAAAAAAGCAAAATCACTGCATCAGAAAGGTTTTTTTTTCTGGGAGAACAATAATGATGACCTATCTTCAGTGGGGTTTGATTCCGAGAAGAAAAGGTGAGTGTTGCGGCCTCTTCCTAGGCAAGTGATGTCACGTACATCTGTCACATGGTCGAGGCGCAAAGTGGCTAGCTCAGTCACTTTACAATGTACTTATCCTGAGGATAAGTCATCAATATTGTACTAGCAGGAAAACTGCTTTAATCTAATTTATAAATGAATTGTGAACATAATGGACAAAGTACATTCACGTACAAGACCTCACGCTTGTTAGACTGCTAATGTCCTAGGTCTCGTGGGTGAGAGTGATGTAAATAAAGCCATCAAATCTTTGTGCCATACTGTAGACTATACTAATGAATCTGGGCCATGGTTTTGTCTATGGAAAAAAGGACAAGTGCACTGAATCAATTAGAACGGCACATTTATCACAGTTCTGTTTGGTTCAATTAGTTTGTAAAGGACAGCAGGAATGCCAGAACACTGCAATAGAGTGAATGTATTGTCCTCGAGACCTTAAGAGTATCAACTTAAGTGAACTCGGCACTGCAGTAAAGAGCATTTTTCATTCATTGCTTCAGAAGAAAACTATAATGCGCTATAGATACTGTTTTTCTAAGAACATGCTTTATTACTTTGGAGGAGATGGTAAACTGTACTTAAGTACTTGAAATTTATTGAAAAATAAACCCTCAACAACAGCTGCATCGCAAACATGTTCCAGAGGATAATAACATTTTTCAGGAAGTTGTAGTGTCATAAAATACAGTAATCTAATGCGATATTGATCACAACAGCTTTTTAAAATGTGGACTTGCTGCTTGAATTGAAACTTATGTTGGAAGTGCAAAGCAAGAATAAGAGGAGGACACAAAGAAACCTAAAAAGAAAGACAATAGCCTTGTAAACTCATTCATTAATTGGCAACGCTTTGTGTCACCATCTATTTAACCATCCTGTCTGACACTAACATCTACTGTAAACTGACAAGCTGAACCCTTACAGATCCCCATTTTCATCCAGGCAGCCCCTAGGATATGAGCATCAGAGCATTTCATGCACCGATGCTCTCCTTTGCCCTGCCCTGAATCGTGCAGGGCAAAGGCTTTTTATGGACATCCGGTGACGTACCGGTCTCTCCATAGGGTAAGCTAGGCGGAGGCTTTCGCCTAGCAGTGTTGCCGGTGACACCACTGACACTAGTGGGTGGGCTTTAGCACTGCCCTAGTCTGTAAAATGGCTAGGGCAGTGCTAAAGCCGGCCCATCAGTGCCAGTGACATCACCGCCAACACTGCTAAGCTGAAGTCTCCACCTAGCAGTGTAAAAAACGTAAACAAACAAGTCCTTGCCCTGCACAATCCAGCACAGGGCAAAGGAGAGCATTGTAGCATGAAATGTACCGATACTCATGTCGGAGGGACCAGAGGAGTGAAAATAGGTTATGTCCGGGTCCAGCTCTGAACCCGGACAAACCCTTTAATTCAACCTCTTTCAACCAAGGCTGAAGAACATCACTACCTATCTGCATACTATTTCAAGCAGGGGGTCATCTTGCCAGGGCAATGCCCTGACACTTTTCTTTGACTGACAGCGTGCTCTAATAAAAAGCACCCTGTGCCTTGCCAATTTTGACTGTCCCCAGGATGTGAATACCATGGCAGTGAAGAGTCACCACCATTTCTCAAAGTCCACTTCATGTTCACAGCCAATATGGTGCTAACATCTCAAGGTCATCAAAATGCAATGAGATCCCCAATGACCCCCAGTGAAGGGGCAGTAAGGGTCCATTTTTACTGTGTTGGGGTTATTATACATACCTATAATGGGGGCACAGTGGAGGACACTATTTTAGTGTTGATGCCACTAAGGGGCTAATTTTACTGTGTAGGACACAAACGAATGTTACTGCGTTGAGAACTATTACCACCCATCTGGGATGCTAACTTATTGGCACTATTATTTTTGGGTTAATCATAGTTATGACACCATTATTTCAAAGTACAGCATTTGGGATAGAGCAGGAACAGTAATAGTGGAAGCAGCAAGGTGGAACTATTAAAGGTGTGGCAGAATTGAAAGTTTGTGTAGAGGGTGAGAGATACAGTAGGTGAGGAGCATGCTGAAAAAGTGAAAAATATCTAAGCAGCATAGTTGGTCATTCATGTAATACAAGGACAGCTCATCTCCACCAACCCCTTTCCATACAACATCTTTCAAGTGCAACTCTTTAAGTGCACATACAGAATTATACAAGAATTGGACCGGAAGGGGACCAAAGGTAACTAATGAAATAGTTAATGCAAACAATGATTCAATTTTTCATCTTGCTCTTCCCACTTTCCCTAAACCTCCAAAAATGCTCTTACATACAATCACCCAGCAAGGAACTGTTCATCTCTCCCTCCATTTTACCCACTCATCTAACCTCCTGTGCAAACCTGTTTAGTGACATAAAACATTTCCTTCCCAAACACACACAGCCTCCTCATGCCCTCTCTTTCTCTCGCCTACTGACACTTTCCCTGCTTCTACTTATTGCTGGCGACATCTCTCCAAATCCAGCCCCCCCCACAGCAAATCCCCACCATTATTTCCTCCTCTCACTACAAATCCCCCTCTACAAATTTCTGCAATCTCTTAAACCTAAAAAACATTCCCCTGACCCCTGCTCCCTCGGTTCCTCTGACAGGAGCATTATGGAACGCACGCTCAGTTAATAACAAACTGTCTTTCATCCATGACCTTTTCATCTCACAGAAACTTTCCCTTCTGGGTATCACAGAAACATGGCTGACACCCTCTGACACTGCCTCCCCTGCTGCACTCTCTTATAGCGGATTTCATTTCACCCACACCCCACGCCCTGGCTGCAAACATGGTGGAGGAGTTGGTCTGCTTCTGTCTGGAAACTGCTCCTACAGCCCAATTCCACCACCACCCTTAACTCTCACTTCATTTGAAGTACACTCTGTTCGCATCTACTCTCCCCCCAACCTGCAAGTAGCTGTCATCTACCGCCCCCCAGGCCCAGCCACCATCTTTCTTGACCATTTTAATACCTGGCTCCTACATTTTCTTTCTGCCGACATTCCCACTATCATCATGGGTGACTTCAACATCCCTATCGACACTTGCAACTCGACCGCCTCCAAACTTCTGGCACTCGCTTCCTCCTTCGGCCTCTCCCAGTGGTCTTCCGCTCCCACCCACAGAGATGGTCATACTCTAGATCTGATCTTTACTCGCCTCTGCTCCTTATCTAACCTTTCTAATTCGCCACTCCCCCTATCTGACCACAACTTACTCACCTTCTCTTCTCTGGTCTCTTCTGCTGCTCCTCCGGTCCACACACTAGCACACCCCTGCAGGAACCTTAAACATCTCGACTTTCACCTACTTTCGGAATCTTTCACCTCTCTCCAACATTCATTCCCTCAAAGACCCCGATACTGCCACCACTCTGTATAACACCACAATAGCTACAGCCCTGGACTCGGTTGCCCGCCTCACACTCCACAAATCCCGGAAAATCAACAGACAACCCTGGCACACAGACCTGACCAAGAAACTCAGACAAGCTTCCAGAGCTGCTGAGCGGCAATGGAAGAAATCCCATTCAAAGGATCACTTCACCACATACAAGCAATCCCTCCTCATTTTCAAATCATCACTCTCTGATGCAAAACAGGCCTACTTCTCATCTCTAATATCTTCTCTGTCCCACAACCCCAAACAACTGTTCAACACTTAACTCTCTTCTCCGTCCACCGGCGCCCCCACCTTCACCTCTTATCTCAGCAGAGGACTTTGCCACATACTTCAAACAAAAGATCGTCAACATCAGAGAAGGCTTCAGTGCACAGTCCCCTCAGCCCCTCTACATAACTGCTCAGTACTCTTCCACCAAAACCTGCTTCTCCACAATTACAGAAGAATACCTTTCCACCCTACTCTCCAGATCACATCTCACCACCTGCGCACTTGACCCAATCCCATCCCACCTCATTCCCAACCTCTCCTCAGTGTTCATCCCAGCCCTAACTCATCTCTTCAACCTATCACTGACCTCTGGTGTCTTCCCCTCTGGTTTTAAACACGCTACAATTAAACCCATCCTTAAAAAACCCTCACTCGACCCATCTTCTCTGTCCAGCTATCGCCCCATATCACTTCTGCCATATGCCTCAAAGCTACTTGATCAACATGTCCATTCAGAACTGTCCTCTCACCTCTCCTCCTGCTCACTCTTTGACCAACTACAGTCATGGCCAAAAGTTTTGAGAATGACACAAATATTATATTTTCACATGATCTGCTGCCCTCTGGTTTTTATGTGTGTTTGTCAGATGTTTTTTATCACATACAGAAATATAATTGCAATCATATTATGAGTAACAAAAGCTTATATTGACAGAATGAGTTAATGCAGCAAGTCAATATTTGCAGTGTTGACCCTTCTTCTTCAGGACCTCTGCAATTCTCCCTGGCATGCTCTCAATCAACTTCTGGACCAAATCCTGACTGATAGCAGTCCATTCTTGCACAATCAATGCTTGCATTTTGTCAGAATTTGTAGGTTTTTGTTTGTCCACCCGTCTCTTGATGATTGACCACAAGTTCTCAATGGGATTAAGATCTGGGGAGTTTCCAGGCCATGGACCCAAAATCTCTATGTTTTGTTCCCTGAGCCATTTAGTTATCACCTTTGCTTTATGGCAAGGTGCTCCATCATGCTGGAAAAGGCATTGTTGATCGCCAAACTGCTCTTGGACGGTTGGGAGAAGTTGCTCTCGGAGGACATTCTGGTACCATTCTTTATTCATGGCTGTGTTTTTAGGCAAGACTGTGAGAGCCGATTCCCTTGGCTGAGAAGCAAACCCACACATGAATGGTTTCAGGATGCTTTACAGTTGGCATGAGACAAGACTGGTGGTAGCGCTCACCTCGTCTTCTCCGAATAAGCTGTTTTCCAGATGTCCCAAACAATCGAAAAGGGGATTCATCAGAGAAAATGACTTTACCCCAGTCCTCAGCAGTCCACTCCTTGTACCTTTTGCAGAATATCAGTCTGTCCCTGATGTTTTTTCTGGAGAGAAGTGGCTTCTTTGCTGCCCTCCTTGAGACCAGGCCTTGCTCCAAGAGTCTCCGCCTCACAGTGCGTGCAGATGCACTCACACCTGCCTGCTGCCATTCCTGAGCAAGCTCTGCACTGCTGGTAGCCCGATCCCAGAGCTGAAACACTTTTAAGAGACGGTCCTGGCGCTTGCTGGTCTTTCTTGGGCGCCCTGGAGCCTTTTTGGCAACAATGGAACCTCTCTCCTTGAAGTTCTTGATGATTCGATAGATTGTTGACAGAGGTGCAATCTTTCTAGCTGCGATACTCTTCCCTGTTAGGCCATTTTTGTGCAGTGCAATGATGACTGCACGTGTTTCTTTAGAGATAACCATGGTTAACAGAAGAGAAACAATGATGCCAAGCACCAGCCTCCTTTTAAAGTGTCCAGTGGTGTCATTCTTACTTAATCATGACAGATTGATCTCCAGCCCTGTCCTCATCAACACCCACATCTGTGTTAATGGAGCAATCACTGAAACGATGTTAGCTGGTCCTTTTAAGGCAGGGCTGCAATGATGTTGAAATGTGTTTTGGGGGATAAAGTTAATTTTCTAGGCAAATATTGACTTTGCAAGTAATTGCTGTTAAGCTGATCACTCTTTATAACATTCTGGAGTATATGCAAATTGCCATTATAAAAACTGAAGCAGTAGACTTTGTAAAAATTAATATTTGTATCATTCTCAAAACTTTTGGCCATGACTGTACAGTCAGGCTTCCGACCCCACCACTCGACTGAAACTGCCCTTACAAAAGTCACCAACGATCTACTAGCAGCCAAAACCAAAAAACATTACTCTGTTCTCCTCCTCCTTGACCTGTCCTCTGCCTTTGACACCGTCGACCACTCCCTTCTACTACAAACTCTCTCGTCTCTTGGCATCACTGACCTGGCCCTCTCATGGATTGCATCATACCTCACAGACCGGACATTTAGCGTCTGCCACTCTCACGCCACCTCCTCCTCCCATTCCCTCTCTGTTGGTGTCCCACAAGGCTCAGTCCTAGGTCCCCTGCTCTTCTCTATCTATACCTTTGGCCTGGGACAGCTCATAGAGTCCCATGGCTTTCAGTATCACTTTTATGCTGATGACACACAAATCTACCTCTCTGGTCCAGACATCGCCACCTTACTATCCAGAGTCCCACAATGCCTATCTTCAATATCCGCTTTCTTTTCCTCACGCTTTCTAAAACTTAACATGGATAAAACAGAATTTATCATCTTTCCACCATCTTGCACAGCCCTCCCAACAGACCTATCTATCACCATCAACGACTGCACACTCTCCCCCATTAAACAGGTCCACTGCCTTGGAGTGACCTTGGATTCTGCACTCTCCTTCAGACCACACATCCAAGCCCTTTCCACCACCTGCCGCCTCCAACTCAAAAATATCTCCCGTATCCGTGCGTTCCTCAACTATGAGTCTGCCAAAGTACTAATACATGCCCTCATCATCTCCCACCTAGACTACTGCAACATTCTCCTCTGTGGCCTTCCATTTAGCACCCTAGCCCCCCTCCAATCTATCCTCAACTCTGCTGCCCGACTAATCCACCTCTCACCCGGTTACTCCTCTGCCTCTCCCCTTTGCCAATCCCTTCACTGGCTCCCCATTCCCCAGAAAATTCAGTTTAAAATACTAACAAATACATACAAGGCCGTCCACAACCTGTCCCCTCCCTACATCTCAGAACTACTCTCCCGATAAATCCCCACACGTAATCTCCGATCCTCACAAGACCTCCTTCTCTCCTCCACTCTTATCAACTCTTCACACAATCGCCTCCAGGATTTCTCCCGCGCAGCCCCAATACTCTGGAACTCTGTACCCCAAACATATCAGACTCTCACCTACAGTGGAATCCTTCAAAAGAAATCTGAAAACCCACCTCTTCAGACAAGCCTACAACCTGTGACCCTGCTGCTGCTACACTGCCATGACCAGCTTTACCCTCACCTACTGTGTCCTCCCATACCGCATAGATTGTAAGCCTTCACGGGCAGGGCCCTCTCTCCTTCTGTACCAGTCTGTAACTTGTTTGTCCTAGAGCAATTGTCTAGACTATGTATGTAAACCCCTTTTAACATATACAGTGCTGTGGAATGAATGGCGCTTTAATAATAAATAATAATAATAACTCAGAGGGGGAGCAACTCTCTAGGATGTTCATATTCCCTAATAGAGTAGATGGACAATGGTTGTCTTCATCACACAGCTCCTTATTGAGTCCATAGAATGCAATGTAATAGATAGTGGGAGGCAATATTATTTTTCATTGAATGTGGATGTGGGTCCATTTACTTACAGAGCTTCAAAGCAGTCATACATGGTGACTATACTGTGTGATGTGACTGCCAAGTATTAGACTTCTAATATGTTGTGACATGGATTTTAAAAGATGGTTCCTACAATTAGATAAAATAATTGTTATAATAATAATCGATACTGCTAAAAATTAGTTACACATCTAAGAAGACACATGGACAAGGCAGACACTGAATGGATATCACAACATAAAATATAAAAGAATTAAAACTATGGTGCTAACTCACATCTTGTGAACTGTATGAGAGCTTACCCCTAGCTTTTTTTTAACACCATCCATAGACATGGGCCTTAATGGCAATACTGGCCTTTAGGTGAATAAAGATTGCCAAGAATACATTCTTCGCGTTGTAAAACAATCCCTGTACTACCTTGAAATGTTATCACAACACAGGATCGGCCAATACGCTGTGTCCTGTGCGTCAGATCCCAACCTCTCACCAGCAGAACACAGAAGGAACCTGGGAGTTGTGATAATCATTTTCTTGCTAGCTGCCTATGATATTAATACGGTATTGATTGTAAAACCACCATGTTGCACATACGCCAACACATCTATCAACATTTTACAATAAACTATGGCAATGTCTGCACTGGATAAAAGGGCGAAACACTGATTGTGAGAGACACAATCTATACTTATCATTTCTCCTTCCAAGTAACTAGATGGCAGGTTTATCTAGGGTATGTTGTATACTGGTTATCTATGGATGCACCAGTGTGCAGAATGGTTTCTAAAGTTAGTTATGACTGGCTGCAGTGGTCACATATCCATATACAGGGGAATCTTTTATTATTTAAACCATTCTCAGCATCTTTTTTTATTTTTTTTGCTTTGAATTGGCAGAACAAACTTCATCTGTAATCCACAGAACTCTAACGATATAGCACAAGATAGTCCTAGAGAGATGTTAGATAAGGCAGATTTTACATATAAGAAGGATGAGATCAACAATGTCTGAAGTGGTTTAAAGGAGTGGTCTATTACAGTACTTCATTTACCGATTAATACTCTGTTGATAGCATTAGGGGCTTTTTTATGGTTTACTAATGAAAAAGTAAAAATATACAGGGGCACATTTAGACCGGCATGTTAGCTGCTGGTCTTAATATAGCCCTAAGCTGGCGGTGGTTACGCCGAAGTTCCACCCAAGTCCGCCTCTACATAATTTCGGCAGATCCTGCGCCAGTTCTAAATGTAAGATATCTTCCTAGCTGGCTTACATTTAGACTTTTTTCTACACCCGAATCAGTCATAGAAAATAATGAATGAGATGGGCCTGCCAGCCTGTCCCCTTCCCACTCCACTCCCGCTTTTTTAGACCTGACGTGAGCGGGTGGAAATTGCCTAGTTTAGGCGCATTTCAGCTTAATAAATTACCCCCATAGTCTATATTTTCAGAGGTGTAACCAGGGGTGTAACTACCATAGCGGCAGACTAGGGCCCAGAGGGGGCCCAGTCTTAGTTGGGATCATCTCCTCTTCTACTGGAGGTGAAAACTTGGTCAGGACACTGCCCTCTAAAGAAACAACTGTTAGCAAATGAGGCAGTGGAAAATGGCCCAAGGGTCACTGAAAGGGGTTTAGGCGGAAACCTTCTGTCCTGTGTGGGGGGCCTGGTTTGATCCGTGCTATGGGGCCCTTACTTCTCTATGTATGCCACTGGGTGTAACTTTAAAGGTCTAACCCTCAGAGCAAAAACTGTAACCCGACCACCACCATGTGCTATTTTTAATATGTGTGTCTTCTTATGGGATGCACAGATCTTCAGCCCACTTACATACCAGGGCCTGGGTGCAACTGCTACATCTGCAACATTTATGGTATCATGGCAGTGTTACTTTATGCAGTAAAGCAGATTTATGTTCAGTTAATTCTTACAACTGTATGATAGATAGATAGATAGATAGATAGATAGATAGATAGATAGATAGATGGAACATATATAGATAGATAGATAGATAGATAGATAGATAGATAGATAGATAGATAGATAGAACATATATAGATAGATAGACAGATAGATAGACATTTCCTTATATGTTTCCTGATGATACAAATTTCTCATTTGCATTACTATGAAATACATATAAAGAAGGTTTAATCAATCCTATATTTATCTAATAAATACTTTATACAGTTATCTATTACCAGAAGTAGATACATAAGAGTATAAGCATCAGATAAAATGCTCTGAGTGCCTTCAAAAACAAGTCATTTTGTCACGTAAAAGCTAAAGAAAACTGATTCAATACTGCCATCTAGTGGTACAAATCTCAAGTTTGCAGCTGGATAAAGGCAGAATTTTTTCAGCTTTCAAACAGAGAACCAGGGACAATTGCACTGTAATGAACGTATATACAAAGGAAGCTAAAATCAGCAGCATTTGTACTGTAGTTTTAGACTTCTGATACCGAATAGGGTATCAGCTAATACTTAGTGAACTGAAGCATCCAAAGTGGAATTCGAATTCGAAGTCTAGGAAAAATTTGATTTGTCACAAATCCGAATTTCCTTGTGCTTTGTGGTAAGTTGTAGCAAATCAATTTTTCCTAAAATAGTGGCTGAAAACTTCTCCACTTCTCCGTGATTGGTGGATAAAGTGAGTATAATTTTTTATGTTTTTTTTTTTAGCCTCGGATTAAACTCCTGAGCACCTGAATGTGAGTCTCAGGTGCCGCATTCAGCATTGAACACGTCATCTGAGCGGTGAACCACACCAAATTATTTGGCATAAATAGGAACTATAGACCGTGCTGTACATGTATTTCATCAAGACTTGCTATAAGAGAATTATGGAAATTTCAGCACTGCAAGAAAATCATCTTAAATCTCATTAACATACCAGTCTATTAATAACCATAGCAACCGGTTAAAAGTTGCTTTACTTAATTCAGAAAACAGGTTTAAACATAATGAGACGTGCAGTATTATCTGGAAATATGTGTTCTTATGTATGTGAACCACTTAACAGTACCACAGGCATCCGAAAGTCTCCATACTGGCTTTAAACTGCCAATTTACTAGAAAAAAAGTGAATTAAAATTGTGGCTTATTATTTTAAATGAAGAGTTTTCAGTGAAGTTTAAAGATGTCTCATTAAAGACACCATCATCGACATTAGCGCAAAAGGGTTTTCCAAGACTTAAATTCTTCTAGTATCTGATTTGTGGGGGTCTGACCTTTACAGGACAATATCTGCACAATGCCCTATTAAAGTAGTGGGTTAATAGGAATGAGCAGTTCAATTTCATCAAACCTGATCATTTAGTTTCCAGGAGATGAGATGTATAATATTCTGCTTAGGGTCCTCACAATTGATACACTAGTGCTAGTGAGATAACAAAATACTTCTAGTCTTTCTAGTCTTATCCTAATGGCTCATTTAGATGTGCTGAGAAAGCAGGCAATTATCGGGAAGGGAGTGCTCCTTTACTATAATTGCCTGCTCATTAGTAGAGGAAAGAGCTACACAGTGATAGAAAACAGAGGGTGGTTATTAATGGTACATACTCAGATTGGGTCACTGTAACTAGTGGGGTACCACAGGGGTCAGTATTGGGCCCTATTCTCTTCAATATATTTATTAATGATCTTGTAGAAGGCTTGCACAGTAAAATATCAATTTTTGCAGATGACACTAAACTGTGTAAAGTAATTAAAACAGAAGAGGACAGTACACTGCTACAGATGAATCTGGATAGACTGGAGGCTTGGGCAGAGAAGTGGCAGATGAAGTTTATCACTAGCAAATGTAAGGTTATGCACATAGGAAGGAATAATGCAAGTCACCAGTACATACTAAATGGTAAAACACTGGGTAACACTGACATGTAAAAGGACAAAAGAATTTTAGTGAACAGTAAACTAAGCTGTAGAAACCAGTGTCAGACAGCTGCTGCCAAGGCCAATAAGATAATGGGTTGCATCCAAAGAGTCATAGATGCCCGTGATGAGAACATAGTCCTGCCACTTTACAAATCACTAGTCAGACCACACATGGAGTACTGTGTACAGTTCTGGGCTCCTGTGAACAAGGCAGACATAGCAGAGCTGGAGAGGGTTCAGAGGAGGGCAACTAAAGTAATAACTGGAATGGGTGGACTACAGTACACAGAAAGATTATCAAAATTAGGGTTATTCACTTTAGAAAAAAGACGACTGAGGGGAGATCTAATAACTATGTATAAATATGTCAGGGGTCAGTACAGAGATCTCTGCCATGATCTATTTATCCCCAGGACTGTTACTGTGACGAGGGGACATCCTCTGCATCTGGAGGAAAGAAGGTTTGCACACAAACATAGAAGAGGATTCTTTACGGTAAGAGCAGTGAGACTATGGAACTCTCTGCCTGAGGAGGTGGTGATGGTAAGTTCACTATAAGAGTTCAAGAGGGGCCTGGATGTATTTCTGGAGAGTAACAATATTACAGGTTATAGTTACTAGAGATGGGTTGTTGATGCAGGGAGTTATTCTGATTGCCTGATTGGAGTCAGAAAGGAATTTTTCCCCCTAAAGTGGGGTAAATTGGCTTCTACCTCACAGGGGTTTTTTGCCTTCCTCTGGATCAATTTGCAGGATAACAGGCCGAACTGGATGGACAGATGTTTTTGTTGGCCTTATAAACCATGTTACTATGTTACTTACATGCAAGGATAACCTCTTGTGTATAGGAACGAGCGATGGCTACTGTAATATCTCATCCTTATACAAATTCATCTGCTGGTCAGAAATGATAATTTAATCTGCTACATGAAAGATCAATCCAGCTGATCGCTCGTTCATCTGGTGATCGGTAGCATACTTACACAGGCCTATAATCAGGAATGAGCATTCATAATAATGTTACTTTCTAATAATCTGCTCGACAATTGTGCTGTGTAAATCCGCTTTAAATCTGTGCCTGTCTAAAGCTTTATCGTTACTTTCCTAAAAATGCTGCTTAATCATTGTTTTCCTCCAAATTTCTACTATAAGCAATGATGCTTGAATTCCTTGAACAATACTTGAATTTTACCTAGAAAAATATCTAAAAAATTGGTCACAGGTAGAGACCAGTTGTAAAGCCAGTTGTTGTAGCAATATATTTAATCTATGTTAACTTAGACCTTTTGCATCACAAGTATTATAGGGAACCTGTCACATTGAACATGGTGTCTGAGCTGCAGGCAACATGTTATAGAGCAGGAGGAGCTGAGCAAATTGGTATATAGTTTTATGGGAAAAGAATTTGTAATTTTTACATTTGTATCTGTACTCATTCTGGGCTTTGAGGTGTCAAGGAGGTGGTTCTGTCAGTGATTGACAGCCTTCCCTCTATGACTGTGTATTCAGAGATAGCTGTCAATCACTGATAGGACCGCCTCCAGGACTTAAAAGAATAAACAGGAATATAAATGGATATACAACTTGTACTGAATTGTTTTCCATAAAAGTATATACAGGAGATTGATAAATAGCTTTGTGGGAAAGATTCAATAAAATGTGTAATTTTATACATTTAAATCTCTGCTCTTTCTGAGCTCAGGACGGCCAATTTGGTTATTATCAGTGATTGATAGCATTCACTGAGTAAATGTGTATGCATAGCGCAGAGATTTAAATGTATAACTTACAAGTTTAATTTTTTTCCTATAAAACAATATATGAATCTGCTCTGCTGCTCATGTTCTATAACATGCTGACTGTAGATTAGTTTGCATTTTCATGGTGACAGTTCCTTTTAAACACTGAAACTGGCCATACGCATGAGTTCACTATTGGCCCAATGCTCGTTGACTGGCCATGTCTAAATCCAACTTGTCCGAACCTCATGTCCCCCTACATCTGCCATTGGGAGGAGTTTATAGACCCCCATACACTTTAGATGGTCAGCTGATCCTGACAAAATCAGTAGATTCAGCCAAAATGCATCTAATTGTATGGTCAGCTTTACACAAGTTTCATTATTCATGGTATTTTTCATCTGAAATAATAAATTGAGTGTTTGAACATTTTCTTTAAGAATGTACTGCTTTGCATTAAAATACTGGCTGGAATAATGTGTATAAGCGGTGCCTTTGTAATTCAGACAAATCTTCAGAATTTTTAGGATGTCAAATGATTTTAAACACTTGTCTGACTGGAACTTTAAAATAAAATAATAAATCTTCATTAAATATTCAAAATAAAAAGAAATAAGTAAAGGGAATCTAAGTTAATCACTAGTACAAACCACATGTTCTAGACTGCCTAATGTTTGTCAGCACAAGGCTCGCTAGGGTATATGTGCTTATTCCCACTAGTAATTAATGTGTACTAACTAGTTGGGAACAGCCTTGATGCACGGCTAGTCTTGTGGTTACACATGCAATGATTGGGCTATCAACTGCATATAATACACCACACAAAAGAATCGCTCTCACGGGTATATAAGAGAGCGACATGCCCCACTGGTAAATAATTCAATAGGACTATTAGGGCATGCGTATTACAATCAAAAGCACAATAGTTCTGTGCCTAAGATCTGGTTACTATTCAATATCATACCCTAATAGGTTGCTAACCCCGCTCAACTATCCCCCGTTCAACGCATTTCCGTGTGGCCAGGAGCGCCGCACTTCATCAGGAACAGGACATACAACATACAAAAGGAGCAGGTAAGTGCTAGAGCCACATGGTTGCATGGTAGCGTGGTAGGAAAGCCGGCGCTGTGATGGCCATAACTGGCTGCTCACACGCCGAGGCTTTAAGAACTAGACCCCGCCCTCAGCAGGCGCGGTCCCGGCCGTTAGCCAATCACGGCGGGGGTGTGTCATACTCCCCAACCCACCGTCCGGCATCGGCTGTACGTGCGTAGTAGTGATGCTGAGGTGAAATATAGTCAACAGAGGAATCCAAAAGCGGCTATGTGTCAGGTAAATGACCAGTCTGCAGCATCAAAATATAACTCGCGACATCCAGCAGGGCTATCCCTCAGGCTTACATAAACAAATGGTACATCTTATTATGACATAGTGTCTATATTGTACCTCCATAGACACGCAAGGTACAATTCCAACATATTTGAAATAAGGAAACCATTATGGCAAGACGTTCACAATGAAACATAGACTGGTTCCGAGAGTTGTAGAGAGAGGTGTCAAATCCATAACTACCTTGTGACCTATCAAATAGCAGAGTGCTAGATCACATGTATACAAATAAAATATATATGTTGTTATACTTCATCATATTGACCCCAGAAGGACTAGTAGGTTAGAAGGAAACCCTGTAGCCTATAAGATGTCAGCTCACAGGGAAAAAGATACCTAACTACATCGAGGACACTTTTTTGAAGTGTTTATCAATTATTCAATATGTTAACAAAGCATGTCTGTTAAGACATATTGGTATTGCTATGCTTCCATATTATTGTGAGGTGTTTATTGATTATACAGACATGTTTATTGAGACACATAGCATAGAGGTCAACATCTACCAATGTAGGAGATGAGTTATATCTCAGATGAAACATGCAAATGAAATCGTATCATTGAGCCCCTGAGGTTTAACTGTCTGTATTCGGAATATCCATTGCGCCTCTTTTTTTGAGGAGGGATATATCTATATCACTTGTTCTATAGCTTGGAACCTAATGGCCTCTTCCTTCCCATCATGATGCTCACACACATGTCGAGCAACTGATGTATCGGCTTTCTTTCTAATATCAGACAAGTGTTCCCCAATTGTTCTCCGGAACTCCCGTTTACTTTTGCTGATATATTGAATACCACAGCAGCACGTCATGAGGTAGACTACGCCCACACTCTAACAATTGATAAAGGATCTTATCCCATATGTCACATCTGTGGATGTACCATGGAAGTATTTGCCTCTAGTAATACATTTACAAAAAGAACAGGATTCGCGTGGAAAGGTTCCCACTAAATTGCTTTTTAGCCATGTCTTCTCTGGTTTGGGCGCCTCATATAGACTATGGACAAGGTGGTCCCTTAGGTTCCGATTGCGCCGATATGTAATAAGCGGATAGTCTGCAATAAGGGGTCCTATGTCTGTATCACTCTTGAGAATCCCCCAAAATTTAGAGAGGATCTCCTTGATTTCCTTATGTGATCTGTCAAAATTGCCCACAATCCTATAGACATCCTCACTGTTCATTCTGTTCTTAGGGCATAGTAATTCTCTTTTACAACTCACAGCATGTTGGTATGCTGTCTTTATAATCTCTTGTGGGTAGCCACGATCTTGAAAGCGTTCTCTAAGATCCCTAGCTGCCACCCTGAAATCCGCAGCTCATTGTGTTTTTTTTATTTTTTTGTTGAAGTACTTTGGTTATTTTGTTAAACGCTGTTCTAGTGGCATGGTATACCCCTAACAAAAAAATCCTTCAAATGTTGACCAATGAAGATTGCATTATTTCTGTGTTCACGAATTGTTCTCTAATTTTGATCTTCAGTGTATATATATATATATATATATATATATATATATATATATACTGTATAACCAATCTTACCAAAAATATATTATATATATATATATATATATATATATATATATATATATATATATATACACCGGCCACTTTATTAGGTACACCTGTCCAACTGCTCGTTAACACTTAATTTCTAATCGGCCAATCACATGGCGGCAACTCAGTGCATTTAGGCATGTAGACATGGTCAAGACAATCTCCTGCAGTTCAAACCGAACATCAGTATGGGGAAGAAAGGTGATTTGAGTGCCTTTGAATATGGCATGGTTGTTGGTGCCAGAAGGGCTGGTCTGAGTTTTTCAGAAACTGCTGATCTACTGGGATTTTCACGCACAACCATCTCTAGGGTTTACAGAGAATGGTCCGAAAAAGAAAAAACATCCAGTGAGCGGCAGTTCTGTGGGCGGAAATGCCTTGTTGATGCCAGAGGTCAGAGGAGAATGGGCAGACTGGTTCGAGCTGATAGAAAGGCAACAGTGACTCAAATTGCCACCCGTTACAACCAAGGTAGGCAGAAGAGCATCTCTGAACGCACAGTACGTCGAACTTTGAGGCAGATGGGCTACAGCAGCAGAAGACCACACCGGGTGCCACTCCTTTCAGCTAAGAACAGGAAACTGAGGCTACAATTTGAACAAGCTCATCGAAATTGGACAGTAGAAGATTGGAAAAACGTTGCCTGGTCTGATGAGTCTCGATTTACGGCGACATACGGATGGTAGGGTCAGAATTTGGCGTCAACAACATGAAAGCATGGATCCATCCTGCCTTGTATCAACGGTTCAAGCTGGTGGTGGTGGTGTCATGGTGTGGGGAATATTTTCTTGGCACTCTTTGGGCCCCTTGGTACCAATTGAGCATCGTTGCAACGCCACAGCCTACCTGAGTATTGTTGCTGACCATGTCCATCCCTTTATGACCACAATGTACCCAACATCTGATGGCTACTTTCAGCAGGATAATGCGCCATGTCATAAAGCTGGAATCATCTCAGACTGGTTTCTTGAACATGACAATGAGTTCACTGTACTCAAATGGCCTCCACAGTCACCAGATCTCAATCCAATAGAGCATCTTTGGGATGTGGTGGAACGGGAGATTCGCATCATGGATGTGCAGCCGACAAATCTGCGGCAACTGTGTGATGCCATCATGTCAATATGGACCAAAATCTCTGATGAATGCTTCCAGCACCTTGTTGAATCTATGCCACGAAGAATTGAGGCAGTTCTGAAGGCAAAAGGGGGTCCAACCCGTTACTAGCATGGTGTACCTAATAAAGTGGCCGGTGAGTGTATATATATATATATAAATCCTCTGAATTTTTAGGGAGTTAAATGATTTTACAGCAATATATATATATATATATATATATATATATATAAAAAATGAAGATGTCCAGGACCCTAACATACTACCAGACAGATTGAACCAAATGATGGAAAAATTCAGGACTAGAGGGTATCCTAAAACTACATTACAGAAACATCTCAAAAAAACATTGACACATAAACCTAATCTAACTAAATCCACTCGAGATTTAGGGAAACGTGTTCCCTTCATTATGACTTATAGTGAACAAAGTAATGCCATTGCTAACATAGTTAGAAAACACTGGCATATCCTGGGCAGCAACTTTAAGGATATACCAGAGTTTATGGTCCCTCCACTCATATCTTTCAAACGTCCCCGTAATCTACGCAACCAGTTGGTTAAATCTGAGGTATTACCCAAACGAACACATCAGACCTACATTACCACCAAGAGAACTGGATGTTTTCCATGTTTGAGCTGTGTGAACTGCCCATATATGGATAAAGGGGAGAATTTCATACACCCAAAAACAGGTCACCAATTTAAGATCCGCCATTTCCTCACCTGTGATAGCTCATTTGTCATCTATGTTCTTATGTGCCCCTGCAGGTTGCTTTATGTTGGTGAAACAACCTGGGAGCTTAAAAATAGAATTAACCAACATAGGTACACAATCCGTAAGAAAAGAAAGGACCTGCCTATTCCCAAACATTTCACAGAAATGGGCCATAAGGAACGTGATCTCAGATTCATGGTTGTAGATTTTGTCCCACCACCTCGGCGAGGTGGAGATAGGGAATTATTATTAAAAAGAAAAGAACTTTGGTGGATCTATCATTTACAGACATTGAGGCCCAATGGGCTAAATGTAGAGTTCAGATGGAATGTGATGGACTGATGACTATGCCTGACCTGCCACCTGAGGGGGGTTTCTTCTTATCCTTGTTTGTTTATAGTGTTTGGGAATAGACATACTACTTTTCTCTTGAACTTGTCTAATATATTTTTTCTTTTACTTTGTAGATCGTTCTTCTTGTCAAGATTCAGTCAGTGACCATATGGTGGCTCATCTTTTGGACCCATATCTCAACTTTACAGTTTTAATTTTTTATACTATAATATGTTTGTGGCATTTAGGGCTGCTCTCTAATATTTTATACTAATCTATTTTTCCTATATGGGGGCATAGTTACAATATCTATAAGTTATATGTTGACTATAGGAATAGATGTTGGACCTTTGTGGGGTGTCCAAGCACGGGATTCTCCCCATTGGCCATAATAGGTGACTGTATGCTTCCCATAGATCATGGGTGGTACACTTGTGACCCGTTCCTTTTACACACGGCCATGGATGGGTTACAAGAATATTGTTCCCATCCTGACCGTATATTAAACTATGTTCTCTTGGATCACAGAAGTACTTGCCCCCAACATGTATAAATATTTTAATATTTATTCAATAATGGGACTTTGCCCATTGAACACCCCTCTTATGCCTTATCTACATATTGCTTTTTGTATAAATCGTGACCTTAAACATAAGATTGCGTTTTGCTGGTTGCCGAGACGCCCGTTGGCATTTCCTGGTTACTGAGCGTCACTTCCGGTCTGTGGAGCGCACGCGGGGTGCGTGCGTTCCATGGAGAGGAAGAGCTCGGTGGCTGGGTTGCTGCAGCGCGCTCTGATGCTGCCGAGCATGCGCAGTCTGCGTATGAGGACGCGATGGGTCCCGCTGAACCACCAATGGAGTCACTGATGTGAGTGTTAAGTTTCAACTATATTATAATAATTTTTAAAAACACGCCCACCCACAGGTGTCAATAGGTTGGTCATCAGCACATTACAGCACTTTTACACTATGTATCTATATTATATGAATTATGTATTGTAATAATCTATGTAATCATGGTCACTATACGCATGGATATTGTTTGCATTATGAATTTTCTCACGAATATCATGTTATATAAAAACTTTTTATTAATTATATGCAAATGGGATAATTATGTATTCTAAATAGGCTGGTCCTATATAAGGTCACATTGTATGTTTATTCACTGCTTGACAAAGGCTCCAGTGTGTGAGCCGAAACGTTGCACATGGAATAAATCCACCATTCATTTTTGTACCAAGCCTGGAGTGCTGCCTCAATTCTTTGAATTTATATATATATATATATATATATATATATATATATACAGTACAGACCAAAAGTTTGGACACACCTTCTCATTCAAAGAGTTTTCTGTATTTTCATGACTATGAAAATTGTAGATTCACACTGAAGGCATCAAAACTATGAATTAACACATGTGGAATTATATACTTAACAAAAAAGTGTGAAACAACTGAAAATATGTCTTATATTCTAGGTTCTTCAAAGTAGCCACCTTTTGCTTTGATTACTGCTTTGCACACTCTTGGCATTCTCTTGATGAGCTTCAAAAGGCAGTCACCTGAAATGGTATTCCAACAGTCTTGAAGGAGTTCCCAGAGATGCTTAGCACTTGTTGGCCCTTTTGCCTCTGCGGTCCAGCTCACCTCAAACCATCTCGATTGGGTTCAGGTCTGGTGACTGTGGAGGCCAGGTCATCTGGGGTAGAACCCCATCACTCTCCTTCTTGGTCAAATAGCCCTTACACAGCCTGGATAAATAAATGATGGTCCAACTAAACGCAAACCGGATGGAATAGCATGCCGCTGCAAGATGCTGTGGTAGCCATGCTGGTTCAGTATGCCTTCAATTTTGAATAAATCCCCAACAGTGTCATCAGCAAAGCACCCCCACACTATCACACCTCCTCCTCCATGCTTCATGGTGGGAACTAGGCATGTAGAGTTCATCCGTTCACCTTTTCTGCGTCGCACAAAGACACGGTGGTTGGAACCAAAGATCTTAAATTTGGACTCATCAGACCAAAGCACAGATTTCCACTGGTCTAATGTCCATTCCTTGTGTTCTTTAGCCCAAACAAGTCTCTTCTGCTTGTTGCCTGTCCTTAGCAGTGGTTTCCTAGCAGCTATTTTACCATGAAGGCCTCCTGCACACAGTCTCCTCTTAACAGTTGTTGTAGAGATGTGTCTGCTGCTAGAACTCTGTGTGGCATTGACCTGGTCTCTAATCTGAGCTGCTGTTAACCTGCGATTTCTGAGGCTGGTGACTCGGATGAACTTATCCTCCGCAGCAGAGGTGACTCTTGGTCTTTCTTTCCTGGGGCGGTCCTCATGTGAGCCAGTTTCTTTGTAGCGCTTGATGGTTTTTGCGACTGCACTTGGGGACACTTTCAAAGTTTTCCCAATTGTTCGGACTGACTGACCTTCATTTCTTAACCACTTCCCATCCGGGCCATTTACCCCCTTCCTGACCAGGCCTAATTTTGCAAATCTGACATGTGTCACTTCATGTGGTAATAACTTTGGAACACTTTTACTTATCCAAGCCATTCATAGATTGTTTTCTTGTGACACATTGTACTTTGTGTTAATGGTAAATTTGAGTCAATATATTTTACCTTTATTTATAAAAAATCCCAAATTTACTGAAAATTTTGAAAAAAAAATCACAATTTTTTAAAAATTAATTCCTCTGCTTTTAAGTTGCATTGTGATATCTAATAAAATTGTTATTAATGAACATTCACCATATGTCCACTTTATGTTGGCATAATTTTGGAAATGTAATTTTATTTTTTGAGGACGTTAGAAGGCTTCGAATTCTAGATGTTAATTTTAAAGGACCTTTGCAGTTCTAAAGTGACTTTGAGGGGCTTAAATAATAGAAACCTCCAATAAATTAACATATTTTAGAAACTACATCCCCCAATGTAATCCAAACTGATATTTACAAAGACGGTTAACCCTTTAGATTTCCCACAAGAATTAAAACAGAAGGAAGGTGAAATATAAAAATAAATATATTTTTTTTTGCAGATTTTCAATTTTTAATTCATTTTTCCTATAATATAGCAAGGGTAAACCGCAAATCAAACCTGAATATATATTTTCCTGATTCTGAAGTTTGGAGAAACACCCCATATGTGGTTGTAAACTGCTCTGTGACCGGCAGTAATGAGAGGGAGATAATACAAGCATTTGTGATGGCTTTGACAGCTTGTCAGAGTGATCAAAAGCTTGGAGGCCAGGAAAAAAGGTCTCAGGTTAAAGCTCCATGTTCTTGGCTGTCAGGAGGCAGCTGAGTCATGGAGCTTCTATGTACAGGTGCTGCACACAGGGGGCAAAGCTCAAGGACATTTTAAAACGTCCATTCAGAGATAGCGATCCACTACCAGGACGTTTATAGTCAATGGGCAGACTGGAAGTGGTTAAAGTAATGATGGCAACTCATTTTTCTTTATTTAGCTCATGGTCCCAACCCCATTTATAAGGCAAGAAATCCCACTTATTAAACCTGACAGGGCACACCTATGAAGTGAAAACCATTTCTGGTGACTACCTCTTGAAGCTCATCAAGAGAATGCCAAGAGTGTGCAAAGCAGTAATCAAAGCAAAAGGTGGCTACTTTGAAGAACCTAGAATATAAGACATATTTACAGTTGTTTCACACTTTTTTGTTAAGTATATAATTCCACATGTGTTAATTCATAGTTTTGATGCCTTCAGTGTGAATCTCCAATTTTCATAGTCATGAAAATACAGAAAACTCTTTGAATGAGAAGGTGTGTCCAAACTTTTGGTCTGTACTGTATATATATATATATATATATATATATATACTAGCTGAAGGACCCGGCTTCGCCCGGGTATCCGGGTATATTTAATTAATTTTATTTATTTTATTAGCCCGCCCCTTTAACAGTGACCTCTCCAGCAGCACGCCCCTTTAACAGTGACCTCTACAGCTGCCTGCCCCTTTAACAGTGACCTCTACAGCAGCCCGCCCCTTTAACAGTGACCTCTACAGCAGCCTGCCCCTTTAACAGTGACCTCTACAGCTGCCCTCCCCTTTAACAGTGACCTCTACAGCTGCCCGCCCCTTTAACAGTGACCTCTACAGCAGCCCGCTCCATTAACAGTGACCTCTACAGCAGCCCGCCCCTTTAACAGTGACCTCTACAGCTGCCCGCCCCTTTAACAGTGACCTCTACAGCAGCCCGCCCCTTTAACAGTGACCTCTACAGCAGCCCGCCCCTTTAACAGTGACCTCTACAGCAGCCCACCCCTTTAACTGTGACCTCCACAGCACCTAGAGTGGCCACTGTCTTCACCCCAAAATCCAGACCTCAGTGGCCATTCTCCCAAACGTGAAACAGCGCCCCCAGTTCCCATGAAGACACACTACTAAACATGAGGCCACACCCCCCTGGCTCCATGAAGACATGGAGGAGAAGCTGTCTGAGTGTGAGCTACTGAAAGGGTGGACATCCCTGTGTCTGTCCAGGCACTACGTCGGACGGAGAACAAGTAGCCAGAAAACTGGACTGTCCAGCCTAAAGCCGGACATCTGGCCACCCTAACATCAGCCTGCCCCTAGGGTGGCCAGAGGTCTTGTTTTAGGCTGGACAGTCTGGCTTTCAGACTCCCTGTCCTGTGTCATGCTCAGGGCCTGGATGGACACAGGGATGTCCTTTTGAACAGCTCACTCTCAGCAACAGCACTGTGCAGTCTGAGCAATGAGCTGCAGGGAGAAAGTCACCCTCCCCCCACCCCTGCAGCTGACAGAAGTTGATTTTTACCTATATTTTTAATCCCGGTCAAATGCGGCATGGAAGGGGCGTGGCCTGACTGAGTCAGGGGCGTGACTTAGTGGGATCTGGGGATGGGGCTTTTAAGTCCTTCTTTTGATGGTCCTGAATTACAGGTCGATGCCATAGTAATTTAGGAGGAAGGTGGGTAGCAGTGGAATAAAACATCTTTTATTACTACTGAACAGTAAATATGTGACATTTACATTATATGAGGTAATGATTGTCTAGGCTAGGTTGTCATAGAAACCTTGTGTGTGGAAACTGCCTGTGAGCTTCTATTGGCTGATAAGGGTCATGTGACCAGGCTACTATTGGCTAATGCATTTTTTGGGAATATCTCAGGAATGGTACGTCCTGGAGAGCTGAAAACTGTTTTAAAACCTTCCCGGACACCTGATGTACATGTGTGCCAAATTTTGTGATTGCAGCTGCAGCGGTGCAGATTCCTTTAGCGGACATACACACACACACACACACGCACACACACACACACACACATACACTCAGCTTTATATATTAGATATATATATATATATATATATATATATATATATATATATTTAATACAAATCATATTGATAAAGGTCAATGACAGAAAAAAACATTTCCATCTAATTGTAAAAGATGCAGTGTTTACCAAGACAGATGTCGAGAAACATAATTCAGAGCGGCAGACTTACCATGATCCCCCAGAGATACCTGCACTACAATTATTTTAATATTCGGATACAAGTGGATAAAAGAGTCAGGGTATTATGCACAGAAGTGACAGCGTGATAGAGCAGGTTATTATTTTTAAACTCCAGTAGTGCTGATCAGGGCAATCCTGCAGGAAATTACATTTTAAGTCAGATAGTGCCACGATTTGCATCGTTAGAAGGTGAGGATTAACCACATACAATGCAAGAAGGAAAATCAATGAAAGAAATATGTCCAGAGACTAGAGGAGTCTGGCATTAGCAAGCAGGCCAATGCAAAGAAAATAAAAAGTAATGCAAAAAGATGCATCCGATTATACTGGGATTTTAGTTGCAATGGGAAGTACGAGCAATACACTAGGAATTTCATGCTTACTAACATGCATATGAGCGCCATTCATAAATAAAGATGGGCTAGCGTGTGTGGTGGTGACAACAGCCGGATGGATTTGGGAAAACTGTTGCTTTAACCCGTATGGTATCGATTCTTCTCAGTTTAATACCGTATACGTCCCCTATCTTGGGACCCTATATTTAATGGATATTTCGAACACGGAAAACGGAAAAAGAGCTTGCTCTGGCCAGGGGAGTGTCTTTCCCACTGCAGCTAAGGGGACGTGTCCATGCTCTGCCTATCACAGGTCAGGAGGCAATTAAAAGAAGAAAAACAAAAAACATCAGTACAATATCTAATACGTCCCCTATCCGGGTACATAGTATGGAGAGAGGGCCTGTAGGTGGGGGGAAGGAGGTTTCGCTGGAAGAGCCAGAGGAGTGCCCGCTGGGCTAGCGTGTGTGGTGGTGACAACAGCCGGATGGATTTAGAATGACGACGCAGGACCCCGACTTAAAAATTTAGCATCAACCGGTACAGTCGTAAATTATGAGATTGATCAACTGGGGTATGTATACTACTCAGTTTAAAACCGTATATGGCAGCTATCCGGAAAAATGGTTTGGAGAGAGAGAAAGATAGGACAAAGACGTAAATTGTTTGGAGAGAGGGCCTGTAGGTGGGGGGGGGGGGGCAGGCTGGGGGGAAGGAGGTTTCGCTGGAAGAGCCAGAGGAGTGCCCCCTGGGATAGCGTGTGTGGTGGTGACAACAGCCGGATGGAGTTAGAATGACGACACAGGACCCCAACATAAAAACTTAGCATCAACCGGTACAGTCGTAAATTATGAGATTGATCAAGTGTGGCATGACTTTTTAGATGGAGATTGCATGTGGTCACGTACTCCCTGGAACCCCATAGTCACCCCTTCTCTGATGTGCTAGCCCAGAACATTCTCTGCCCCAATTCACAAGACCTTTTGCTGTTTCCGTGTGCTGACAGTGGTGATTTACCAGTGTTGTCTGAGGAGGTGGTGGACAATGGCGAGACACAGGTGTCGGGGGGTGAGGTAGTTGTATGGGAAGCAAGTTACAGTGGGGACTCCTTGGGGGGGACTTTCTCATGATGGGACAGATTCAACTTGGGTGGATCAGGCACAGGAACAGATGAATTTTTTTGGGGGTTTATTTAACTTTTATTTAGCAAAAATAACCACAGAGATATTTATTCGTTATCTTCTCTGCGCAGTCTGGCGTTGGGGTTCCTCACTTTGATGGCGAGCTGTGCCGCTCTCTCCACAATGGTCTGTGTGTTCTTAGATGGAGACTTTGTCGGCGATTTCAGTACAGAAGGACTTGTTGCTCATCCACAGAACCTCGTCCTCCTTGACATTGTGGACAAGGAATTTGCAGGTGGACCAAGAATTTGCGGAACCCTGTGAGCAGCATGTGTTTGGTCTTCTACTTGCTATCGTATCCAATGTTGGGCAATATAGATTCGCAAGTAATATTATTTTTCACACCTATCCCAAATATAAAAATGTATGCAGTATGCGCAAATAAAACTTGGAACTGGAATTGGAGAGAGGGCCTGTAGGTGGACCTCCGGAAAAATTGTTTGAATAGAGGGCCTGTAGGGGGCCCTCCTGAAAAATTGTTTGAAGAGAGGGCCTGTAGGTGGACCTCTGGAAAAATTGTTTGAATAGAGGGCCTGTAGGTGGACCTCTGGAAAAATTGTTTGAATAGAGGGCCTGTAGGGGGCCCTCCTGAAAAATTGTTTGAAGAGAGGGCCTGTAGGTGGACCTCTGGAAAAATTGTTTGAATAGAGGGCCTGTAGGAGGACCTCTGGAAAAATTGTTTGAATAGAGGGCCTGTAGGGGGACCTCCTGAAAAATTGTTTGAAGAGAGGGCCTGTAGGTGGACCTCTGGAAAAATTGTTTGAATAGAGGGCCTGTAGGTGGACCTCTGGAAAAATTGTTTGAATAGAGGGCCTGTAGGTGGACCTCTGGAAAAATTGTTTGAATAGAGGGCCTGTAGGGGGCCCTCCTGAAAAATTGTTTGAAGAGAGGGCCTGTAGGGGGCCCTCCTGAAAAATTGTGCTAAAAGAGTGCCAGTTGGACCTCTAAAAAATGGCGTTTTTTGGGTCAGCGTTAGGCAAAGACGATATGGAGGAGGAGGAGTAGAGAAGAGGAGTAGAGAAGAGGAATCGGATACATAAGTTATTTAAATCTTTAGCTGCTTTCCCCCGGAGGAGATTTGAATTCCGGTGAAATCCAGGCTTTGTTCATTTTAATAAGCGTCAGCCTGTCAGCGCTGTCAGTTGACAGGCGTGTACGCTTATCAGTGATGACGCCACCAGCTGCACTGAATACCCGCTCTGACAGCACGCTAGCGGCAGGGCAGGCCAGCACCTCCAAGGCGTACAGCGCCAGTTCAGGCCACGTGTCCAGCTTTGAAACCCAGTAGTTGTATGGAGCAGAGTGATCGCTACGGACGTTGGTATGGTCAGCTAGGTACTCCCTCACCATCTTTCTGTACAGCTCCCCCCTACTCTGCCTAGACTGGGGACAGGTGACAGTGTCTTGCTGGGGTGACATAAAAGTGGCAAAGGCCTTGGAGAGCGTTCCCCTGCCAGTGCTGGACAAGCTGCCTGCTCACCTCCTCTCCCCCGCTACTTGGCCCACAGAACCATGCCCTCTGCCGTTAGCGGTGTCAGATGGGAAGAATTGTTTCAGCTTGTGCACCAGGGCCTGTTGATATCTATTCACTCTCATACTCCTTTCCTCTGCAGGGATGAGAGTGGAAAGGTTCTGCTTGTACCGTGGGTCCAGGAGAGTGAACACCCAGTAATCGGTGTTTGAAAAAATTCTTCTAACGTGAGGGTCACGGGATAGGCAGCCTAACATGAAGTCTGCCATGTGCGCCAGAGTCCCAACACGCAAGAATTCCCTCTCCTCACTGGCCTGACTCTCCATTTCCTCCTCCTCCTCCTCCAAGTCCTCCTCTTCAGCCCATACACGCTCAAGAGTTAAGGACTGAGCACTGGTACCCTCTACTGTCTCACCGACATTCTCCTCCTCTTCCTCCTCATCCTCATCCCCCTCCTCCGATACGCGCTGAGAAACAGACCGGAGGGTGCTCTGGATATCAGGCAACGTATCTTCCTCCACCGTCTCTTGTGACAAGCGCAAAGCATCCGACTTGATGCTGAGCAGTGAGTTTTTCAACAGGCAAAGCAGCGGGATGGTGAGGCTGATAATGGCGGCATCGCTGCTGACCATCTGTGTTGACTCCTCAAAGTTGCTCAACACCTGGCAGATATCAGACATCCACGTCCACTCCTCATTGTAGACTTGAGGAATCTGAGAGACCTGACTACCAGTTCTGGTGGAAGATGACATCTGGCAGTCTACAATCGCTCTGCGCTGCTGGTAAACTCTGGATAACATGTTTTTTTTTTTATCAAATCTGTTTTTATTGAGTATAAGCCATACAGTGGAAAAGTACAGTAACATACAGGTTACGCAGAACCCCAAATAAGTGTCATACAATAGTACTGCGACAATTCCACAAATATTACAGAAAAGGTAAAAGAAGAATAAACAAAAGGAACAGTAATAATAACCATGCTGGACCAGGGGACCAGGAGTTTCAGGATAAAAAGAAGAAGAGAAAGGGAGAGAAAGGGAGATAGTTGAGATTTCACGGAGATGCCAAGCCCACCGTGGCCTACACTCGGATCTTCACATGTTGTAGCCAAGGGCCCCATATTTTGAGAAAGCGATCGTGTTTATGGATTTGCCAGCTGGACAACTCCTCCATCCTACATATTTGGTCTATTTTGTCAAGCCACTGAGCTTCTGATGGGGGAACTGTTTGTAGCCACAATAGGGGAATCAAACATTTCGCCGCAGCAATCAAATGTGTCGTCAGAGACAATTTGGAGGGTTTAAAAGTAGAGGTGGATAACATGTTTAATGTGGAATTCCATCTCGTGGGCACGTCGCACAACAGTCGGTGAGCGGGCAGTTGTAGGCGGCGCTGCGCTGCCCTGAGAGTGGCAGCATCTGTGCTCGACTTGCGGAAATGCGCACAGATGCGGCGCACCTTGGTGAGCAAATCAGACAGATTGGGGTATGTCTTGAGGAACCGTTGAACAATTAGGTTGAACACGTGGGCCAGGCATGGCACATGTGTCAGTCTGCCGAGTTGCAGAGCCGCCACCAGGTTACGCCCATTGTCACACACAACCATGCCTGGCTTGAGGTTCATCGGTGCCAGCCACACATCGGTCTGCGCCGTGATGCCCTGTAACAGCTCTTGGGCGGTGTGCCTTTTGTCACCTAAGCTCAGCAGTTTGAGCACCGCCTGCTGGCGCTTAACCACGGCACTGCTGCTGCGCCTAGAGCTACCGACTGAAGGCGCCGTGCCCACGGATGGTAATTCGGTGGAGGAGGAGGAGGGGTCGGAGGAGGAGCAGGCATAGTACGTCTGAGAGACCGTGACCGAGGTAGGCCCCGCAATCCTCGGTGTGGGCAGTACATGAGCGGCCCCAGGGTAAGTCTCGGTCCCAGCCTCCACCAAGTTAACCCAATGTGCCGTCAGTGAGATATAGTGTCCCTGCCCGGCAGCACTTGTCCACGTGTCCGTGGTTAGGTGGACCTTCTCAGAAACAGCGTTGGTCAGGGCACGGATGATGTTCTGTGACACGTGCTGGTGTAGGGCTGGATTGGCACATCGGGAAAAATAGTGGCGGCTGGGGACGGAATACCGAGGGGCAGCCACCGCCATGAGATTTCGAAAGGCCTCGGTCTCTACCACCCTATAGGGCAGCATCTCCAGGCTCAGCAATTTGGAGATGTGGACGTTGAGGGCTTGGGCATGTGGGTGGGTGGAACTGTATTTCCTCTTGCGCTCCAGCGTCTGCTGTAAAGACAGCTGAACGCTGCGCTGGGACACATTGGTGGACGCTGCGGAGGATCGTGGAGGCGAAGGTGTGGTTTTCCGGCGGGAGGCGCTCGTGCCGGGGTCCTGGGCAGGGGGTTGACTAGCAGAGGCAGCAAGTGACGCAGGGGGTTGACTAGCAGAGGCAGCGAGTGACACAGGGGAAGGAGCAGTGGTGGGACCCGCAGGAGGTGGTGAACGGCCTTGGTTCCATTAAGTGGGGTGTTTAGCACTCATATGCCTGCGCATGCTGGTGGTGGTTAGGCTAGTAGTGGTGGCACCCCTGCTGATCCTGGTGTGGCACAGGTTGCACACCACAGTCCGTCGGTCATCCTCACTTTCTTTAAAGAACCTCCAGACTTGCGAACATCTAGGCCTCGCCACGGGAGCTCACTACGTGAAACAGTTGCTGCTGATGCACCAGCTCTTGCCCTGCTTCTCCCTCTGGCCACACCACTGCCTCTTACAACCTGTTCTGGTGCAGCACTCGCCTCCGCCTCAGAAGCACTGTGTTCACTCGGCATATCAACCCAGCTTGGGTCAGTCACCTCATCATCCTCCGATTCCTCAGTCTGCTCCCCCCTCGGACTTCTTGCCCTGACAACAACTTCACCACTGTCTGACAACTGTGTCTCCTCATCGTCCGACACCTCTTTACAAACTTCTTCCACTAAGTCAACATTGTCATCATCATCATCATCACCCACAGACTGCGACAGTTGGAAAACTTGGGCATCGGGAACGAGGTCAGCAGCAACCTGAGAAGTGGTTTGTGACTCTGGGAAGGGTCCAGAAAACAGTTCCTGAGAGTATGCCGGATCACATTCCAAATTTTCCTGGGAGGGGGCAGACTGGGGGGAAGGAGGTTGAGGTGGAGGAGCCATAGGAGTGCTCCCTTGGGTAACGTGGGTGGACTGCGTGGAAGACTGACTGGTGGACAAATTACTTGAAGCATTGTCCGCAATCCACGAGATCAGCTGTTCGCACTGTTGTGGTTTCAACAGTCCTCTACCACGTGTCCCTGTAAGTTGAGACATGAAGCTAGGGAGTGTAACTCTGCGGCGTTCCACAGCTCCCTCATCAGCAGATACTGTCTCACCCTGCCCAGGACCACGGCCTCTGCCCCCTGCAGTAATTGAATGCCCACGCCCACGCCCTCGTCCTCGACCCTTAGCCCTGGGGTTCAACATTGTTTGTATATAAGTGTATGATATAAAAAAAAAAATTAAACGGTCCTGGTGTACTGAAACGCACAAACTTGTTCAGTCTGGTAGAATTAAGTGACGTACAGAAAGTGTCACCTGGACAGTATATACGGATGGGAGTGAGTGTGCTGAACTGTGGCACACAGAAAGGTTACACACAGCTGAGTAAAATGGATTTGTATCACTGAGCTAAAACAACTGAAAAACTAATTTTTTTTTATATTTGTTTTTTTATATTTTTTTTTTAAATTTAGTTTTTTTGGGAACGTGACGTGCAGGAACTATTGTAGAACTCACTGACACCCTGTTAACGGTGGCTATTTAGTCTGCGACCCAGACAAATGTCGCACAGAGAATTTTCTGGATCAAGTGGTAGATGATATTGGTAGCAAATGACTTGGTTGTATTCTGTGACGTACAGAAAGTGTCACCTGGACAGTATATACGGATCGGAGCGAATGTGCTGAACTGTGACACACAGAAAGGTTACACACAGCTGAGTAAAATGGATTTGTATCACTGAACTAAAACAACTGAAAAAATAATTTTGGGAACGTGACGTGCAGGAACTATGGTAGAACTCACTGACACCCTGTTAACGGTGGCTATTTAGTCTGCGACCCAGACAGATGTCGCACAGAGAGTTTTCTGGATCAAGCTGTAGATGATATTGGTAGCAAATGACTTGGTTGTATTCTGTGACGTACAGAAAGTGTCACCTGGACAGTATATATGGATTGGAGTGAGTCAGTGCTGAACTGTGACACACAGAATGGTTCCACACTGCTGTGTGCAATGGATTTGTATCACTGAGATAGAACAATAAAAAAAAAACAGGGTTAGATATGGCGATAGCTGCACTACTAGTGCCAGCCAGCCAAGCCAGGAGACAAAAGAAAAATTTCTTCTAGCCCTTAGAAGGGCTGTTGAGTTCTTTGTGGGTGATTCCTGCCTAACTGAGAACTAAATTCAGGCCCTAACACTGTCCCTGAAAGGCAGCAGCTCTATCCCTAACGACATCCAGACGGCATCTGAGCCGAGCGCCGCGGCCAGTCACTAGTATATTCCAGGGTCACCTGATCAGGCCAGCCAACCCCTGCTATCGACATGTAAGGGCCCAACGTGATGCTGGGTGTACTGTAGAGTCTCCTGGCTTGTGATTGGCTGTGTTTATAGGCGCCAAAAAAGCACGATGCGGAAGTTGCCATTTCCTCGAGTATGGCGAGATACTCGTCCGAGCTGCGAGTACTTACGAGTACCCTAATACTCGAACGAGCACCAAGCTCGGACGAGTATGCTCGCTCATCTCTATTATTTATCAAAAGTGGTGCAAAGGAAAATTGACTTTGTTGCCCTTAGCAACCAGTTTTATCTTTTCATTTTCTGAAAAATGAAAGGTGGAATCTGATTGGTTGCTATGTGCAACTAAGCCAGTTTACCTTTGCACCATCTCTGATCTCCCCAATGTGTTAAGAAAAAATCATATAAGAACTAGATAGATGGTATTTCTGTATAACATTTGGGTGAAATGAATGCAAACAGCTCTCATTTTTAGCTCAGGCTTCTCCTGTTCTGTCAATGAAACTAGGTTCATATTTTGCTTCCATTTAGATGCAGAACCCATAGAGCTATTATATTTGTGTGAACAAGCCTTTGAAGAGAAACAGACTATGAGCTGCTCTACTGCACTCAAGAAGAGCACATATAGATAACTGCATAATACAGCACATACACTAGGCACAAAGTGTTTCCTTTGCATACATTAAGTGTTTGCTGGCATTTAATTTTGAGTCATGAGCAGAACATTATGTTACATGCTACAGAATTGAGGAACACTGCAGATTTTGGCTGTGACTTTGTGCGTATTAAATAGCAAGGAAAAAAAAACATTTAGCTAGTGAGTGTCTTAAAAGATGCAAGCTGTTCTTTTAAGGTGCCCCATCCTCCCTCGCTGAGAGGGTTCAAAAGCATTCTGACCTGTATAAAACGAACAGCTTGCTAGAAAAACATATTTTAATTAGATGAGTTTTAATTATAGTTAATCGCCGGTGCCAGCGTAGCTTTGGACTGCAGTGGTTGTTAAAATCATATTTAATAATACTTTGTGATGATGTTTATGGCAAAGAAATTACTGCAGATTTAAGATACGAAGCAAAACTTTTCCCTAAATGTGCCACTTGGAGACATGCTAAATCAAATATTATTTCAATTCTTTATGGGACATGAATTGGTATTACAAGTTTGTGTCTGTGTCTAAAAGCATGTGCCTCAAATATCTTTCACTGTAAAACCTACATCTATAAATATCTATATTAATACAGTATCCTCAAAAACTACTTTCTAAATAGTTACTAGAGTCAAGCATTAACGAGAGGTCACAAAACTTTCTCTCTGCATACGTACAAGATGACGCTAGGATAGAATGTATACAGTAATGCATGAAAGTTTGTAAACTGTTCACAATTTTGTATATCTCTGCATAAATGTGACTTAAATCTACATCAGATTTTCAGTCCTAAAAGTCCTAAAGTCCTAAAAGTAGATAAAGATAACCAAATCAAACAAATGAGTAAACAATATTATACTTGATTAATTATTTACTGTGGAAAATGATCAACTATCACTAGAGATGAGCGAATCATCCAAAATTTGCTTCGCCAAATGTTCGACAAATTTATTAAAAGATTTGTACCTCATACGAAGCTATTCGGTCGAAGCTGAGTAAAAATTATTTGTTATTCTGTTGTGTTCTGCGAACATTCGCGCACTAATAACAAACATACAGTTGTTAAAGGTACGCTACTTATGTGAACACGTACGCATGAGCGTACAAATTGCGTATACGAATCCTCAGCGTACTATTGTCTAGCAATTGCGTAATACACAGGCACGCACAATGCTAGTCTGCGGCGTGCACTCCTCAGAGGCAAAGCGAAGTTTTACAAATGGCATCCAGGTGTTCTTCAACATTTAGCTCTGGAGAGCTTAAAGGGGTATTCCCATCTCACAAATGTAATTTGTATCGTTAGATATAGCCATACCAATATTATTACTAATAGAATGTATGTATATAAAATGTACAGTTTAGAAGATTTGCCTATTTGTATATCCATTGTCCCACACACATCAGTCAGGCCGTTGCCCGTAGTTACGGCCACCGCGGCCATATAGTAATGGTGGCCAGCTTGCTCCTGTTCAAACCCGCTCTGAGGTAACTGCTGTATTGTGAACGCACATTGCATGAGCATGTGCAGACACATCTTAGGATGCTTTTCACACCTGCATTTTGGCTGCTACCAGTCCAAATCGCAATGGTCAGTATCCGTCCAAAACAAAGACTTTATAAATGGATCCTGCTCCATAGAGATGAATTTAGCCATTTCTCTGCATTTTAGAATCACAGACAAAAATGCTACAACCCTAAGACGTGTCTCCGCATCCTCATGCAATGTGCGTTCACAATACAGCAGTTACCTCAGAGCAGGTTTGAACAGGAGCAAGCTGACCACCACTACTACATGGCAGCAGTGGTCGTAACTAGGGGTAACGGCCTGACTGATGTGTGTGGGACAATGGATATACAAATAGTAAAATCTTCTAAACGGTACATTTTATATAAATACATTCTATTAGTAATAATATTGGTATGGCTATATCTAACTATACAAACTGCATTTGTGAGATGGGAATACCCCTTTAAATACATGATCTGGCTGATGGACCAGCAGGATTACGATCGCACACACCGACACCCAAACCAGCAGAAAAAGGAGATGGGGAAATTAGCTGTTTTCAATTAATGTGATGACAATCGGGTATGAGTGACCTGTTTTTATTAAAGAACAGGGAGCTTTTAACGTCTACTCTTCACAACATGTTTGTAGAAGTGTAAAAACAAAGGAGATTTCTGAGGATCTCAGACGAAGAGTTGTTGATTCATTACGAATCCTCCTTTTTTCCTACTCTGAAGCGAATCCGGATTTATTCAGATTCACTTCGTATTATTCGTGATGTGTACGCTACATACACATTCTTCTTGCCCCCTGGCCCCCAGAAGCTGGAAAATTACTATATGCCCCCTCAAGAGCGGGAAAGTGAAGATACGCCCCCCTCAGAAGCGGTAAAAACCAGCCCAGCCCACCGGGAACTATCTATTTGCAAGTATAGGGAGTGAAGACTCCTCCCTCATTACTCCGCCCTCCTCTCCAGTTCAAGCCAGCGGTGAACAAGATACCACAGCATGGTGAAACAAGTGCGACCAAAGTGGGGAGAGATGGGGTTTGGTAGCGAGTACCCTGACCCACCGACCAGTTCAGATGAGATCACAGTGTCACAATTGGCCAAGAGAATCCCACCAGCTCCTGACTCGATGTTTGCTGTGCTGGCTGGAGTGGCGGAGGCAGCTGGATCGCCCACTCCGCCGCCCAGGAGGAGAACAACACCTTCCATGCGGCAGAATCCCATTGTGCCTGAATCAGTGACGGCCCACGCCCAGACCCTAAGGGACTACAAGAATGCGGTGGAGGACTGGGTCATCCAAGTGCTGGACCATCCGGGGCCGGGAAACCCTACACTGGAACGGCGTAAGGGAACCGTCCTATGGTTTTCAGTGGAGCGAGGCTGTGGCTTCCTTGCGGACAACAAGGACGGCAAGGAGTACTTTGTGGGCCGCAGATCTGTGAAACGGCCCTACCTGCCTCAAGCCTGTCACAGCCTATACGTGGGGGATCAGGTGGAATATACCCCATGGCATCCCTGAAAGGCCCTTTTGCTACCGGGGTTAACTTATTGTCTAAGCCCCTAGTACCTGCATCACCACCAGAAGTTTGGCTGGAGAAATCAGCAGGCGCAGGACGCGTGCACTGCCTACCGGAGTCGCCAGATGGCACCCTCTGTTTCAGGGAGAAGCCACAGCTGGAAGCTCTGATCCCTGGATTGCCACCACCACCACCACAGTCCTTTTACCTGGTTCAGCTGACAACATCATCCTTTACTTTCCAGTCCACGGTGATCCAGTACCAACTACCATGGAAAATTAAGTCAGAAGCAGCCAGGGGAGCTGGCGGTTCTTCCTTGGGTGCAGCCTTGCATCAACTGCTGCAGACAGAAGTCCTTACCCCTGCTGTCCCAGCAGGAGTATCTGGAAAAGTGAAAGCTCAAGTGGCTGCAGCACTCACCAGTGTGACCAGTACCACCCGGTCAAGTCCAAATTCTGGCAGAAGAGGGCAGTGGAGCTCCACCATGGCAGCCAGCTTGGTCTACAGGAGGCAGGAGCGTCCTCTAATGTCATTTAGCAGGAGTTCCAGCGAGGAGGACTTCAGGTCCCTCATCTGAGGAACCCTTCTACTGTTTCTGTCTGGCTGATTTAAAGGACACCTCATGGTCTGGACCTATGGGAGCCACAACATGGCCTGCACCTGACGGGTGAGAGCTAGTTGGCATGTTTTTAATTTATCTTGTTTTTATTGCCCCCTGTTTGACTCTCACCAAGATGGCCATTGCTTGTCAGGACTCCCCCCATTCTGCAGAATACCTGTTTGAATTGCAAAATTACATCACGTGGATTACAATTTAATTTTGGACTATGTGTTCCAGTGTTTTGTGCCAAGCAGCCATGAGGAGAGACTCAAACATATATCTGAGCCTATTATGTTTGCAAATTAGCTGTTTATTAAACATTTTAGTGCTAATGTGAAATTGATTGCACTAAAATGTTTGCATAATTATGTCTTTGCAGTATTTTAGCAATAATGTTTTTATAGGTTCAGCAATGCTCAGGGACTTTAGCCCATTGTGTGTATTATTTTTCAGGTACTGCAATGTGTCCTATTATGCACTTATTTATGGTGTTTTTAGTAAATTATGCACTTAGCCGGATAGCTAGTACTTTTCTACCTCATATTGACTGCCTCTGCTGAGGACTGTATGCCGCGGCCTAGCCTCGTGCGTGCGTGCGTATGACGCAATTGAGAATCAGTAGTATGCTAAGGATTTGTACGCATTGAGTTCAGTAGCGTACTTTTAACAACGCTTAGACTGTATGTTCGTAACTTGTGCAGGAATGTTCGCAAAACAACGATTATTTTCGTCGATTATTCGCCGAAGCAAATTTTTGATGATTCGCTCATCTCTAATTAACATGAAAAGGTTACCGAACCATCTCTAAAGAGATTGGACTCCACCAATCCACAGTCAGACAGATTGTGTACAAGTGGAGTAAATTCAAGACCAGTATTACCTTATCAACCAACAAATAGTATTAGAGGTCGCAAGAAATCCAAGGTAACCTCTAAATAACTAAAGGCTTTTCTCACATTAGCTAATGTTCATGAGTCCACCAAGAGAACACTGAAAAACAATGGTTTACATGGCAGGATTGCAAGGAGAAAACCATTGCTCTCAAAAAATGAACATTGTTGCCTGTCTGCAGTTTTCTGAAGATTGCCTAGACAATTTAAGGCTATTGGAGCAGTTTGTGGACAAATGAGAATAAAGTAGAATGTGATGGTTTAAATGAGCAGTGTTATGTTTTAGAGGTGTTAAGTTTGGAGAAAGGAAAACACTACATTGCAGCATAAAAACTTTACCCTTTTTGTAAAACGCAGTGTGGTAATATGGTGGTTTGGACCTGTTTTGCTGCATCTGGGCCAGGACAGCTTGCCATCATTGATGAACAATGAATTCTGAATTATACCAGGAAATTCTAACAGTAAATGTCGAGAGATCTGTCTGTGAGCTGAATCTCAAGAGGGTCACACAGCAAGTCAATGACCCTAAGCAGATAAAGTAAGTTGTTCTACCAAATAATTTATGAAAAAGAATAAAGTTAAAGTTCTGGAATGGCCAAGTCAATGTCCTGACCCTAATCCAACACTAATGCTGAAGCAAACAACTTATGGGAGGTAACCCACTAACATAATTCAGATGTTTTATACAGAGGAATGAGATAAAATTCCTCCATGCTGATAATCAGCAAAGGGGGTCACACCAGAGACTGAAAGCACAGGTTCATATACTTTTGCCATTCACAGACTTCATATTGGATTATTTTCCTTAATAAATGAAAGACCAAGTCTAATATTTTTTATTCATTTGCTTGTTAAGGTTATCTACTTTTATGATGTGTGAAAATCTGATGTAGTTTATGGTCAAGTTTATGCAGAAATGCAGCCAATTCTGAATGATTCACAAACTTTCAAGTACCACTGTATACAGTATATGCTGCGGGTACCTGTATGTTGCAGATGCGTGGTTTGTGGACATGGATTTGGGCCATGAACTGATTCTACCAATTTGTGATTCAGTCCAAACTTCTCAAAAAGTCCAGATAAATTCTTGTTGCGAGAGAGAGAGCACTAAAGACATATCTTACTTGCTGGATGAACATTACATACAGGACTACACAGCACTACATTGTCAGTCAACACAGAGGTTTTTCACTTTATGTAATGACCATTTTCATGTTATACATTGCTGTATAGGGTTGATCAGAGTCCTGAAAATGTGTGGTCAATGCAAGTTATGGCTGTAGGCAGTATGTACGGTAGTAAGTACTTATTAGTCATCTCATTAGATAATGACTAAGTAAAGGAGACTGCTTTTTAGCCGAAAGAGTCAGAATTTTTAGCAAAAAATATTTTCAGGCTTCGAGTTTCATGATATGGTAATTTATATAGAAGGTTGTAACATTGTCTAGAAGACCTGTCCAATTCCCTATCCTCATTGCATAGGGGAGAGAATTTAACAAGATTAGTTTCCATTTACTGCAATGGGAGTTATGGAAACAGACGGATGCTGGCTGATTGGCTGTTTTCATAATTCCTACAGTGGATTGTTCCCATTTCACCTGTAAAAGACTGAGATAGAGCACCCTCTTTAAAATGTTTGTTTATTGAAACTACAGCTACACTACTATATTCTAGCATAGTTTAAAATTAGAACTGTCCCAGACTGCCATCTTTAGATACCTCACATTATTTTTTCTGGAATTCTGCCACCAGCCATTAGCTTCTATCAAGACTTTCTGTCTTCAACTACCTAATGCATTATGTTCATATAAAATTGATATATAGAAAAGCATCAGATGTTCATGATCTGTAAATAATACATTCACAATGACCAAACTGAGCAAAGTGCTGCTTTTCAAATATGACTCTCCCAGGTCAAAGCCAAAGTCTGGCCAAACTACTTGAGGAAACCGTTCTTACTAAATTGTCTCTTATAGTACCAGTGAGGTATCTCAGCTGCAAGACGTAATGTCTTGCAGCTGGTAAAAATGAAGGCTTCCCTCAGCTATACCTGGACCTATTAGAGTCTGCATGTACAGAAGTGTCTACATTTACCTGTGCTCATCTTTGGTTAGAGACTCCAATTTCTCATAAAACAAATTCAACATAATATCACAACATTCTAGTGAAACACTTGACAGACAGCACGTCACAACACAACCACTGGGGGTCTGAACATTGGCACAGGATAGACATCTCTTGACACAATATTGCAATATCAATTTTGCTTTTCGTTTAAAAAAAGCTAGTCCTCTCTTACACTTCTTGGGATACATTTAGTCAAGATTAAAGGGAAGGAAGAACACTCTCTATACGTGAGTGTGTGTGCAAAGTTTAAAGTGTGACATTACATTATTACTGTCCCCTAATAGCAGACATGATCAGCCCCTGTACCTCATGGGGGATTGGATGGAGCCTTGGGGGTTTACTGAATGCTTATGTTCTCTCTAATTCAATGTTAATGTAAACATTCAATGTTAGTGGGTCATATTTGAGTTACCTCTCTAGAAAATGGCATTTCCCTGAAGTTATTTTCTTTAGACCATATACTATAAAGATTTCAAAAAGGTTTATTTCCACGGCTCTTAACCCAGTTCAAATACAATGAAAATATACAGTATTTTTTTTCTTTCATGCTTGATAGACAATATTCTGTGCTTCCATTAACCTTATTTCTAGCTGATACAGCTTTGGTTTATACACCCAGACATCATTAAAATGCAATATTAATGCGTAGGCACAGACATGGGTAACATTCTCTCTTGTCAATTAAGAGCTCTGATCCAATCTATTCTTGTATATTCTCTGAAATTAAGAAGATTGTAATCCGTTCTAACCTTGGAACCGAATGGGTTAAATTGTATTGGCGAACAGAGTTTGTTCTCGCTAACTCAACTGTGATACGTAACAGTTTACATGTCCGGAGCAGCTGATCAACTCATTTAAAGATTACTACAGCTATCGGAAAGAATGCTTTGCATTGCAAATGTGCCACTTTCCCTTTTAGCCTGTAATTATGCAGCTGATAATAAATGAGACCTCTCTGGTCATATGCACCGCTTCATGTATTGATTTAGGAGGATTCATGCTTATTTGTAAATGAACCTAATAACTGTGTGCCACACAACCATTTAAATAATTCTTTAGTAAGCCCCAGATAAGGCTGAACATGTACGCAGGGTTTTATGTGACATTCAAGCCACAAAAACAGATTTGCTAGGAAATTATATAGTTGACCTTTCCACAAACAGAAGAATATTAATGTCAGCAGTTCTTGATTCCAAGGGACATTCCCAGTTTATCAAGATTTCTCCAGGGAAAACTTTTTGCCTTGAAAAATGCTGACTGACTGACTGCTCAGTATAGAAGCTCTATTGTTTTATAGAGTAAATGCCATTCTGAAGTCCATTATTATAAAGGGGAACACAAGAAGTATAAAAAGAATATTAATATCTACTGAGCTGGATCAATGATGGTGAAGGCCACTAGGCAAAGCCTATCCTATACGATACTTTACTTGTTCCAGCTCTGATGTAAGCATCAGAATTTGGGTTCCTATTATTATGCATTATTTCTATTTATGCCCTTCTTTATTACATGTTGGCAGCTTATACAATACAATGGCAGCAGATGTCTGAAACTCCAATGTGTGTTGTTGAGTATCTAAGAAGTTTTGGAGGGGACTGGATAGTGAAGCACATAAACTGGTGAAGCATTCTGAACAATTACCTCTTACAAAAATATAACTAAAGTTTTGAAAGTGTATTATTTGCTAGAAATGCAAAAATATGTTAGTTAAAGGGGTATCCCTGTACAATACAAAAGCCCTCACCGCACCTATTCTCACCTCACTGATCTCCTGTTGGTGCCATTCCAACTAGACCAAGTCCACATTGCACTAGACCAAGTCCACATGGCTGTTCTCCAACTAGACCAAGTCCACATGGCTGTTCTCAACATGGCATGAAATATCTAGGAATGCTGCTTAGCCAATCACTGGCTGAGGTGGGGCATCTCTGGAACCAATGATTGATTAAGCAGCATTTTCAGCCATTTCCTGCTGCATCAATACAAAAGCAGGAAATGGAGTGCAGCAGGGACTCGGGTATAGTTGGAACAGCAGTAACAGGGAATTGGTTAGGTGAGTATAAGCTCCTTTATTTTTAATTATTTGTTGGCTGTGGAACAGCTTTTGTATTGTGCTGGAATTCTTCTTGAAATACCTACACTATATAAATGTTAGACAAGATAGAGGAGTAAACACTTTTTAAGGTACCCATGCATATTTAATAGCATAATAATCCTGATTCAGCTGACAGCTATTCCTCCCAACTCCCCGGTACACATGCATGTTTGTTGCTTAGATGAGCATGCATGTGCTGTCTATAACAAGAGAGAATAAAGCTGCGGCCGGACACCTCCGGTGGCAGCTTATCTCCTGCCACAAAACTGTCATCATAAATTCAAGTTTCCCAGTCCTTCTATCTTCAAACCTCATTTTTGGGAGTTGGAAGTCCCCAATATTCATTGTCAGCTGACTATAGTTTAATATGTATGGATAGAGACCCTTAGAGATTTAGCATATAGAGGAAAATGTGAATATTATCAGCTCTCTGTGTTCTTCGAGCAATGTGTCATTGTTTGGATAAGTTATGTGGGTGCCAGGATAATTTGGTGGACTCCAAATAAAGACATACCGTACTGAAAAAAAAAACTATTTGAATTCATCACCGGAAAATTAAACCATAAAAACTTTATTTATAACTTGTTGAGAACTCAAACTGGCAACGCTCTTGCTCATACCTAACTGGAATTCTTCTTAAAAAAGGTGTATAGTTTTATTATGCTGCGCTGGATTCCAATTGTTTCTGCAGGATTTTTAGTAACTTAGTTGCCATTAAAATGTGACATTATCTATAAAAAAATTTCTACATGCTTGACCCTCTTAGTGAAAGCATCCTTGCTCCTAGTGTAGGCCATTGATTGGCTTTACATCCCTTCTAGTCTGCATTTAAAGGCTTGCAGACTCTACTGAAAATTGTACAATAAAAGTCACCAGTTTTAAGATAGTTTCCTTAAACAATTGGGCTTTGTGGCATTGATGGTGCGTTGATTAGACAATGCCATTATTACCATGGAGCCCAATAGTTTAAGGAATCTAGCTTAAAACTGGTGACTTCCATTCTAAAATGTGTACTTGAAATGTATCCAAACCATTAAGGGAAATCTGATGCAACCACACTGGATCAGGGGTCCAATGTTCTGTCTTGCAGCGTGTGATTCAGTGGCACATAGCATCACATAGACTTCAGCACTACTGAGATACCTATTCTCCTTATTGAAATCTTCAGACAACTCTCTTTAATTACTGAATATGAAAATAGCATCTCAATCCTCGTCGAAGACAAGAAACTGTACAGATTCAATGTTTGCTTCATATCTGATGAACCGATACACAGTATCACTAGTCGAAAAGACAACATGTAGAAATGAAGGGTTTATATTAAAATGTGGCAATGGATCATTAGCTAATATGGTTCATTATAGTTGCTACCTATGTACGATATATTTTCATGCTGCAAAACCTACATTCAGTGTCTCATATTCAAGTGGTAGGCGTGCGGTTCGAAAAGCATTTCAATGTGTAGGTGGAGGTTACATATTTAGAGGAAGGGGTTCACAGATAATTACAATCCTCTCATACAAGGTACCACTTTTCTTTTTTAATTTCCCTGAGTGTTATTGCATAAACAAAAAACAATTAAAGCATCATTACAAAAAGCGTAGACACTGAAATATACCGTTAAGTTAAAAGCAGAGTAATCTGCGGGCAGCGTGATCTAGAGCAGGAGAAGCTGAGCAGATTGATATTTAGTTTTGTGGGAAAATATTCAATAAAATGTATAATTTTATTCATTTAAAATTAAATAAAATGTTCTTTCTGCGCTCGAGACGGCAGATTTGACTATTAGCATTCCCCGAGTACATGTGTATACATAGCGTACAGAATTAAATGTATGAATTACAAGTTTTGATTTGTACAGCATAGTTATACAGATGGTACCGATCCCATATCAATCAGTTAAAAAATGCCCATAGGAAAGTTTTCTATAGAAGCCAAATTATGGATCTGTACATACACTCATAATAAGGTCATGAATGTTTTAAAAGTAGGAAAATAACTCAGATACTGTAGACATTTACTCTTCATTTAGCGGTTCTTGACATACAGAGGAGTCTACCCTTACCTTAGCTCTAAAGGACTACAATTTCTTATGAAACCAAGTCAATACAATATCCTGATTTGCAAGCAAAATCCTTGACAGGCTGCAATTCACAAGACAACCACTGGGTGGCCACACATAGACATATATAGTATAGACATCTTATGATATAATATTGCAAAATCATGTTGCTTCGACACACAGGTCTCCTCATGACACACATATCAGAACATGCTAAGCCATGAGGAAAGGAAATGAAGGATTATATGGCCTTTATGCTGCAATTTTGCAAGCATCAAAGGCTTCAGATCCTTTTTTTTTAAGAACATAAAAATGATACGTGTCATTAGCTCCACTTTGTTGTTCAATTCTTATTCGTGCTACAACTTGATTAACCTTACCTGAAAATTTTTGGAACCATCTTGGCTTCTTGTCCCAGATGACAAACAGGTAGTAAGCAGGAACACCAGTCAAGGTAATGGCAAAACCGATCCCCGTGTTTATGGGGTCTGAGTATAGTGATAAAGTCACCATAAACAAACAGGTGAAGGAAAATAATGCTGGTATAAAGATTGGCACCTGGAAAGAGCAATAATAAAGATATAAATATAAAATTACCTGTAGATTGCAAGGTTATGATGGCCTTCTATATGCACAGTCACATTTAGCACAGCTTAGGGTGCATTCACACGAACGTATTTTTCATCCGCGTCCGAACCGCAACTTTTGCGGACCGGGTGCAGATCCATTCATTTCAATGGGGCCGCAAAAGATGCGGACAGCACACCGTGTGCTGTCCGCATCCGTTGTTCCGTTCCGCGGCACCGCAAAAAATATAGACCATGTCCTATTCTTGTCCGCAAGCACGGACAAGAATAGGCTCTCTCTATATAGCGCTGGCCATGTTCGGTCCGCAAATTGCGGAATGCACATGGCCGGTATCCGTGTTTTGCGGATCCGCAATTTGCGGACCGCAAAACACTTACGGTCGTGTGAATGCATCCTAAAGTGTATTACATTTATCTATAGGGCATAATCGGGGAGATTTATCAAACAGGTGTAAAGTAGAACTGGTTTAGTGGCTCATAGCAACCAATCAGATTCCACTTTTCATTTTTGACAGCTCCTTTGGAAAATGAAAGGTGGAATCTGATTGGCTGTTTTGGGCAACTAAGCCAGTTGTACTTTACACCTGTTTGATAAATCTCCCCCAATGGGTCTCATTTATGATCCATCACCCATGTATTTGTCAATACATGAGACCATAAAACATTTCCAGACTTGGGTGTCTAAGCCCACTAGCAAAATTCATTCTGGGGGACCAGTGTACAGCTACATGCAAATATTATCTGTCCTCCGTTTGCAAATCCCTACACCTACAAGGTATCTCAGCCACCCGATGCATCTATAGTAGTAAACTGGGTAGGTAAAGAATCTACCCTGCTGCTTACATTTACACACAGGTGCAGGGGAGGACTGGGAACTTAAAGTGGCCCTGGACAAAATACTAAAAGTGGTCCAAATTAATGGAAGGCAAGGCCAGCAATACCATATTGTGGTACATTATACCACTCCAAATGAGCCAAATACCACAGTCCATCACAACATACTGCCACTAGCAGCACAAAATACATCCCCAAAAACTTCCACTGGCCGACCGTGACGAGGGCTCAGATAGCTCCCTGGGCATCGGCCCACCAGAAAAATTCCCTGTAAGGTCTATGGCCAATCCGCCCCAGCACATGTTATACAGTTATCTGTATGTACGGTAGTACAGTCTGTGTACTGTGCCATGTGCTACTTGTGCAGGGGTTGGGGGGATAGAATCCTTGCTCAGGGGCCCACTAGGGGATTCACCTTTTCCCCTGCATAAAAATATAGAGGTTTTGAGGCTTTCAAATTATATTGACAATTGTATCCACATACTACCTTATCTTCACTCTCAACCATGTTATAAGCTTTTTTACGGTCACGTCACAGGCAGCTAACAAGGATGAAAATCATGCCATTAACAAGCCCGAAAAGCACATAAAATAAAGTGTAGTGTGAGTTGGAAGCTAAAACCAAATAAATATAATTCAAAATTATTCTAGCATAAATAAGCATGGTTTCTGGTAAACTAAGGTGGCATGCCTTTGAAATATTAGCCAAGGGTATCATCATTCAAAAGCAGGATTTGAACCACTGACGTACCACAACTAAAACTTACAAGAGAATATGCTAATACGGTGCTTTCAACCATCTTATGCTAGAACATTTTATGACCCAGCAACGGGCATAAATCATTAAAAAAAATAAAATATTCATAAATAAAGCCTACTGCTCCTTACTTATAAAGAACTATAAAAAAATATTCAGTTTATTTTAAAGTCAGAACCAAACACACTACGATACAACAACAAACTTTACAGAGCCGTTTCCTAGGAGCGGTTAGCCATGTTGTCTATGGCAGTTACAAATACATAAGCTGTATATTAGTTGGTGATACACAATCGTCTTCAATATCCCCTGACACTGAAGGCTTCTGTGTGGCGTATCAAGATTAATGTCAGTCAGACACAGAGGTGAGTGTACCTTGAAAGGGCGATGCATCTCAGGTCGTTTGTATCGTAGATAAATGAGTCCAACAACAGCCAGACCAATAAACAGCCACCGAGCAAAGCTGAGGAAATTCAGGAGACTGTAGATATCCCCAGTGAACAGCATCACCATTGTTAGTGGATACTGCAAAAGAAGAGGTTATTTTTACAGAATCAATATGCTCTAGTAGAAAGATTATCCACAACCATGCATTTATAAAAATCTGGATCTAGAAATCAGCCTTGGCTTATAATCAGCATGTTCATCTTTAGTTATTATCTTAGGATATCATTTACTGATTAACATAAAATGTGAATTTGCTTAGAAAAAATCTGTTGTTGCCAAATAAAAGATGTGTTTTAATCAGCTTTCTCCATCTGTATTTGTAAGTCAAAACCCAAAGCTGGTCCAAAACATATGGAAAAAACTAGAATGGAAATACAGCATTTTCTTCTCTTTCATGTTTTTAAAGCAGCATACGGAAAAACAATACTGATGTGCGATAGTGGCCTTAGGCTGTGTTCAGGCACTACAGATTATGGGGTCAATTATCAAACTAGTGTAAAGTAGGACTGGCTAGTTGCCCATAGCAACCTATCAGATTCCACCTTTCATTTTGGACAGCTCCTTTGGAAAATGAAAGGAGGAATCTGATTGGTTGCTATGGGCAACTAAGCTAGTTCTATTTTACATCAGTTTGATAAATGACCCCCTATATTGGCAGTTCTGCTCTTTTTTAATTAGAAGCATGCTGTTCACCACATAGCTTCTCTGTATTGGTGGAAAACTGAATCAGTTTGTCTATGGCTACCAATAGGTAACTAAATTATGTTAACATTACGCTCAATGACACTGGACCTTTCTACGACATGGCATAACAGTGCTTACTTGCTGCCAATTAAAAATGCTCTCAGAGAGTAGTTTTGGGTAGTTTACCTCATTTTGAGAGATCACTGACTGCTAGACATGCCTCATTTGACATATCTTCTACCATACAAAGCAGTCTTGATAAAGAGCAGCATGTAGTAGGGACAAGAATTAGCCCAAGTGGCAAAAATAGATATTTTGCAGTTTGTCTAATATCAGCTTAAAAGAATACAGTGGACAAAAAGTTGTGAGAGGAGTGCTTTGTCTAACCCCCCCCCCACCTCTCCAGGCAACTTATGTATGCCATGTATCTGGACTAGTACAGCAGACCTGTCCTATAATGCTGCACTTCAACAGGACATATCTACTTTAAAATCACCCAAATAAAAGAGGAATTGAAATAATGTTTGCCAAATGTAAATAAATTTTATGTGATGCTAATAGAGTCTGTGGTGGATTATGATATAACTAAAGACTACTATTGCAATGTGTTTTAAAATTCATGTTGCTGAAAGGTTGATGTTCATTTTTTCCAATTTGTTGTAACTGGCGGTGAGTAACAGGAAGTAGTTAACAAGCCAGATGGCGTAGTTTTCATTAGCGTCATACTCAAGGACTACTAAGGAGTACCACCATACTCCAGTCATGAGTAGCATCATACTCCAGGGCAGCAGGATTATTATAATGGACCCTCAATGCAATCCTATATTGTTCCTATACATGTATTTTAGTTGAGAAGAATCAATCATTTTAAGATGTAGAACTAAACCTGAAAGGGAAACGTATTTATAAATGTAGCAAAGTTGAATATTCTATTTAACGGCTAAGAGTGCCGTCGACAAGACTTTGTTTTCCGTCCAGCATAACGGCATCCAGACGGATCCGTTATGCAGGGCCATAGGCTTCTATTATGACGGATCAAAACGGAATGCCTCTTAAAGGTGTCCGTTTTGATGTCCGTCCTAGGGATTCCGTTTCTTTCCGTTATAACGATGTTATAACGGAAAGCCTGAACGGAAGCCCTAACGGTGATGTGAATGCACCCTTATTTGTGCACCTTGGCAAGTCTCAATTAATTTTGGGGGCTTGCTTCTTAGGTCACAAGTCTAATTGAAAACTATTGTCTGTTCTTAAGTGCAGCCAGAAGAATTTCAGTAAAAAGACACAGAAAAACACACAATATAAATAATGCAATGTATTTACAAAGTTACTAAAAGTTTGTATGCTTATATTAAATTGGGGAATTACTTGTTATGGGGATCAAAGATTGCACATTATGTTATTTGCGTCAAATGACAAGCCATCCTCTAATGATTACCTTCAACATTTCATCCAATACATTAAGCTGATGTAGCAGAGGTGTTGTCAGCTGATCACCTTCTGCTATGTTTGTGCCACATATTAGATGGTGAACATTTATGGATGGATTTTACGTTACTATTGATAGCCTGTAATTTATTTGTCATTTGTTTGTTAGCCGATTTGTAAAAGTAGCATATAGGTTAATGAATGATCACAGGCTGGGCAGACATTAAGTTTTATCTATTTGATCAATAGCAAGCAGTGATCCAATCTAGTTCATTAGCCTGTCTGTGCTCAGGCAGAAGTAGCCTTAAAGCCTGACCTTTCCTGGTCCCAGAGTAGTGGAGATGAGAAGCACTCAGCTCTGGAAATAAAACCTGTCGAGATACTATAATAACAATGAAAGATGAGAAACAATATATATATCTGTACACAGGCCAACAGAGACATGTAGCTGTTCATTCAGCACCGCACCACCATGGAATCATGTTCATGATAGATCAACCATGGCAATCTCTTATATGGAAACCTGTAGACAGCTCAAAATGAGGAATTTTCCCAAATTAAGCGATCTACAAAATACAGTCCAAAATCCGAGTCTTTCATGCAGATAGATAGATAGATAATAGATGGATAGATAGATAGATTTTAGGGAACTAGATACTAGAGTGATTGATATTAAAGAGATTAAAGATAAATAAGTTGTATCATTATTTGATTGTATTTTTCCTGTATTGTTTCTTCTGGAAATATATTTATTAATAATGATTAGAGATGAGCGAATCTATTCGTCAATTCGTTGATTCGTATCGAATCTTGGAAATTTTTAGCTGCAAAGCTAATCCGAATATTAGGTGATTCGCTTCAGCTTTGTACGCATTCGCTACGTAGTTTGTCCTATAAATTATACGCTATTGCTACGTATAAGTTACTGTATACGATGTGCGTACGAATTCAATTCATTAGCAAAATTTTACTGTTAGTTCGTTTATCATGCGCAAAAGCCCGGGAAGAAAGCGGTCACCTGACCTAGTGGGCAGGGCTTGCTCTGATTGGCTCAGGCTCGGTAAGCCAGTGATGCATCACTTCTGCTGCGACTGCTGAGACGAGCAGAAGCACTGTGTGTGAAGTTCTGAGACTCTGAGACCTGTTTTGTGAAAATTGGGGTCTAATTGCTCTGGGAATCCATATTACAGATATCAGGGATACTGCAGGGCAAGTGCAGGGCCAGTTCAGGGCTAGTAATTAATCAGGCAGGGAGATAGACAGGGAGAGATAAGGAGAGACAGGGAGATACAGGGACAAAGACCAGCTGCAGGGCCACAGAGTGAATTGAAAAATGTCTGGAATGGATAAGCAAAAGGGGTGCAGTTCCCAACCAGACCTCAAGCTCTAAAAAAAAGGAGAAGGTGGCACAGGGAAGAAGTGCCAAAGGACCTGTAGCCGGAGCATCTTCTAGTAGTATTCGCAATACTTGGCCGTTGTTCCACCAGGCTAACCTACCAAGGTGCAAAATTGCAGTGGAGGAGAAAGTGGATAAGGTAGTGGAATGGATGGCACGCTCATCTCAGTCTCAGCCGGATGATCTGCTGTCATCTGCTGATACAGTATCCATATGAAGCCACGGGTCAGACTCAGAGCGTTCCTCCTGCTCCAGCAAAGCCATTCATTTTCGTACGCAATTTGTACGCTTATGCGTACGTGTTCAAAGAGGTTGCGTACCTTTTTACCTGAACGTTCGTTATTAGTGCGCAAATGTTTGCTAAAAGCCATATAAATACGTATATTTTGTACGCAAATTCAACAAATCTATTTGTCGAATATACGAATCTTAGAAAACGTTCGGCGAATGTTCGGCGAATAAAATTTTGCATGATTCGCTCATCTCTAATAATTATCTTATCTTTCCACTTGTACAGTAAATGTGGCGTCTCTACATACTCTGACAGTGTTCCAGCACTATCAATAGGATCAGACTCATAGAGACTGTCAGTAAAGGGAACAGTAAGGGCTCATTCACACAACCATATGAATGGGTTGGCATCTGCTCTGCAATTTTACAGAATACATACGGACCCATTCATTTCAATGGGTAAAAAATTTAGAGCATGTCAAAAATAGGCATTTTCTATATAATGTCGGCCATGTGCGGTCTGCAAGACGCAGAACTTCAGTTGTCAAGTAATCCATATACCGGTATTTCAAGATAGATGGCAATGGAATGACACAATATAAAATTCTAAGAAATGATACTCCCGTATTGTTATTTTATGAGGAAATACAAGTATTTGCTAAATCAGACAAGCCAGGGGTGCTGACATATCCACTGTGTCTAGCTGGCTGCCTCTTTTAGGGATAACATTGATATAATGTCTATATACAGTACAGACCAAAAGTTTGGACACACCTTCTCATTCAAAGAGTTTTCTGTATTTTCATGACTATGAAAATTGTAGACTCACACTGAAGGCATCAAAACTATGAATTAACACATGTGGAATTATATACTTAACAAAAAAGTGTGAAACAACTGAAAATGTGTCTTATATTCTAGGTTCTTCAAAGTAGCCACCTTTTGCTTTGATTACTGCTTTGCACACTCTTGGCATTCTCTTGATGAGCTTCAAGAGGTAGTCACCAGAAATGGTTTTCACTTCATAGGTGTGCCCTGTCAGGTTTAATAAGTGGGATTTCTTACCTTATAAATGGGGTTGGGACCATGAGTTGTGTTGGGAAGAAGTCAGGTGGATATAGCTCATAGTCCTACTGAATAGACTGTTAGAATTTGTATTATGGCAAGAAAAAAACAGCTAAATAAAGAACAATGAGAGGCCATCATTACTTTAAGAAATGAAGGTCAGTCAGTCCGAAAAATTGGGAAAACTTTGAAAGTGTCCCCAAGTGCAGTCGCAAAAACCATCAAGCGCTACAAAGAAACTGGCTCACATGAGGACCGCCCCAGGAAAGGAAGACCAAGAGTCACCTCTGCTGCGGAGGATAAGTTCATCCGAGTCACCAGCCTCAGAAATCACAGGTTAACAGCAGCTCAGATTAGAGACCAGGTCAATGCCACACAGAGTTCTAGCAGCAGACACAACTCTACAACAACTGTTAAGAGGAGACTGTGTGCAGCAGGCCTTCATGGTAAAATAGCTGTTAGGAAACCACTACTAAGGACAGGCAACAACCAGAAGAGACTTGTTTGGGCTAAAAAACACAAGGAATGGATATTAGACCAGTGGAAATCTGTGCTTTGGTCTGATGAGTCCAAATTTGAAATCTTTGGTTCCAACCACCATGTCTTTGTGCAACGCAGAAAAGGTGAACGGATGGACTCTACATGCCTGGTTCCCACCGTGAAGCATGGAGGAGGAGATGTGATGGTGTGGGGGTGCTTTGCTGGTGACACTGTTGGGGATTTATTCAAAATTGAAGGCATACTGAACCAGCATGGCTACCACAGCATCTTGCAGCGGCATGCTATTCCATCCGGTTTGCGTTTAGTTGGACCATCATTTATTTATCAACAGGACAATGACCCCAAACACACCTCCAGGCTGTGTAAGGGCTATTTGACCAAGAAGGAGAGTGATGGGGTGCTACCCCAGATGACCTGGCCTCCACAGTCACCAGACCTGAACCCAATCGAGATGGTTGGGGTGAGCTGGACCGCAGAGTGAAGGCAAAAGGGCCAACAAGTGCTAAGCATCTCTGGGAACTCCTTCAAGACTGTTGAAATACCATTTCAGGTGACTACCTCTTGAAGCTCATCAAGATAATTCCAAGCGTGTGCAGTAGCAGTATTCAAAGCAAAAGGTGGCTACTTTGAAGAACCTAGAATATAAGACATATTTTCAGTTGTTTCACACTTTTTTGTTAAGTATATAATTCCACATGTGTTACTTCATAGTTTTGATGCCTTCAGTGTGAATCTACAATTTTCATAGTCATGAACATAGTTTGTAAGGCCGAAAAAAGACATCTGTCCATCCAGTTCGGCCTGTTTTCCTACAAGTTGATCCAGAGGAAGGCAAAAAAAAAAAAAACCCCTGTGAGGTAGAAGCCAATTTTCCTCACTTTAGGGGGAAAAATTCCTTCCCGACTCCAATCAGGCAATCAGAATAACTCCCTGGATCAACGACCCCTCTCTAGTAACTATAACCTGTAATACCCTCCAGAAATACATCCAGGCCCTTCTTGAACTCTTTTAGTGAACTTACCATCACCACCTCCTCAGGCAGAGAGTTCCATAGTCTCACTGCTCTTACCGTAAAGAATCCTCTTCTATGTTTGTGTACAAACCTTCTTTCCTCCAGACGCAGAGGATGTCCCCTCGTCACAGTCACAGTCCTCGGGATAAATAGATGATGGGAGAGATCTCTGTACTGACCCCTGATATATTTATACATAGTTATTAGATCTCCCCTCAGTCGTCTTTTTTCTAAAGTGAATAACCCCAATTTTGATAATCTTTCTGGGTACTGTAGTCCACCCATTCCAGTTATTACTTTAGTTGCCCTCCTCTGAACCCTCTCCAGCTCTGCTATGTCTGCCTTGTTCACAGGAGCCCAGAACTGTACACAGTACTCCATGTGTGGTCTGACTAGTGATTTGTAAAGTGGCAGGACTATGTTCTCATCATCTTTTGATGCAACCCATTATCTTATTGGCCTTGGCAGCAGCTGTCTGGCACTGGCTTCTACAGCTTAGTTTGCTGTTCACTAAAATTCCTAGGTCCTTTTCCATGTCAGAGTTACCCAGTGCTTTACCATTTAGTATGTACTGTATGAAAATACAGAAAACTCTTTGAATGAGAAGGTGTGTCCAAACTTTTGGTCTGTACTGTAGTATATATATATATATATATATATATATATATATATATATATATATATATTGTGAAGCCTTTAAATCCCTTAAAAACATAGCGATTTTCAATTTCTGCATTTTTTTGTTTCTTTACACTTATATTAAGTCAACTTAGGGGCTTGAACATGCAGTCGTTAGATCGCATGTCCTATAGATTGCAATAAATTATCATTGCAGTGTACAGTATGTGAGATTTGCTATGTTCTTTGTGGAGCTCTGCCACCTGCAGGCCTCCATAAGAACTACCGCTATAATAGTCTTAGATTCTTCAGAGAGATCGAGAAGGAATAGGTTCCCCCATGAAAGCCGTTTGGACAAAGTCACCACAGATGACACAATTGACCACGGCATCTTAGACGCTAAATGTCTGCTTACACTCCGCTCCAGAATGGAAGCCATCTTTAAAGTGCTGACATCTGCCATACATGTATGGCAAGTGTCCTGAAGAGGTTAAATGGATATTGGTGTTCAAACAAAATAAGGCAGATATGTATGTTTTTTGTACTTTTATATATTACCGTATTTTTCACCCCTTAAGACGCAGTTTTTTCCCCAAAAAATGGGGGGAAAATGCCCCTGCGTCTTATGGGGTGAATGCTAATGTACTTACCGCTTCCTGGTCCTCAGTTCTGCTGTGCAGGGCTGCGCACAGTGTGAGGGCGTTCTGTGACCTCACACTGTGCGCGCTGGGTCACAGCTCAGCCGTAGCAAGAAGAACACAGAGCGAGGGCAGAGGAACGGTGGCGTCCAGGAGCAGGAGAGGTAAGTGGCTTTTTTATTTTAATAGAGGCATGGGGACTCATATGGCAGCTGAATAGAGGCATGGGGGCTGATATGGGGGATGAATAGAGGCATGGAGGCTGATATGGGGGATGAATAGAGGCATGGGGCTGATATAGGGGATGAAGTGAGGCATGGGGCTGATATGGGGGATGAAGTGAGGCATGGGGGCTGATATGGGGGATGAATAGAGGCATGGGGCTGATATAGGGGATGAAGTGAGGCATGGGGGCTGATATGGGGGATGAAGTAAGGCATTGGGCTGATATGGGGGCTGAAGTGATGCATTGGGCTGATATGGGGGTTAATTACAGGCATGGGGAGCTAATTACAGGCATGGGGGCTGATGAGAGGCATGGGGGCTCATATGGGGGCTGATGAGAGGCATATGGGGGCTGATAAGAGGCATGGGACTCTTTTTTGAGGTCTGATTGCGGGTCATTCACATTGGGGTCTGAGCTGAGGTCTCATTGGGGGTCTGATCTGAGGTCTTATTGACATTGGGGTGTCTAATTGGGGCTGTGAGCTGAGGTCTGATTAACATTGGGGGTCTGATTGCTGGTCTGACCTGAGATCTAATGAAAAATATTTTTTCTTATTGTCCTGCTCTAAAACCTAGTTGCGTCTTGTGGGCCGCTGCGTCTTATAGGGCGAAAAATACGGTATATGTAAGGCAGTGCAGCTGTTTCAAATGTTTTTGTTGCTTTCAACAGAGCACTTGTGCCTTTGACAACTCAAGGTCAAAACTATAACAATTTGAAGAACCAACACTGTCATTTTTCCCAAACTGTTTTAAAACTACAGAAAAAGTCTAATCCACAGATTTTCTCATTTCAAGGTAGACTTATGGGTATATGTGTGTACGCTGCACACTCAATAGGCTTAGCCTGTCTCCTGATAGCATGTACTTCAGATGTGCCTTAATCCATCCTCAAGGTATGCATGAATTATTTCTTATATATGGAGCAGGCTATTAAATGGTTATATGATTGTCACTCTGGATTTGACAGCGCTGTAATGTAGATCACACTTGTTATTTTTTAACACTTGAAGCAAGGCTGAATAAAAATTCCATCGCTCTGTAAAAGCACTCCTGGAGAGGAGATGGCGTGCTAACACTCATCTTGTCCTACACAATCTTATTTGACATTTTGACAATTATTATTATTATTATTATTTATTTATTTTTGCTTATGTTTGTTACAAAATGTAAAAAAAAAACTGAGTAAAAATAGACACAAGATGCAATACAAATATTACCTAATGGGACCAGCATGGCCCTCTATATATCTTTCTACAGTAAATATTTATAGCAATAGAGATGATCCTATAGGTATTTGAGTGCAAATGCTTTGGGCATCTTGTTGTTGTAGTGATTCAGTCTCTTCTGAATAAAGCTACTTTCTTACCCTACTGGAGATACTAGTCTGGATTTCTCCAAGCAAGCGCTGATACAAGCGATCCACCACCACAATTTTATTTTTTTCTGGATATTTTATGAAACTGACTTCTGTCCCTGGGCCTACAAGGTAACAACTGATCGGTGGGGTGCAGGGTGTTGGACCTCCTCCTGAGGATAGACCATCAATATCAGAATCCTTGATAAGCCCTTTAAAGCAATGGCCATGTTGTATTTTCTAAACTACTGTAGTGCATTTTAATTAATTGGCGTATAACTGATAATTTTGTTGTATAGAAGGTACATATGTTATTGATAATGGAACAATTTTAGGGATAATTTATGAATATTTTATTCACAGATTTGGATGTTCCATGTAATTCAATGTTCTTCTTTTGCCATAAAATTTACACTGCATGGTTTCTTTTCCGGTTCTTCCTGCAAGCATATGTTTTTATATATTTTCTTTTTTCCCAGTAAAACATACTTTTAACCACAGAATCAATTTACTGACTAGTCTTTTTCCATTATAAATGTGTACACTTGTTTGTGTCCTTCATTACAGTGGTGCCAGTGATGAGCCCATTGCGAATTCTCAGACGATAGAGCTTTACTTCACTTCCAATTAAGCAAATTTAGGTTTTATTAGTCATACCTCTGTTTCAAAAGACTTCATGTCTGGGAAGGAGCCTGAAATAATCAGTCCCTTTCCATCCATACAATCCCAGGGAACACACACTAATAAGAAGTGATTTACTTTCCTGCCTCTGAGAGTTAAATACCAGGAGCAGATGCACAAATCTGCCAGTGAAACTGATAACAGCATGATGCTGCATGGCCTTCAAATACAATAAAATAATGGAAAAACGCAAAAGTAATGTTACAGTAATGATTTATAATTTTCTCCCTAAGCAATATGGACAAGTTTAGGCCTCTAAATACTGTTTAAAGGGACAATCAATAACTATTAATAACTCATTGTTGTCAAGCCAAAATGAAACAATACATTAGCAAATTGCGTAAATCCAAGACTTAGAATTCTATACAGACTATCAGTGAAAGTTTCTGTTATTTATAATTTTTATTTAATTGAATAAAATAAATTATAGGAAAATAAAATCACGTGAGATGCCTTGTTTGCAATTAACCTACGTTTTTAGAGCACCCAGAGAAAACCCATAGGAACATGGCAGATTTGGCATTTCTGGGGTAAATGGCTATAGCTGCATCCATGTCTGAGGGGTGACACTTGCGCCACTAAGTTTTTCCCAATTGCACCACTAAACCCTGCCCCATCAGCCAGTTTAGCTCCACCCCCCTGCTAAACACGGCTCTTAGCTTAGCAGTGCAGTCTGGGCAATTCTGCTACTTCTTGAAAGCTGAGAAGGACCCCCTTCCCACCTGGGCCCCTGCACTGCTGAACCAGCTGCAATGGTTGTATGTCCATCCCTCTAGTCTTTTTTTTTTCTGCCTACTTGTGGAGACCACCTGGGGTCCCCCTGGTCCCTGGGGTCCTGAGCATTTGCCTGGTTTGTATGGTGGTAAAGTCTGCCACTGCACAGGGAGAACATACAATCTCCATGCAGATATTGTCCTTGGTCAGATTTGAACCCATAGAGTTTCCCTCATAGTTCCACAATTGTCAATTTATAACGTGAGCAACAAGAATGTATTTACATATTCCCCTAAACTAAAGACTGCAGCATACATGTATGGGGCATAAGACTTTAAGTAAAATTAAGGAGTTATGAGCTCTTTGAAAGAGTTTCCTACATCATCAATAAGTCCTAATGGTCCCTTTAGATGGGACAATTCAGCAGACAATTGTCGGAAAGGAAGCATTCCTTCCCGGCAATTGCCGGCTCATCAGTGGAGGAGACCACTACTATTACGTACAGCAAGCTCCTCCACGGTATGGGGAGGAGTGATAGCTAGTGCCATCGCTTCTCCACATACAGATTTGTTTCCTAGCAGAAGAGACTGTTTACAGAGCATGATCTGCTGCCAGCAAACGACGATTTAGATGCCTACACAAATGATCCAATTACCAGAAGAACAGCGGCACCTTTACACCGCTAGATAATCGCTAATGAGCGCTCCTATGATGTGTAAAGGGCCCTTAAGTATAACTACTACTTCTAATGAAAGGTCTCAGTGGCATGACTATCATCAGAAAATCACTCTGTGCCTAGGAATTAAAGTAGCCGTACATGTTACTAGCTCCTGCCAATATCAATTATTGTACGAAATGTCCAGTAGTCACTTATTCCCTTATTCCCCTCTCCCTGCATAATAGACACTGCTTTATATAATATAGGCATAGCATAGGTGTGCAGTACCGCAAACCTGGGGGCATCTGCAATTGTTGTTTTATAGTATATAGTTATGAATTGTTATGTAAATTTAATGTTTTGGCCGTAAATACCAGTAAAAATATGGTTGGGAAATTGTTGGTAGGAACAGGGTTAACTATCCTGTTCCTCACCTCTTGGTAGGAGTGAGATGGTCCTTTTACATTCCAAGGAGGAGGTTGCTGTCCAGAGACAGAGAGGAGGGGAAGCACACTGCAGATCTCCTGCTCTTGGAAGAGATTCTCCAGAGAGAACAACAAAAGTCAGTCTCAAGAAAATATTTGAAAAATCAGACAGCAGAGTGAACAGCTGAACACCTGCATAATAGACACTGCTTTATATAATATAGGCATTGCATAGGTGTGCAGTACCTAAACCTGGAGGTATCTTCAATTATTGTTTTTTTGTATTAAGTTATGAATTGTTATGTACATTGAATGTTTTAGCCCTAAATACCAGTAAAGAATATGGTTGGCAAATTGTTGGCAAGAACAGGGCTAACTACCTCCCCCTTCCCACCAACCCCATCCTCCCCTCTTGGTAGGAGTGAGCTGGGTCCTGTCCAGAGACACAGAGGACAGGTAGCACACTGCAGAGCTCCAGCTCCTGGAAGAGATTCTCCAGAGAAAACAACTAAAGTCAGTCTAAAGAAAATACTTGAGAAATCAGACAGCAAAGTGAACAGCTGAACACCTGCTTAATAGACACTGCTGTAAGGTGAAGGACTAGGGCTCAGTCACCTACACTACTACTAGGCCAGTTAAAGCTCAAATCTAGACCTGATAGTGGATATCTACACCCACAAGTGTTAATTTGCAGCCATACTGTTTACTCTTTTACTGGTGTCGGAAATTGCACCTTGAATCCACTGCTGTTGAATGTACCAAAAGTTGTATGCTGCATTTAGTAAAATGAAACTGTTATACATTCACTTCTGTCCGGCCTCATTCTTCAAACTACATTTCCACTGCACAGATTCCCAGGGAGCAATGGCTTGAGGGAGTATACCGTGACACAATACTTCATCAGGGCCACTACCACCACTCCCATGCTCTGCACCAGCTCCTCAGGGGCTCACTGTAGATGCCATAATAGTTTACTGCATAGGTGTTATAGTGTAGCATAAATGTATTTCATAGATACCAACTTTGGATTGGTGATATGCTCACAGTATTTTACTTGCTGAATACTGAGTCAGTAGCTCAAATTTGGATAAATGATAAATGGATAAATGATGAGATGAGACATTCCTTCATGTGATCTGCTGATCTTTATGCTATTCACTTATAAATATGCTTTTTAGCATCCAGTAAAGAGCACAAGCTAATGCACCACAAATCCATTTTACAACATTTCTACACTATGCATGTGCAGCCTGAATGAGAAATCCCGTCTACATATATTTATCACAAATACTAAAGTCAAAAAGATGTAAAATGAATGTGAATATATTACCACTAATAAATGATCATGATTAAGAGAGCTACATCTAGAAACAGTCAAAGATGTTCTTAGCTTACCAAAACAATGACAGCTGGCAGAGGAGTATGCTTGTGTACATGAATCATAGAAAGGATCTCTGGAAGGTGACCTTCTCGAGAGGCAACGTAGAACATCCTGATGGAAAAAACACAGACTTTACAAACAGCTATACATTTATTCAGCTGGTTGAGATTTTTTTAATAAACTATACTGCAAAGTTTATTTTACACTGAACATGAACTTTACATAATTCAACAATATTTAACATATAGCTGGTGCAAGGTTAAAGGCTTACTTCTATAAAGCTATTGCTAATTATTTTTCTGTTAGGTTCTATGTGTAAATGTGCTTAAGGCTGCCGTACAGAATGCGGTTTAACAACAAAATCCACATGTGGATCACCTGGGTCACACCCTGGGCTATGTCTGCATGCAATTTGAAACAAAACGCTAATATAGGTATGGCCTGGAAAGTATAGGTACAGTTTGACAATTAGCAATGATCTGCATGCTGATCCCACTGAATGACCATATCCTGTATTGGCAATGTACCTCAAAGCATGCCTTCTAATCAATAGGTATTGCTAAAAACTTCAACTTTCTCTATTACTTTACTTACCTTTAGGTTGGGGCTTCACGTTGTGAGACCGCAAGTCTCAGAAAAGTTGCTCTGCAATTTGTAACCAGTTTAGAGCAGTGATTTGTCTCTAAATGCACAACCAAATTTCAGAAACATTGCAGGTAAGTCACAGTCACATGTGACTTGCATTGTGGTCTATGGGACATACGTCCTGTGATCAGAAGTCCAACAGTGTTGGGTTTTCTGTGATTGTTGTTTTGGCACTGCGATGCTATTGACAATCATCAAATTCAATGGTGCACAACTTTCACGTTGCTTGACACGTCATTGCACAGCCCCGGCCAAAGGGCAGCCATGCACATTGATAGGCTTGTTTGACCGACAGCTAAATCTCCCAACTCCCCCATGTACATACATGTTCAGCTTGGCCTCTCTTTCTGATACAAGACTCCAGATCCCCTGTACAATATATTTTGAAGATAACCTGCTGAATAACATGAAGCCACCTCTAGAGGGAGCATACTGCATTTCAACATGTCATCTTTTTACAAATGTTCTGACCTCAATCCAGACATCAGAATATAATGATGACGAACATTATTTTTATATTTCTTACCTTGAAACAGCAAAAACTCCACCATTCATTGAGCCAAAGCAAGACAAAGCAACAAAAATGGGAACAGCCAGGGAGAAGTTTCCCAGGAGACGTTCAGCAAATGTCTGAAAAGAAATGAAACAAAGGAAGTTCACTTTAAATGAAATTTATTCTACAAGTGTTTTTTTCCCAGAAGGATGTTTGACAAAGTGCATGTAGTCTTAGGATTTGTGTCTATTGGACCAATGACTATTTAGAACCTTCTTGGGTCAAACAGAAAGACCAACATGTTTTTTCCTCTCCATTATAACCACGATGCTCTGTCTAGTTAACCATATACTTGTCTGCACTGCATATGGCAGAGCTGGAACATTTGGGGGATTTATGGAGAAGAGGTCATCTCGATGGTTATTTCATGCAGAGCTAAATTGGGATGGAAGAGACATTTGAGAATGTATGCTTGGAAGTTTTTTTTTATGATATACAATGCATCACTTTTTGTACAGCAAAAAATTAATTATTTGCATTTACTTTCTAATTGTTGAACGCTTTTGGAATGTGGTGTTTCCCATACAATGCACCTACTATGTGGAGGAGGTTAATGAAATACAATCACTATGCAATTTATTTAAATGAGTTCTATGTACCTCACTGGTTTTGTTTGTTGCTAAATAATTCTGTGTTTCTACATACAATTTAAAGGTCAAGTTTTCTAAAATGATACTTAGCAGCAAAAATGCAGATTTTAAATGCAAATCATTTTTTTTCAAATCTGTTAACTTCTTAATGACCGGGTCTGAAAGGGCCTCAATGATCTGAATTATGGTGTAATTTCTTTATTTTTTATTGCTGTGGAAAGATACAAGCAAGCCATTTTTTTTACTTAGTTTACATTTCACACTAAATAACCTGATAATTAAAGAGTAACTAAACCTTTGTTACAATGTTTAATATGTTGTCCCTAATGCACTAATAAACTATTTGTAATATACTTTAATAATCGATATTCTGGTGCGCTTAAAACTCAGTTCTCCATATATCACTGACAGCTCAGCGGTGTACAGAGTACACATTTTATCAATGGGGGCGTAGCAGCACTGTGAATACAGGCAGGAGCACACATTGCTGCTCCTGCCCATGCTCCCTGGAGGATTACTAACTCCTGGCATAGAACACGGGTACTCTGTACCCATGTACTATGCCAGGATTAGCTGAGCAGAGTGGGCTCCTGCACAGAGTACGCATGTGCTATGCCAAGAGTTAGTAATAACATACTAACATAGTTTATAAGGCCGAAAAAAGACATCTGTACATCCAGTTTGGCCTGTTATCCTGCAAGTTGATCCAGAGGACTCCAAGCAGGCAATCAGAATTACTCCCTGGATGAACGACCCATCTCTAGTAGCTATAACCTGTAATATTATTACCCTCCAGAAATACATCCAGGCCCCTCTTGAACTCTTTTAGTGAACTTACCATCACCACCTCCTCAGGCAGAAAGTTCCATAGTCTTACTGCTCTTACCATAAAGAATCCTCTTCTATGTTTGTGTACAAACCTTCTTTCCTCCAGGCGCAGAGGATGTCCCCTCGTCACAGTCACAGTCCTGGGGATAAATAGATCATGGGAGAGATCTCTGTACTGACCCCTGACATATTTATACATAGTTATTAGATCTCCCCTCAGTCGTCTTTTTTCTAAAGTGAATAACCCCAATTTTGATAATCTTTCTGGGTACTGTAGTCCACCCATTCCAGTTATTACTTTAGTTGCCCTCCTCTGAACCATCTCCAGCTCTGCTATGTCTGCCTTGTTCACAGGAGACCAGAACTGTACACAGTACTCTATGTGTGGTCTGACTAGTGATTTGTAAAGTGGCAGTACTATATTCTCATCACGGGCATCTATGCTGCTTTTGATGCAACCCATTATCTTATTGGCCTTGGCAGCAGCTGTCTGACACTAGTTTCTACATCTTAGTTTGCTGTACTAAAATTCCTAAGTCCTTTTCCATGTCAGTGTTACCCAGTGTTTTATCATTTAGTATGTACTGGTTACTGGTACTGTACTTATATTTGTCAGTATTAAACCTCATCTGCCACTTCTCTGCCCAAGCCTCCATTCTATCCAGATCCATATATAGGAGTGTACTGTCCACTTCTGTGTTAATTACTTTACGCAGTTTAGTGTCATCTGCAAAAATGTATATTTTACTGTGTAAGCCTTCTACCAGATCATTAATAAATATATTGAAGAAAATAGGGCCCAATACTTACCCCTGTGGTACCCTACTAGTTACAATGACCCGATCTGAGTGTGTACCGTTAATAACCACCCTCTGTTTTCTATCACTGGGCCAGTTACTTACCCACATACAGACATTTTCTCCCAGTCCAAGCATTCTCATTTTATATACTAACCTGTTATGCGGTACAGTGTCAAATGCTTTGGAGAAGTCCAGATATACGACATCCATTGATTCACCACGGTCAAGTCTAGAACTTACCTCCTCATAGAAACTGATTAAATTAGTTTTACATGACCGATCCCTCATGAAGCCATGCTGATATGGAGTTATTTGCTCATTTTCATTGAGGTACTCCAAGATAGCATCTCTTAGAAAATCTTTAAACAGTTTACCCACGAAAAATGTTAAACTTACCGGCCTATAGTTTCCAGGCTCTGTTTTTGGACCCTATTTGAATATTGGCACCACATTTGCTATGCACCAATCCTGTGGAACACTTCCTGTCAGTATAGAGTCCTTAAATATCAGAAATAAGGGTCTGGCTATGACATTACTTAATTCTCTTAGGATACGGGGGTGCATTTCATCCGGTCCTGGCGATTTGTCTATTTTAATCTTTTTAAGACGCCGCTCTACTTCTTCCTGGGTCAGACAGGGCACTTTTAAAGGGGAATTTACTTTTATATTCTGCATTTTATTTGACAGATTATTTTCCTCAGTGAATACAGTGTAGAAAAAGATATTTAGTAGCTTTGCTTTCTCCTCATCACTCTCTGCTACTCCCCCCTCATTACTCTGTAAGGGGCCGACACCTTCATGTTTTTACCATTTATATAATTGAAGAACATTTTAGGGTTAGTTTTACTCTCTTTGGCGATTAGTCTCTCCGTCTCTAGTTTGGCTGTTTTTATTTGTCTTTTACATATTCTATTTTTTTCCTTATAGTTTTTCAATGCTTCCTCGACACCCTCCTGTTTTAGTGATTTAAATGCTTTTTTTTGTCATTTATTGCTTTATTTACAGATCTATTTATCCACATTGTTTTTTTCTTCTTTCTTAACCTTTTATTCCCATAAGGTATGAACCACTCACAATTAGATATTAGGATGCTTTTAAAAATATCTCATTTTGTGGCTGTATTTTTATTTTTGAGGATTTTGTCCCAGTTAGTTAGGCCTATGGCCTCTCTTAGTCCAGAGAGCAAGGGCAGGAGCAGTAATATGCGCTCCTGCCCATACTCAAAGCGCTGCTGCAGCCCCATTGATAAAATGTGTACTCCGTACAGCTCAGTGGTGTACAGACAACTGAGTTTTAAGAGCACCAGGTAATGATGCACCTTAGGGAGGTAAACGTGTCATAAAAATAGAAAATCGATTAATAAAGTATATTACAAATAGTTTTATTATGGCATTAGAGACAACATATTAAAAATTGTAACAAAGGTTTAGTTAGGCGTGTTGAAATCCAACATTCCTGACCTTTCTATCCTGCAGCTTCTGGAGTCAGGAGGCCCCATACACATTAGGTAGTCAGCAGACATATATGTAATGTGTATTGCCAGCTTTATTTTGTAAGGTGATAGAGATGCAACAAAACTTTCCCAGGGGGATTATCAAGAGGACAGCAGGTCTGTTTTTAAGCCAGTTGAACAGATTTCAAGTTTCATCATCAATAGATTTAGTACCAGTCCCCAAGCGATTGTACAGATCTGAATTATTAAAGTTTGAAAGCATCTACAGTACACCAGAATGGCAGAATGAACCTCATCATCATTCAAACTACTATGCGGATATATATGTTGATTACATTGGTTCATTTTTGCTTCCTTACCACTGCAACTGCACTGGAGAGGACCAGTTCTTCTGCTGTAATGGCTGTATAGTAGGCCACATTGGTCAAGACGTATCCAACTGTTACAATCACCATTGATATACATATTGCAAGAGGTATGTTTCTGGTGAAGAAAACACAATTATAAGATTATATTATGACATTAATACAGTTCTAAATCTAACAACTGGTATCACATATTTAGTACAAGTTAGAAAAGTATAATAATTAAACACTGAATTAATGGGGTGGTCCAACCTATCCTCAAAAAAGGCCACCACTAACTGATCGGCGGGGGTCTGACACCCCAGTCAGCTCCGTAGCTACAGAGGACCATCAACACTGTAGTGGACAGTAACTGATACAATGCTGTAGTAGTGAACTCCTTCCACTACAATGTTGACAGTGATACATAATTCCGGTGCTGACTTGCAGTGATGGAGCTACACCAAACATCTGTGAGGTTGAGGGGTGTCAAACACCAGAGTTAAGTGAAACCCTACAATGCTAAAAGTCCATACAGGGAGACTAGAGACTAGAGAGTTAAATATTCATGGCCTATTTAAACAACAAACTGGTGGTGGGTATAGGTCATCAGTATTAAACGCCCTTTAAGTATTACAAATTCTTATTTCTAATTTAAGGATAATTTTATCTGGGTTTCACACCTTAAAGTAACATTAGTTTAGACTGATAGTGGCTATATACACCAGAGAAAAGTTGTCTAAACCCTCTTGGATCAACCAACTTCCTCATGTGTATGAAGGTGTCCTGACTCTGTCCAGAAAGCAGATGTTGGGGTAAAGAAGAATTGGGCATTTCAGATGTGCCACTGCATCTGGAAATGGGTTATTCAGTTCTCCTTATTAAAAACACAATACTACGTGAAGTGTACATGTATGAAAATCAGGAAAAATAGATGTTAGCCAAAAGAGTGTTTGGCCAATAATTATTGAAGCCGTATGGGCATCTTTGCCTTTGTTATGATGGTGGATTCATATGTATTGTAACTTTATGCAATGTCAAGGGTGAAATGTAGTGGCAAGTCATTTAGAACATGAAGATTTTGCAGTGGCTTTGCAGTGACTAATTGCTACTAGTGTTGAGCGAAGCAAAACATTCATAGTGGAATTCGGTCCAAAGTTTAGGAATACTTTGATTCACAATTAATATTTTCATGCTTCATGGTTACAAATCAGGTTTTCCTAAAATGGCAGTTGCACGTGTTACAAAGAGAAACTAAGTATAGAGGAGACAAGTATGGGAATGCAAGATCAGCCATAATGCTGTGCAGCAAGCCAATCCCCAGATAGCCTCCCCTGTGATGTCACAGCTGTATAAAAACCTTATCCTGCATGGTCTCTGCCATTTTCCTCTAAGTTGAGCATACGACGAGACATACTCTAGGGACAGTGTTGCTGAAAATGATTGATAGAAGAATATTGGAGAAAGGAGTGCAGGGAGAGTGCAGGAAGAGTGCAGGGAGACTTATTCTGCATCAGTTTCATTTATTTATTCCTACATCAGCCATAAATGAAGATATGAAATTCAATATCAGTAAGATGGAAGCCTGTACTATTCTGGTGCCAGTGTGCCAACCAATACCATACAGTCTGCACCACTTAGTCTTAATAATGAACATCCTCATCTTTTGCTGGCTTTACTTCTTCCAAATCATCCTTCACAATCTCCATGTCCTAGAAATGTCAGTAAGATGCAGAGAGTGGAGCTGGATGTTCCTGATGACATATTCTCATTGATACTAGATGATATAGAAAAGGAGGAAAAGCAGATGGCAAAAGAACGGCTCCCACCTGTAGGGCAGGAGAGCGCTGGGGTTGGAGAAGTGGTACAGCCACTGTTTAAAGGTGCATTAAAGGTGCCGCATGGAGATTAACAATGAAGAGCGTCTATACAGTGCAGCCTTCTTTATTAAAGACAGCAGCATGACCTCTCCATGTGGCCATATCCTAAGGCAGATCACCCTACGTTTTAGCGATTTATGACAAATTAATTTGTAACTGATCAGATTTCTTATCGAACTTCGGGGAAGCAGCCGAATCACATTTTTCAAAACTATTTGCTGCTATGCAACATTCTGCCAGATGGTATTCTGTTTCCCTGTATTTCATGTTACTGCCCTGCTATTCATGTTTTGTAAAGTTATGTTTTCCTGCAGTATAAATCAACCTCTTTATTATGTAAAAGTGATTAAAATATTAAGGTCCCAATCTTTTTATTTTTCATGTAAATGTAATTCATTATTTTAGAAAATTAATAATGAACTAGTATTAGCACTTTTAAGAGAACTAATTAGCTCAAATAAAGTGAACCTCCAATAAAAGGTGAATACAAGTGATTTTGTTTCTACTTCCAGAAATAGCAGGAAAGAGAAAAGGCACATTTACACATCACGTGAGTGGACAATTATCAAGAAGGAACCATTCCTTACTGATAATTGCCTACTCATCAGTGGAGGAAAGAGCTGTATTTACATGCAGCAATCACCTCCACTGTGTAGGGGTGAGCAATGGCTACTGCCATCACTTTACCTCATACAGATTAATTGTTTCTGGGCAGCAGATCCTTGTTTACACAGCATAGTCTACAGCCCATTTCACCATGCATGTTTATTGAGTGGTCTGCAGCACTTTTACACTGGCTGATCAGGAATGAGTGTCCATACTAATGTTCGTTCCTGATAATCGACCCTACAATTGCTCTGTCTAAACCTTACTTTAGTTAGTCAAACATAGCTTTTTGACCCTTCAGAGACACTATTGGAAGTTGTATAAAGTAATTCACCTGTCACTACACTGTATTTTTCAAGTCATAGAGAAAGCTAAACCAGTTATCAAGTATCAAGACATTACAATCATCTCTCCATATCTCAGCTTTCTGGACATCTGAGAGCGTGACAGAGGGAGGAGGAGTGGGATATAAAGATTAACTGCAGCAAAACCATTTTCAGTACTGTGCCCAGAAAATGCAGGGTTGAGTTAACTGGTAAAAAATTATCTTTTTGACCCATCAGACACATAAATGTACAGTACACAAAGATCCACCCCAACTTTAAAATCAGTGGCAGAATATTAGAACATGTCAAGGGGAAGGCTACATTAGGCAGCAAGTCAATGGTCAGTTCTTGAAATGAGTTGGAAGCAGAAAATGTACAAGCAGAAGGATCTGGGTGACTTTAACGGGGGTCAAACTTTGATGGCTAGACAACTGGGTCAGATTGTCTCCATGTGATTCCATAAGACAACTTCATGGGTATTGTGGGGCACACCAATAAAGGCAGGATTGAAGCGCTCACCATGAGGCTTCCATACTGTAAACAGACAATTGTCAGATCCCCAGCAGAACATGAATTAATTTCTAAAGATGATAGATGATTTCTAAAGAGTTCCAGTCTGCAGCAGTCCAGGTTTCTCATTCATGACATCATTGCAAACATAGTAGATAGTGGCTGGCTATCAATGGCAGAACACTTAATAGGCACCATGACATAAGATTTCCTTCTGCTAAACGTCTGGAAATGGTTCGGAGAGAGACAGGGGGTGTATTGAAGGTGCCACCTTTGTCTGAATCGTGGAGAACAAAACTGTAGGAGTTGTTATAGGAACTGCTCATGTCTGCCGGCAGATCAAATGGTCTGTCTGGGCCACCCAAAGCCTCTTCATCATGTGTGTGTAGCCTCATGTAACCACTACCTTCTAACATCTAAAACAGAACAGTCTAGATGGCATCAAAACAACCATCCTGCTGGGAAAAATGTTTTTGAGTGCGTTGTAGAGGAATGTCTGCTAGTCAGCAATCTCTTTAACGCAGTGACAGCAATAGTAAATAATTTCAGCGTGACACTGATATACAGGTATATAGCTATGGGTAAACACATGGTTGATGGTGTTAACAAACAGCAAAACAATTGCACAAAAACAGTAGCTTGTTGCTTGTTGCTAAGCTCTATACTAAAAAGGACTATGGCCCAGAAATCATTTATTCTTATAATATCCAATAGCCAAAGGCTATATTTTCTGTTTGCAGCCTTTTTAAAACATAACCTTTATTCTTAACCTTAATATTATATCCTTCAAAAACTAATTTTACAGCCCCCAAAATAAAGTGATTTATTATTTAAAAATAAGAAGCTCCAATACCCCTGAGGACGCCATGTAACAGCGAAACATGTCGGGGGAGCTTGTTTTGTTATTTTAATTGGCAGCCGCACTTAGTTTTACATGGATCGGTGGAACGCACTGCAGACGTTCCAGTAGTAGGATCCAGGCAGGGAGGGACAATACAAAAGAAAATAACAAATAGACTTAATATACAAACGTGCACAGTTAAGAGAGAAGGAGGGGGAATGAGATAAAATGTCATATGAACACTCTTAATCCCATGTCATTGCTGATGCAATGTAAACAATGAGGGATACAATATAGCAATAAAATGAATGTTACAACTCTCAACTTTGAGAGAGGGATATGAAGAAAATACCCCTCTACTAACAATTATAACTGTGATCACAGATGAATACTCACAAACTAAGTGCTGCTAGCGTTTTTAAATAATAAATCACTTTATTTTGGGGGCTGTATAATTATTGTTTGAAGGATATAATTGTTGCTAAGCTATCCCTGATACAACTCTAAAATCTACCCGATTATATCTCCAATTGTCTCTTTATAGTTGCTCTCTAGTTGTCCTCTAGTGTTCCTAGTAATTACCTTGTGTCTGCACTTGTTTTTTGGCAGCCACAGCCACAACATACCCTATCACATCTACAAATGAGAACAAAATTGTGTCTGGCTGAATACTGCCCCCTAGTTGGCTGATTAGGCTGTCTGTCAACCTCTGAGACAACCAGGCAAACTCTCCCACACACTTATTCCCAGTGTCTTGTGATACTTCACCTTCTTTCTCCCTCCTGTTTCCCCCACCAATTTTCACAATAAAATGAAGCCCCATTTTTGTGCAAGTATTTGTCAAAACTTTAGATTTATTTGGCTGACAACTTGCTCATCCCTATATATATATCAGAGGATTAGAGTGCATCTGTGAACATTCACTAACCTTGATATTTTTACAGTTTTAAAAAGGAAATAAAGTGGGCCATAACCTTTTAAAATGAGCCCCATAGAAAATAACTCAAAGAAAGGAACTTCTTCAGTACTCTTATATGACATTTAAAATGCTGATGCAATGTTCTTACCCTTTGTCAAGCCTACTCTGAATGAAATTGCTCTTGGTAGATGAGAAGAATGTAATAATGCTTTTGTGTTAAATAACACTTTTTTGTAATAATGTCTTTTTTAACAGAAGTGCTGAAAACACAAAGAATAAAATAGGTAAGTGAGGAACCATTAGGAAAGATACAGTGCAGAAAGCTGTTAAGCAACTGACCTTTGTTATTACATGAAAACTTGGTTACCTTTCTGACTGCAAACTATAAGCTCCCTGAGGAACATCTACCATTCTGCTGGCTACTTATCAACAATCATTTCCTATGAAAATGGGAATCTGAAAACAATAATGAAATACCATTTTTCTAAGTACAATGTATTTTGCTAGCTGTGCTTTTGTCCTGTATAGTGACAAGTAACCTCTGCTAAATGTGGAAAGCTTCATTCAGCCAAGAGAGTCACAAGTACAGTAGACATTATATACATCCAGCATCAGATGTGGGTTTTACAATAAAAATTTGTAACTGCTTACAAAGCGTAATTCATAAAACGTGTTGCTATCTGCTATTTTACATCATCATCTGACATAAAATGTCAGTCTACTATTTTAACCCTTTAAAGATCGGGCCTATTTCCATTTTTACATTTTGGATTTTTCCTCCCCATGTTCCAATAACCATAACTTTTTTATTTTTCCGTTTACATAGTTATATGAGGGCTTATTTTTTGCGGGACAAGATGCATTTTTTAATGCCACCATTTAATTTACCATGTCCTGTATTAGAAAACATTAAAAAAATTCTTTGTGTGGCAAAATTGAAAAGGAAACAGAATTCCTGCAAGAATTCCTGCGTTCACAATGTACTAAAAATGACCTGACGTCCTTATTCTGCGGCTAAATACAAATGCGGAAATACCAAACTTTTTGCTTTGTTTTACTACTTTAAAAAAAAATAAAAGCCTATGGAAAAATCTAAATTTTCTTTGTATCACCATATTCTGACAACCATAACTTTTTTATATTTTGGTCTACAGAGCTGTATGAGGGCTTGTTTTTTGCTGTAGTTTTTATTGATACCATTTTTGTATGTAAGACTTTTTGATCACCATTATTCAATTTTTCAGGGGGGACAAGATGACAAAAAAAATGGCAAATTGCGTTTTGCATTTTTTTTCCGTTACGGCGTTCACCGCACAGGAATTAAAAAGAAATATTTTAATAATTTAGATATTTTCAGATGTGGCGATACCCAATATATTTATTTTTTATTGTTTATATATTTTTATATTTAAAATGGTAAAGGGGGTGATTTAAACTTTTAATATGTTGTTTTGTTGTGTGTGTTTTTTTTTTCACTTTTTCACTTTCACTTAAACAACTATTAGCCCCCTTAGGGGCCTAGTACATGGGATCTTTAGATCCAATCTCTTTTTCACCTTAATACAGATCTATTAGGTTGAATAAGATTTTTACACTCTCCATTCTGAGCTATGCCTCGTGCTTGGGGACGGATCTGTTTTCTCTGACACAATAGAAAACGGATCCGTCCCCCATTGACTTTCAATGGTGTTCATGACGGATCTGTCCTTCCTATGTTAAAGGGACACTATCGCGAAGAAAAAAATTTTGATATGATTTACAACATAACAAAAGCAGGTTTTAACATAATGTAGTTTTCAAATTGTGAAATGGGGGCTGCCATGTTGGAAGTAAAGTGTGACAGTCTGGGTTTACAACACAATGGCACCTCACTTACGGCAGGCATGTACATAGGTTTCCTCAGTCGCTGCCGACCCTATAGAGAATGAATGGAAGACGTGAGCCCGCCCCTGTGATGACACCAGTAACACACAGCCAGGTCCTCCCTCCTTGCTGCTGGGGGAAGCCTACTGTGCCTGCTCCTCACTCCTGCAGCAGCGTCCTTGTCTTCATTAGGCTGCCTGTTCTAAATTCTATGGCAGCTCACCCCAGCAGTGCAGACAATTTTTGCTGAGTGTACTGCTGAGGTGAGCGGCCCAGGACAGAGTAGATGGAGGTTCTTGGGGCTGTAGGACCTTAGTGATGTAATTGGCCATGTGATCAGTGGGGGAGGAGCCTGAGGAGCAGAGATCTGTGTTTTTGTAACGAAGCCATTGTCTCATCTTATCTTGCTGAAGCAGTGTTGTCACCGCTGAAGGTGTGAATTGGTGATGTCATTGGTACCACCCACTTTTTTGCAGCATGCCTACTTACAGGTTGCTCAAAGCCTCATTTGGCCAGCAGAGCTCCCCCTGGTGACCAAAGATGGTAAATATGGTAAAATCTAATATTTATTTATAATATTTCACACATTGGAATTTTTATTTATTTATTATTTCTTACAAATATATAATAGATTTTGTTAGCATAAATAAAATATAGAACAGGTTTTTGTGATAGATTCCCTTTAAAGATAATACAACCGGATCCGTTTATAAAGGATGCAGATGGTTGTATTATCAGTAACGGCAGCGTTTTTGCTGATCCCTGCCGGATCCAGCTAAAAAGCTAATGTTAAAGTAGCCTTAAATAGAACTTCCTCACTATTGCACTGTGAAGAAATGCTTCAGGGAGGTAGTATGAAGCTCCTGGAGCTTTTACAAAGAATATACTACCTCATGGTAAACAAATCATTTGGGTACTGGGTTGTCACTAGGTTGGGAAGTCCACTGAAGGGTATTTCAGTTACTATTATACACAATTAGGTGGCTCCAGGTGGAGGGCTTGTAAGGCCAAACAATCAAAATACTGTAGAAGATACCATGACACTCAATGGAAGTTTGTGCTGATAAGTTTGCTTTATTTTACACACAATCCAGTGAGGACCAGAATATTACATATTAGTAGCTACAAACTATTATAATATGCAATAATCCCTGGATAGTGTATAAAATAAAGCAAACTTATTGACGCAAGCTTCCATTGCGTGCTGTGGCATCTTCTTCTATTTCAGTTACAGCGTCCATCTCAGGGAATGTTACGTTTCACACAAAAATGTATGGTTGGATCACAAATAGATTCTAAATACATTTTTTGAAGGGTATATCTCTTAGAAAAAAATCTAAATCATAACTGAGGCTGTGCTCCTCCTCAATCATACATCTTGCAACCTTTCCCCTCCCTTCTGTTGTGTGATTACTGCCTTATCACAGTAAACTGGATAGCAGCATATACAGTACTGCATACTGTACTCTCCATCCACAGCCTGCTGTGTGAGAAAACCTCTAACCTCTGTCCCTCCTTCCTCTTTGCTAGAGATGCTGAGATGATTCTCCTCAGTCAATGTACAATAGCCTGCTGAATGATGTCATTTTTTTTTTTTAAAGAAAACGTCTGTGTGCTGGCGAGCCTAAAAGTCCTTCTACGTATATAAACTGAGGATCAGGATAATTATTGGGGACAACTGTTGAATATAAAGGATTCTCTATTTCACCACAAAATTCTGTACAATATTAGAAAATATAATCAATAATGAAACATAACTAAATAGATAAATAGATTATTGCAATATATCATACATTGATATTTTATAACTATTAGTTTCAACTTATCTAATGTAAAACTTCCAGTTTAAAGGAGCACAATATGTTCTAAGGCTCCCATATGCAGCAGCAATGATAGTAAAATGGTTCACAATGTGACTCCGTATTGCAAAACTAAATTTACACCCAAGTAATGTCACAGGTACAAATTCAGCTTGGATAAATCTGTATAGTAATATGTCATAGAGTGTTGCAGGTTTCTTATGGTCCACAGCTGCCTATTTGCCCTATAGGCACTGGGGGCTATATTGCGGTAATAACCATTGCACCTCTTATTTTGAAACCATACTTTTTCAACATACAGTATGGTGTAATTCTGCAATATGATTACAATGTGTTAGAAAGTTGTTGTGTTCAAAACCCAATGGAAGCTTATTATAAATGGCCTGTCAGGTAAGAGCAATGCTTCATTCATCCCTACTCCGATTTGTATGATGATATTACAAAGGTCAGGCGGTAAACTAATTACAAATATTATCTATCAAACCTTATAATGGCCTATGTTTGTGATGAATGACAATTTCATATCATGAAAATGTCACTATATAATGGTTATTGCTTCTCTTTGCTCTTCTTCAGTCTCTGAGAATTTAAAAGTAAAAGTAAATTTCCAATAGGAAATCTCTTAGTCCTTTCAGAAATTCACAGAGCAGCTTGGAGGAAAGATCAAAGGGGGCAACACTGGAGAATGATGAACTTAATTTTACAAGTAATTCAATATTAAAGAGAATGAAAATGGACAATATTGGGATTATTAATGGAAAAAATATGCAAAAGTAATTTTCAAGGCAATTGGAGCATATTTGATTCTGATAGAGTTTAATTTTATGAAAAATTTGCAGAATCTGAAACTAAGTTTTAAGAAATCTGAAGTTAATACCACTTAACTGCAATAATAATATTTTTTTATTTATGTAGGACTACCATATTATTAACTAAGGAACTAACAAGCATGTAAATGGCAAGGGACAATGAAGCAAATTTGTAGCTACCATAGCACATCCAGCATGTCGGCCATGTAAAAAAAAAATCACTAACTTTGTCCAAAGGTTAGATATTTTATCTGAGGCTGAATATATTCCTTCATAATATTATGTTCTCACAGCTTCTCTTTATACTGTATTGTATAACGTTGTCCAGCCTTACAGCATGCCATGGAGAGAACAAAAGTATCTTGAAACCCAGAGAAGCTGAATGGTTTTTTGTTTGTTTCAAGGTTTTGCATTCATCTTATAAAGTGTGTGTACAAGGCAAAAAGGGCAAGGATGCCATTACAACAATGATAAGAACATATTGAAATACTACAATAATCTGAATTTTACCTCAATAACATTTATTCTAAGATTCAGTAGACAGAAGAAAAACATGCACATATTACATTTTTATAACTAAATCAACCATGGAGGATCTCTAAGGAAACAAGCATGAACTGATAGAGTTCAATTGTATGCATTTCACACTGTAGTAACATGTGCTTTACTAACATTATAATATTCTAATATTTGATGGTCATTTATAACACCAAAAAACATCAAAACAAAATGCAACATCCCCACGTGACTTCATTAATACACTTTACAGACCTGTGACCTCTCCTGACAGGACTGTTTTAGTAACTACTTGCATCTCCATGTAATTCTGGAGCATCTTTTTAAGGACTGTACGTTGTTTGAAATGAAGATCCAGATAGATGCTTCCAATTTGGGGTGTGTCTTTGCACAGTGTGACACTATCCAATCAGTGCTGCCAGTGTCAGACTGCACAGGGACATGCCACCAACTGGTAACACCTATGTAGACCGTCATTGTAAATACCTTGAAATGTATTTATACCTTTTAGAAGGAATTAAAAAGAAAACCTGTACAGCATTAAAATGGATGGGCTCCAGCGAGTTGAAATTAGTTATTACTTAAGTCTTCTGTCGACAGAACTTTGTTTTCTGTCCAGCATAACGGAAACCAGACAGATCCATTATGCTTGCCTATATACTTCTGTTGTGACAATTCAAAATGGAATGCCTCTAAAGGTGTCCATTTTGATTTCTGTCCTATGGATTCCATTTTTTTCAGTTAACGATGTTATAACGGAAAGCCAGAACGGAATCCATGACGGTGAGTCCTCAATGGGGACTGCAAGGTGTGCTGTCCGTTTTTTTTTATGGACCCATAGAAAATCTTTGTGCAATCCACAAAAAATGTGCATTGGATGCAAAGCAAAAATACGGTCGTGTTAATGAGGCCTAAACAATATCTCTAAAGCTAGTTTCACATCAACATTTAATTGATCCAGCAGGCTGTTCCGGATCACACTGATTATAATGGGATCCGGTCGGATTTCAGGCAGACAAAAATAGTTTTTTTAGTGTTCAGACAGACCTGGCACCAGATTCCATTATAGTCAATAGGGTCCAGCGGTGAGCAGCAGTATCTAGCTAGGTCGGGGCTGGAGAACTCCAGCAAGCTGCTAGATCAGTTAAATGCAGACGTAAATCTACTCTAAGGCTATATTCACAGATTTGTTGCAGAGATTTTTATGACTGAATATCAGTTCCGAACATATAAATTAAGTTAGTTGACAAATACATGGATTTCTGGAAGTCCCATTCCTATAAATGGAGCTAATGTCTAAGGTCATTAATATGTGATTCCTAGAAAACCCCTTTAAAGGGGCCCAGCTGCCATTAATTTCTATGGAGCCGACGGAAATATTTCGGCGGCCCCATAGAAATTAATGGAGGGCAGCCGCGCATGCGCGGTGCCCCCTCCTTCTCTTTTGGGGGGGCCCCATTCTCAATATAGGTGCGGGTCCCAGAGGTGCGGGTCCCACCTATAAGACAATGGGGGCATATCCTAGCGATATGTCCCCATTGTCCAAGATAGGAAAAAGCCTTTGAGTAGCAAATATCTACTGGATGTTTCTATATACAAGCCATCATCAATAACAAAGGTATAGTATATGGCTATCCCCACTTGGTAAGTATTGGTATCTTGAAAAATTTCCTTCATCTATGAAGTTGAAATATTACTACTGTATGGAATTATGAAATAGAGACCTCAGTTGGCTATTTGGAAGTTTTTCTTTACATTCTGGCAGATTATCTTTCATAGATTGCAAGCTCTTATGAGCAGGACCCTCACTCCTAGTGTCTCAGTTGTATATTAGCCAGTTATGTTGTGATATCTTTTGTTTTTTATATGAACCCTCTGAATCTGTAAAGCGCTGAGGAATATGGTGGTGCTATATAAATAAATATTATTATTATTATTATTATTAGTATTATTATTATTATCTTTAAGTTATAAAATTCTTTATCTGATAATCGGAATCTATGCTAAATGGAATATGATTTGGAATGATGTATGGCCATTGTTTACAGCTATAATAACTACAAATCTGTATCACTGAATTTATTCATAAATTTCACATTCAAGACTTGAATTTCCCAGGGGTTTGTAAAGCAGATCAGTAATCATTTTAAAATGATGAAAAGCAGCATTTATTTAGGTCTTAATGAATGTGCCATAGGGATTGATATCAGGGGTCATTTCAGAAATTGTTTTCTGCTTGCTTTTATGCACACTTTCAAACTTTAGCAAAACAGCATTGTTTGCATAAACATACTATTCATTCCTGAAGTTTTTCTTGGGTGATTATGCATCTACTGTACCTAATTGTTTGCAGACAACAGGCAGCAATCAAGGTTATTTATGCAGTGCGCTACACCGACTTAGTTTTCATTCTGTTTAGTGTGTTTATCTTGCTTATGTGCGTCCTTGGTGTAGATTCCACAGAGGCACAGCAGGATATTCACAGAAGCTGGCTTTAAGAAAGCAATGCATTTTAGTATTGTTTTCAGATGATTATAATAGGCATTGAACCGTTAACCGTCATAACATATCTCTTTTAATTTAAAAAAAAATAAGTAAAACAACTAGACTTTCTGTGGGGCGTTTGTGTTCGGGACTAGCACAGTTTTATCTAGTTAAACCAGTATTATGGAAAAAATTGGGCAATGAATGAAGTAATGAAGCTAATTGATGGGTTTTCAGAGAATTGTTGATATTTCTGTCAGAAATTAATACAATTTATTACCAGAACACAGCTAGTGTCTGCTCAGTGAAAAAAAACAGCTTGAAAGAATTGATAATTCAAGTGAGCGAACTGGTTTAGGAAATCAATTCTTTTTAGAAAGATATTTTCATCTACATAAGGGCTTGTACACAAGTTCTGGAATTGCTACAGATTTTCCATACAGATTTGCAGATAGACAATCTGCAGAGGATTACCTGGAGCATGGGAGGAGACATCATCACAGGAGTTGGGGTTCTATAAAGACTGGCATCAGAGCAGGCAAGGGAGCCAGTGAAGTGCCAGGGAAGGTGAGTATGGTGTTTTGTTTTGTTTTTGTTTTTCCTTGCTCGTTGGGTCTAGCAGCTGAAATCAGCAAATCTACACTTAAATCTATACAATTGGTCACTGCAGATTTCCATGTGGATTCTTCTGGAATTGCTGTGGAAAATTGTCTATAACAATTCTGGTGTGTGTGGACATACTCGAATACAACAATATAAGGCCCCTTTCACACGACCGTATGCCCTCAGAGACGTATGGTCCGTGAGCAGCATCGATCGTGCGCACGGGAGCGCACAGCATAATTTATTACAATGATGCTGTGCGCGTCGAGCCGCCCCCAGGACTATTGTCCCGCACTCATATGATTTTATGCGTGCGGGACAATAGTCCCGCAGCCGGCCCGACGTGCACAGCATCATTGTAATCAATGATGCTGTGTGCTCCTGTGCGCATGATCGATGCCGCTCCGGGACATATGGCCCGCTCACGGACCGTATGTCTCGGAGGGCATGCGGTCGTGTGAAAGGGGCATAACACTGCATACAAGTTTGGGCATTAATACATATTAAAGAAAGCAGAACTGGAGAGGATTCAAAGTCAGGCAACAAAATAAAGGTTTTTTTATTCAGAGCTGGGACATACAATGCATGAGGTTTAATGGCAAGAGTGAAAACTGCAAGATTTCAGGATTGTTTTTAGATATACTATAGATACTAACATGGAGATTAGAGCATTGTTATTTTCTGATGGTACATTTGCATTAAACTTAGCCATTGGTGGTTTAAAGGGTGAGATAGGCTGTATTAGACTTTTTATTTTTATTTTATTTTGCTAAGTTTTATGTTTGCAAATTTAATAAATAAATAACCAATACATAATTTATTACTTATCCCCTATCCTCAGCGCTATTTCCTGTTGATAGGGAATAAATATTTTTACTGAGAAGATATGGGTACTGTAGGCTACAAAGAGTTCTATTGCAAAATGCACTGTATAAGATTGTATGTTGCTTTTAAATGTATTAAAGATGATTTTTTTTGTGACATCAATTTTCTTGGATACATGAAAGGAACATATAACGAAATACAGGAAGCATAAGATACTGTTAGATTGGATGGTCTGAATGCTGTAGAGTTCCTCATAAGCCAAGCATGTTTAATTTACAGTATAGAACAGTTCATCAAATGATTTTAAGAATTTTTTTATTGCTATAATCACAGATGATCAGGGTTTATTTGCAACTATGAAGAGTATGGCCCAGAGATGTAACAGAAGTCCTGGCAAGTATATGATTTGTTTGTCAACATTATAGCCTGAAGCTGGCCATACACATGAGATCTAGGTCAGCCGAACCCATGGATTTTGGCTGGTATGGTTGACCATTTAATATCTAATGGGTCATCGGATTCTCCTCCAATGGCTGATGTTTGGGATGATAAGTACAGTATTGTGCATGTTGGTTTTCAACTGTCCAGACCTTTTTGTTCTTAAGATATACGGTAGGTCACTGGCAGAGTCGTCTGGCAACAGCTTTCATCTCTCTATCCGGGCTGAGCATGCATATATAATGGAGGATTGGGAGTGTATGCTAATCTTTACTGAACATGTTCAACTTGTAGCAACTAGATGACATGCAGCAAATGATACTTCTTTGGGAGGAGCTGGTTAGAACTAATGATCCTTCTATGAACACCTCTTTTTTATGATGGAATGCAATCATTCATCAAAGGGCAATAGAAACAGGGACTAGATCACTTGCAGATCCACTCTTCTCAGAAGTAATCCTTAATTTAAACAGCCTAACGTTCGGGTCAATTATTGAGAATCAGCATTCCTATGAATGTTTGTTCCTGATAATCTTCCCATCTAAAGGTGCCACTGATCACCCAATGAATGAGGGAAATGCTCATTTATTGGGTGAAACAGTCTTTCATGTGGACACCTAAATCATTGTTTATGGGCAGCAGATCATGCTGTCTAAACAGCACCTGCTGTTGAGAAACAGTGCAGCTATAGTAGGACAAGCAGGGTACAAGTCCTTCACCTCCAGTAACGAACAGGCAATTGTCAGGGAGGAACACTTCCTTTACAACAATCGTTCCCATTGGAGAAGTGTAAATGCACCTTAACTGCTGGTGTCTGCATCCACTTGAATCACTAACATGAAAGATTGTAATGGTCTAGAACAGGGGTAGGAAACCTCCAGCACTCCAGCTGTTGTGAAACTACAATTCCCAGCAGGCATAATTGTTCTACTCTTCTCAGAACTCCCATAGAAATGAATGGAACATGCTGGGAATTGTAGTTTGACAACAGCTGGACTGCTTAAGGTTGCTGACCTCTGGTCTAGAATTTACAATAATAATCCTTAGTGATCTCCCAAGTGCCAAGTTATCAAAAGTTTACTGTATAAATAAGTTCAATGAATTAAAAAGAAAACAACTGACCCAATTTTCAGAACTCTCAAAAATTAAAAACTAATTCTTAAGAGATATTTCTAGGGACATTCTCACAATTTACTTTGATAAGGTAGGAAAATATTGTACGCATGAACAAAGTACAAACTGAGGAGAATTTTGGGGCATAGAAAAATCTCAGAATATGCCGTTCTTCTTGCCTAAACTTAGAAATAGTTTATTTTATTCAGCAAAGTCCATCTGTACGACACAGATACAGCGCTTGTATTTCTTTAGTTGCACAGTATACAGGCTTTAAATATACACTAAAATAAAAAGAATAAAAGATATTTTAACTACACCAGAAATGTGTTTTTATTTTATCCCTGAAGATCCTCAAATGAATGAATTATTGAATATTCCTGAATACCTGATTTATGAGCCGGATAACGTTGCCTTAAGCCCAAATCATTTCTAATAAAACAAGTCACGCTTCCTTAAATTCATTGGGGACATGAAATAATAATGGGACGGCGTCTGTATACATCCGATACGCAAATAATCTAAACTCTAAGGGGGTCATTTACAAACAGATATAACCCCACCTTTGTGGCAAAGAAGCTGTCTTAGATTTAGAATCAGCGGTGCATACGAGAAAGTTATGTAGAGGCCAGCGCAGGGGCTAATTAAGACTGGTGTCTAAAATGCAAGTCTTAATAAATGTCCCCTAAATTTTTACAGTGAAAATGAATCTTAATCAGGATCTCTGCTGATTAGCCACACCACACTGGGCCAATTACCCGCGTCCCAACCAGATACACTGGGGAGTTTTATCATGAGGTTTGAGTATTTTGCACCAAATTTATCAATTGTCACATGTTGTTTATTAAATTTTTAACATTATTAACATTTTTAAATTACTGACTGGTAATTTTTTTCAATAATAATACCACTCACAGTTGAACATGGAATATCTAGGAGAGAAGAAATTTCACAAACTGGCTTGTTTCAATGATGGCATCCTATTATAGCACCATGCTCAAATTCAGTGAGTTTCTTGAACAATGCATTATTTCCAAAATGTTCAGACTGCATAGCTAGGTGCTAGATTTTATACACCAGTAACAATCAAATAATGCATGAAAAATTTTAACAAGGCTAGAACCAGCCTTGTACATTATTTCAGGCTTTCTCAGAGGATGTCCTTTTCATCAATTACAGCCTGGATTATAGTCAGAGTTTTAACTGTCTGTATATGAACTAACAGAAAATGCTATTTTACTAGCAAGCTAGATGTCCCCAATTCTATAGGTTTATTTTCTTCCATGACTGTACAATAGATGGAGTATGATGTACTAAAAATGGAGTATGGTGGTGTCATAAATTTACATGTCTGAGCTCTAGCGGCCTGATCCTCAGCCTAGTCATTGCCGTGCCAGGAAAGATGCACTGCTGAGCCATGCCCCATAGAGACTCTACAGTATTCTTAGCAACAGGATGCAATGCTCTGTTTCTCCTTGCAGCGGGCGTGTGCTGGAGGAGATAGCAGTGGGTTGATTGCTCAGCTGCTCTATTCCTATGACCACTCTGTCTCTCATGATTTGTACTGTGCATCCCATCTGGTTCTGACCTCAGCTTGTCTTTTGACCTCTCTCTGTCTTGTTTTTGTACTGCTTTGTCCTCCTGGACATATGACTCTGTCTTTGTGTCATTTGTCTCTAGGTGTTTGTCTGTCTCTGCACCTTAGTAGTGCAGGGACTGTCGACCACTTGCGGTCTTGCTACCTAGGACTTGCACTGCAAGTAGGTAAGGAAAGTGGCTGGGTTCCAGTTTATAGCTCACTGCCCATGTCTATCCCTACCTACAGGCTTTACAGGGTCCAAATAACGAATAAAGAAAGATAAAAAGAATAAAGAAAGCTATAACTTTTAACTGTTCTGTCCTTGTGATATATGTATATTAAATGTAGCAAAATCATATTACTCATATTCAAACTGGTCAACAGGTTGCAGAAAAAAACATGCCTATAATAACAGGATACATAGTTTCAGACAGAGAACTTGTAATGTGTGAGCAGTTTAATAAGAAAGGCTAATTTACAAAAGTTCATAAGGGTAAGAAACTCTGGATTTTAATATTTTTTGAAAATATTTGACATTTAATTTCTAAAGAGGGAATCTTAACAGCGTCAAGGATCATAAAGGAGCAATTTGCTGATGTATGCCACCAATGATATTATAGTTATAATAGAAATTGTACCATTCACTTATGAATAGAGCCACTTGTATCTCCAGCAGCACCATGGTTACCAGAATATCATTAACTAACAAAACAATAGTAACAGAAAGTCATCAGTGAGCACAGAAGCACAGATGCTTTATAAAATTACACATTGTAGCCAATAAAGAAATGTTTGCAAAATCAATTAAACTATATGATGAGAGAAATTGCCATGGAAACGCTCATATTAGAATAATCAAAAAAGTTGAAGTAAAAACCTATTTAACTTTCACAAATCTATACCACCCGCACAAAGGTGATATGTGGTAGTTTTGAAGCAAGGAGTACTGCCAGGGCATGTGCTTTGGCTGCTGGCCATGAAGAGGACATCATTAGCACCAGTAGTCAGCGTTGATAATATTTTAACTTAATAAGGAAATACATACTATTTTGCTAGTAGATGCATATGTGGAGTAAAACATTAGCATGGATGGCACTGTTCTGGAAAATTATAGATGCTTCAATGTGTAACTACTGCATTAGCATTGCTATGTGACTAATAAATGGTGACTTTTTTTTACTTTGTCTGGGCATATAGAGAGAAAAAAATGTGTTGGGGATGGCGTCAGAAGCCAGGGGGCAAAGACAGCACAGCAGCAAGCTCTACAGTCATCGGGAGACGTCATCATGGCAGTCTGAGCCAGATAGAGAGAAAAGGGAAAGAAACAATCATTGTGAGTCACTGGATTTATAGAGGACTGGTCACCTATCATGACTTGTTTGTTTTCAGAAATTCTTGTGTTCCCAGGGCCTAGGACTTACTTAATATAAAATACAAGTTCAGCTTATGTATCTCTGAGAAGCACGGATAACATCTGGATCGGGTGTTGACACAAAAATATGGACACTGTTGTCTGTATGCATGGCTTTTTAGATATTTGCACAAATAAACTATGGATATTTATGGAAACGGGATCTCTCCATATTTGTATGGCCTACTTTATCCGCCATTGCTGGACATTTTTTTAAATTCGGCCATACACACAGATTAATATTGTAGTCTTGGAAGGACCTATATCTATTAATATTTAAATACTTAATGCGTGGTTCTGCCTGGCAGCAAAGACTGGACTCAAGAAATAATCTACAGTACAAGCAGAAAATGTTTAATATGACCTGGTGCGGATGTGGCCTTCTTTCCCTTTCCTCTTGGCTCAATATATCGTAAGATGTGTGGTGCAAGATGACCAGCTTTTAAAATAAATCTGCTGTATGATTTTGTGATATTGAGTCATAAGATTCCTGTCCTATGTGTTCACCTAGTGTCAAGGCTTTTTTTAGCAGGTTGTGATATTTTATTAAATTGGTTTTAAGAGTAATTGGAGTTTACCAAATTTTAGCCAATGTAAGGGTGAACACATTTGTATGTTCCATGCAAGGATATTGGTCCTAGAGTACCTACTACATACTGTAGACACTATTTAAATATTTTGATGTGTTTTGAATTTACAGTGACATTTTATACGTATACAAGGTACTTTTTATTCCATCTATGAGGTACAGTATACAGTACATTAATGTAGGTTCATTTTTGTGCTGTTTATTTTGTAACCACTACTGAGTTCTGGAATGAGGATCATTTGGTGCCTTTTTCTTAACCAAGCTAAATAAGTTCCTGAGCAAAACATTGTTTTGGTTTTTATCATGCTATCACATTGATGGCCTTTGACACAAGCCTGGCATCACAAAATGCAGCATAGTCACAGTCTACGGATTACTGACACATATCCCAGTAAGGTCACCTTGTTCTTTCTGTAATTGAATAATAGTGCGGCCTTGTTCTTACAAAAAGCTTGAGTGTGATTATATCATGACAGAGGAGTAGAAGGTGTTCCAATGACTGCACAGGTCATGATTCTTCCAGATGGACTATCTGTGAATTTTTAGTGTGGTGTTCCTTGCTGCCTTTGAATTAGTGCATGCAGCTCTAAAGCGTTTTTCATTGCCTTTGCCGTGGACCGAGGGGTAATTGCATCAAAGCAAAGGCTCTGCGTTACAGAACATATTTTGAAAAGTAGGATCTAGAAGCAATAAGCACTAATCACCTTTTCCCTTGACATTACATGCATTATACCAATATTGATTATAATTATCTTCACTTCTCGAGCTGAAATATCATTTGTAAGCCTGAATTTTCAATTAAAAAGATGGTTAAAATGCAGAGGTGATTATTTCTGTGTCGACAGTTCAGGGAGTAACATTTCAGCAGCATGTAAACCACAGTTCTCTTTATGTGTTATTTCAGCAATGGCCTTGCATAAATAGTAATATAGCATTTTCTCGCAGACCCTGACGATTGAAATGCTTTCGAGCAGGAAATGTCATTGCTGAGGTAAAACATTATATTTGTTTTGCATTTATATACTGTACATAATGACAAGTATGACGTTCCTTGATTAAAGCATTAAAAGTGTTCAGTACAAAAGGGTAAAGCTGAATAGATTTTGGATAGCAACAAGTCTAATGCATACTGTCCTGGCGAATTATCATTATAAGCACCATGCTGAGAAGAATAACATTTTTTGCATCTACTTTTTTTTTTTACTGTTCTGGATGTTTGTAGTACACTTTGTCCCCAATTACGAAAGGCAAGTGCAAACTTTCAGGATCTGACTGGCACATCCCATATATTGTAATTCAGCTAATATAATTAGTGTTGAGTGAATCGAAGTCCACAAAGTGTGGACGAATTTCAGGATAAATTTGATTTGCCGCAAAGCCACATTTTCTCGTGCTTTGTGGTAGTGAATAAATTTAAGCTTTTAGTGTAAAAAAACTGCACGTAAAACTGCATGTAATACTATTTTAAGGCACGTGACGGTGGGAAAAAGAAATAAGGAAGAAAAAGGGTGCTCACATTACCCTGAGAGGAAGTGTGTTGGGGATAGGGCTTGCCCTGATTGGTAAGTGCTGCAGCAGGCAGGAAGGTGCCCTTGAAGAACATCATTGTGTGTTGGGCTGTGAATAAGGGTGGTTGGGTGTTGCAGTGTCTGCCAGAAAAACAATCTTACGGAGTCAGGGACAGCTAAAAGTCACAATCAAACTTCTATTCCACTACCAGGGACATTGAAGGGGAATCATAGAATTAAAAAGAAGAAGAACTATGTCTATAGAATAGGGACAGGCAGGGAAACAGGCAGACAGGTAGTGAGAAGTGAGGAACTGAGGCTAGGTGTGCCTCTTAGAACAACTGCTGCTGCAAACCTCAAAAACATTTATTTCATTTTTTCCCCATTTTAACAGAAATACATTTTTGGGTGGTGGGAGAGGTATAATTGCAAAACTGTACAACAGTAGATGTAGCATTTCAAATCTCAGTGAAAACACATGAAATACTAATCCAAACTCCGTGTCAGGGCATCTCCACATAGTTAATTTCATTTTTCTTGCTTAAAGGGAACCTGTCATCTCCGAAACACCCCCTGAACTAGAGTAAGCGTTGTATAGTGTAAGTGATGCTGAATCCGAACATATAATTTTTATCTTCATACTCACTTCCATTCTGACTCTGTGCTCCCACAAACCAGCAGTAAAATGCACTCACTGGACTCCAGTGCTCACTCACATAATGGGGAGGACTCAAAGAAGAGTCCAGTGAGTGCATTTTACTGCTGGTTTGTGGGAGCACAGAGTCAGAATGGAAGTGAGTATGAAGATAAAACATACATATTCGGATTCAGCATCACTTACACTATACAACACTTACTCTAGTTCAGGGGGTGTTTCGGTGATGACAGGTTCCCTTTAAGTTTTGCAAAATAGCATAAACTGTACATGCTGTACAATACATAGTTCCAATTTAATGTATTAAAACCAGCATATATGTGTCTTATAATATGCAGGGTAACAAAGGATAACATCTGTGAGTGATAAGGTGATATACTGGACCGAAATCCGTGTTGATTTATTTCCAGGCACTTCAAGTGTTCATGTAGGGGAAATAACTGCATAGTAGTTTGTCATCTTGCATTTTACATTGGAGACATTTGTTTTATCTAATCTGCATACTTTAACAAGCAAAAGACGTTGGGCACAATTCTGTAAATGGCGTCGAAACTGCTGCATTTCCAAAGTCAACTGTTGGTAGCAGTGTCTTCATTGTGTTTGAGAAAAGGAAGGGACAACGTATTGCACCTGCTGTCTTTAATTTCTAGAATGCAGATTTGCAAACCGTTCCATACTTTGTGTGACTGTACATTTAAGCACTAAAATGTCACGGCTACGGAAGGGTTCAATACTAGGGATGAGCGAATCGACTTTGGATGAAACATCTGAAGTCAATTTGTATAATACTTAGAATTCTGTACTGAGCGAGCGCTCCGTGCAGTATTAGAATGTATTGGCTTAGATGAGCCTAAGTTATTACTTCGCGAAGTCTCGTGAGACTTCTCATAATAACGCCATAAATCAATTTCTACTGTAAAAGAACATTTCCCGAACTCTGCTTATACTGCTCTGCATATGTCATTGTGTTGCCATTGTGGTTGTGATAGTAATTTCAGCTTCTGAAGGGTTTGGTTAGCATGATGCAGTATTGGATTGCCTTTTTTTCCTGAGAAATAGGAGTCCTTTACTACCGTGTTTCCCCAAAAATAAGACCTATCCCTAAAATAAGCCCTAGTGCTATTTTGCCTTGCTTTTGGAGTAGGCTTAAAATATAAGCCCTACTCCAAAAATAAGCCCTATCTACGTTACTGTATAAAGTGAATACAAGTGAGCGCTTCCATTATGGAAGCGCTCACTTGTATATTTTCGCTGCCGGCACCCTATCAGACCTCAGATCAGCCCACCCTGCCCCATAGTAATAAAATAAACTCCTCTTACCTGTCCTGCGCCGCAGCTCCGCTCCGGGTCCAGCGCTCCACAGGCTTCCAGGGCCGGCGCTGCACTGTCCTGACCGCGTACAGCGTCAGGACGTAGTGCGCACACTATGACCTGACGCTTCACGTAGTCAGGTGACAGTGCAGCGCCGGCCTCAGAAGCCAGAGGAGCACCCGGAGTGGAGCTGCGGAGCAGGACAGGTAAGAGGAGTTTTTTATTTTATTGTTATGGGGCTGGGTGGGCTGGTCTGAGGTCTGATGGGGGCACGCTGATCTGAGGTCTGAAGGGGGCACAGTGGGCTGATCGGAGGTCTGATGGGGGCATGCTGATCTGAGGTCTGAAGGGGGCACAGTGGGCTGATCGGGGGTCTGATGGGGGCATGCTGATCTGAGGTCTGAAGGGGGCACAGTGGGCTGATCGGGGGAACGCTTTAAACTGTGTTTCCCTGAAAATAAGACCTATCCCAAAAGTAATCCCTAACGCTTTTTTTGGAGGAAAAAAAATAATAAGACAGTCTTATTTTCGGGGAAACACGGTATATTCAAGCTAAAATAAGGGTAGTCACATCTGTATTGCTGAAAGGATGCAATGGATGCATGGGCATAATCAGTGGCATAACTACAACTGACTGGGCCCCACAGCAAATTTTTGAACTCAAAAACAAGCCGCTCCTCCTACAGTGTCACTGTATATAATGTCATTGTATAATACTGTTGAGGGGCCCCTGACAATAAAATCTTTTAGTCTTCCTCCTTAGGGGGGCCCCTTGTGGGTCTGGGCCCCAAAGCAGTCGCTTCCCCTGCTTCCCCTATAGCTACGCCCCTGGGCATAATTATAGCCATTAGCAGCCATAGTACTTGCTATGGGGCTTGAAGGGTGAGGGGACCTAATCAGGTGCAAGAATATGGAGAATGATAATATGGTGGCTTTTTGCTATAATGTGAGTTTTCTGATGCTGTTGCTTTAATTTTATTTTATTTTTTTTTTACACTAGGTAGTGGGAGCCCCATATTATTTTGCTATAGGACCCTATGAATTATCGTTACACCACTGAATGGATATACACCAAAAATGTCCGGAAAACCGTGTCTCTAACAATCAAGGGAGTGGAAAAGCCTACACTGAATTAGAACCCACCAAGAAATAAACTGCCCTCCATGAATATAGTAATAAACCAGAAAATCTTTATTACTACATCATTTCATATAAAGAGTAACCCATTTTAAATATAAAAACATAGCAGCAGAGAATATATCATGATTAGAGATGAGCGAGTAGTGAAATATTCGAAAGTTCGAAATTCGATTCGAATAGACTGCGAAATTCGACTATTCGACCGGATATCGAATCCCATTAAAGTCTATGGGAAAAAAATGCTCGCCACTTGGAAATCTCAATTCGACCACTTGGAGGTCACCAAGTCCACCCTGGAACCTCAGAAAAGGATGCCAACACTGCTGGAATGCAACTGGGACAGCAGGGGAAGCATGTCTGGGTGCATATAACGCGCCCAAGTCGCACTATTACGCCACTATCACAGCCTCTCAACAATACACTCCAAACACAATCTAACCTCTCTGTAAAGTGAGACCATACAAGGAAACCTTCTTTCCTCTACATTGCCATGGACCCCAAGCCAAACTAGACAAAAAAAAAGATGAAATTCTGCACCCCTTAAAATCACGTTGCCTATGACAACCACAGATGGCATAGGCAAGGGGGAAAGCAAATAGACCCCACCCCTAATTGTCATTGTGTGTGTGTGTGAGATGTGGTCAGACATGTCTTCTTTAAAATGTAAAAACAACTCAAACACATGCAGAAGCCTTAAAATGCCCAAATTGTTGGCGCTTGAGATGTCAGTGACCCGACCTGGCCCAGTGTCATGTCTAGCAGGTAAAGCAGTGGGGATGTTGAGGGATGCGTAGGACCGCAAAAGGCAGGAAGAGGCCGTGGGCTGGCCAGAGGCTCATGGAAAATTTTGTGGCGGCCCAAGAGGTGACACCTCTTAAAAATTATGTGGAGGCCCAAGAGGTGAGACCTCTTAAAAATTATGTGGAGGCCCAAGAGTTGACACCTCTTAAAAATTATGTGGAGGCCCAAGAGGTGAGACCTCTTAAACATTTTGCGCAGGCCCAAGAGGTGAGACCTCTTAAAAATTATGTGGAGGCCCAAGAGGTGAGACCTCTTAAAAATTATGTGGAGGCCCAAGAGGTGAGACCTCTTAAACATTTTGTGGAGGCCCAAGAGGTGAGACCTCTTAAAAATTATGTGGAGGCCCAAGAGGTGAGACCTGTTAAAGATTTTGTGGAGGCCCAAGAGGTGAGACGTATTAAAAATTATGTGGAGGCCCAAGAGGTGAGACCTCTTAAAAATTATGTGGAGGCCCAAGAGGTGAGACCTCTTAAACATTTTGTGGAGGCCCAAGAGGTGAGACCTCTTAAACATTTTGTGGAGGCCCAAGAGGTGAGACCTCTTAAAAATTATGTGGAGGCCCAAGAGGTGAGACCTGTTAAAGATTTGTGGAGGCCCAAGAGGTGAGACGTATTAAAAATTATGTGGAGGCCCAAGAGGGGAGACCTGTTAAAGATTTTGTGGAGGCCCAAGAGGTGAGACGTATTAAAAATTATGTGGAGGCCCAAGAGGGGAGACCTGTTAAAGATTTTGTGGAGGCCCAAGAGGTGAGACGTATTAAAAATTATGTGGAGGCCCAAGAGGGGAGACCTGTTAAAGATTTTGTGGAGGCCCAAGAGGTGAGACGTATTAAAAATTATGTGGAGGCCCAAGAGGGGAGACCCGTTAAAAATTATGTGGAGGCCCAAGAGGTGAGACCTGTTAAACATTTTGTGGAGGCCCAAGAGGTGAGACGTATTAAAAATTATGTGGAGGCCCAAGAGGTGAGACCTGTTAAACATTTTGTGGAGGCCCAAGAGGTGAGACGTATTAAAAATTATGTGGAGGCCCAAGAGGGGAGACCTCTTAAAAATTATGTGGAGGCCCAAGAGGTGAGACCTCGTAAACATTTTGCGCAGGCCCAAGAGGTGAGACCTCTTAAAAATTATGTGGAGGCCCAAGAGGTGAGACCTCTTAAACATTTTGTGGAGGCCCAAGAGGTGAGCCATAAATATAAAAATTTTTCTGATTTACGGACCAATTCTACGGCGGTTAAGGAGGAGGAGGAGGAGGTGGAGGAGGAAATGGCACTTCATACACATGGCACTTCACTTTTGGCTGCTTTCCACGGTTGGAGAAGCAAAGTCCGGGTCAATCCACTTGCTGTTCATTTTGATTAGCGTCAGCCTGTCGGCACTGTCGGTTGACAGGCGGCTGCGCTTATCGGTGATAATGCCCCCGGCAGCGCTGAACACCCTTTCTGATAGCACGCTGGCGGCAGGGCAGGCAAGCACCTCCAAGGCGTACAGGGACAGTTCCAGCCACGTGTCCAACTTGGATTGCGAAGACCCAGTACAGTTTGTTCTCCACTATCCGGACAACACGTGTGTCCCGGGAAAAGCAGCCCAGCATGAAGTCAGCCATGTGTGCCAGACTCTGAATAGGCATGACGTCACTGCCCCCACCAGAAGGATCACTTGCCATTTCCTCCTCTTCCTCTTCCGCCTCCTCTCCGCCCCATCCGCGCTGAACCAATGGGACGCACACAGCCTGACTGCTACCCTCGCCGCCAGCATCCTCCTCCTCTTCCACAGCCACCTCCACGTCGTCCTCCTCCTCCTCATCCTCCTCCTCCTGCAACTGCCACCGTGAAGCAGACAAAAGTGTGGTCTGACTGTGTAGCTCCGTTGCGTCTCCTCCTGCCCCCGTCTCCTCTGTGTGCAATGCGTTCTCCCTTATTGCGATGAGGGATTCTTTAAGGACGCATAGGAGCGGGATGGTTACGCTCGGCCCTGCTGGCTGTGGCCTCACTTCTCTGTCTGAACTGTCCTCTGCCTGTGGACATCCCTCTGCCTGTGGACATCCCTCTGCCTGTGGACATCCCTCTGCCTGTGGACATCCCTCTGCCTGTGGACATGCCTCTGCCTGTGGACATCCCTCTGCCTGTGGACATTCCTCTGCCTGTGGACATCCCTCTGCCTCTTGCTGCCTTTTTCGGTGCTGCGCAGACCACCACCTCTCCACTGCTTTCCTCGCTGGACATCACCCTGGACCGGGTCAGTATCGGACAGTACAAAGCGGTGGTACATTTCATACTCCAGCCGTGGCCTGTTTTCATTCTCCCAATGCCTTGAGACATGTACTGAATGTAAATGAAGGTGTTGTAATCGCGTCTCTCTGTGACAATAGCTCGATACTATCAACTGCCAATTTTATTTTTAACTTTTTTTTTTTTTAGCGAACAGTTTTTTTCAACTTACTGATGTTTTCCAGTCTCTGTTTGGAAACTTTCTATGACTTTTTTCGTACTGGGTGCATTTGGTATAAATATGCAAAGAGTTATTTATGGTTTAATCGCAGAACGATGCAAAGGGAAAGCGTCGTCTAAAGGAGAATCATTTACCTCAGATAATTCAACCAGCAACTATGGCCCCCAACAGCATTTCCGCGCCCCCGTCCTCGTCCACGTCCTATTCCGCTAGCCCCCCTCCGCATTTTATTTTTTTTTGGTTACAATATTTTGCCTTCACAGCCGTGAAATAATTTTGCAAGAGAACGCACAGTACAGTTGCCAATTATAAGGCCTAATATTTTAGAGTTCAAGGTACACAGCCGTGTACTAACTTTTCAGACGGTGGGTATTAACACCAGGTATTTAAAGAATTTTGCAAGAGAACGCACAGTACAGTTGCCAATTATAAGGCCTAATATTTTATAGTATAATTATGTGGAGGCCCAAGAGGTGAGACCTGTTAAAAATTATGTGGAGGCCCAAGAGGTGAGACCTCTTAAAAATTATGTGGTGGCCCAAGAGGTGAGACCTGTTAAACATTTTGCGCAGGCCCAAGAGGTGAGACCTCTTAAAAATTATGTGGAGGCCCAAGAGGTGAGACCTGTTAAACATTTTGTGGAGGCCCAAGAGGTGAGACGTATTAAAAATTATGTGGAGGCCCAAGAGGTGAGACCTGTTAAACATTTTGCGCAGGCCCAAGAGGTGAGACGTATTAAAAATTATGTGGAGGCCCAAGAGGTGACACCTCTTAAAAATTATGTGGAGGCCCAAGAGGTGACACCTTTTAAAGGCTGCAGTTATCCACAGATTTGCATGCAATGTAAAATGGTTACACTCATTTTATAAAGGCAACTATCATGAAAAATCAGTTTAAATGTATTGAGGGCAGCACAGAGTATTTCTACAGAGGAAGGAGTATTCTTTTGTTTTTTTTTCCTTTTTTTTATATGTATATGCTGTTGCCTTCAGTATATGAGAGTTGATTTCATGATGCTACTGCAGCCACTTAAAACGTTTTAAGTCTTGTTTTGTTTTTTTGAATACTGAGAATGCTATTTTGTACCAGATTTTGTATGTAAAGACTGAACACATTAAAATGAGAATGTTACCAAAATTATAATTTATAATTTATTTACCTTTTGTGGAGGCCCAAGAGGTGAGACCTCTTAAAGATTTTGTGGAGGCCCAAGAGGTGAGACCTCTTAAAGATTTTGTGGAGGCCCAAGAGGTGAGACCTCTTAAAGATTTTGTGCAGGCCCAAGAGGTGAGACCTCTTAAAGATTTTGTGGAGGCCCAAGAGGTGAGACCTCTCAAAGATTTTGTGGAGGCCCAAGAGGTGAGACCTCTTAAAGATTTTGTGCAGGCCCAAGAGGTGAGACCTCTTAAAAATTATGTGGAGGCCCAAGAGGTGAGACCTCGATAAAATTATGTGGAGGCCCAAGAGGTGAGACCTCTTAAAAATTATGTGGCTGCCCAAGAGGTGAGACCTCTTAAAAATTATGTGGAGGCCCAAGAGGTGAGACGTCTTAAAAATTGTGTGGAGGCTAAAGAGGTGAGACCTCTTAAACATTTTGTAGAGCCCCAAGAGGTGAGACCTCTTAAAAATTATGTGGAGGCCCAAGAGGTGAGACGTATTAAAAATTATGTGGAGGCCCAAGAGGAGAGACGTGTTAAAAATTATGTGGAGGCCCAAGAGGTGAGACCTGTTAAAAATTATGTGGAGGCCCAAGAGGTGAGACCTGTTAAACCTTTTGTGGAGGCCCAAGAGGTGAGACCTGTTAAAAAGTTATGTGGAGGCCCAGAGGTGAGCAATAAATATATACATTTTTCTTATTTACGGAGCAATTCTACGGCGGTTAAGGAGGAGGAGGAGGAGGAGGTGGAGGAGGAAATGGCACTTCATACAGATGGCACTTCACTTTTGGCTGCTTTCCACTGTTAACCTCTTAAACCTTTTGTGGAGGCCCAAAAGGTGAGACCTGTTAAAAATTATGTGGAGGCCCAAGAGGTGAGACCTGTTAAACATTTGTGGAGGCCAAGAGGTGAGACTGTTAAACCTTTGTGGAGGCCCAAGAGGTGAGACCTGTTAAACATTTTGTGGAGGCCCAAGAGGTGAGACCTGTTAAACATTTTGTGGAGGCCCAAGAGGTGAGACCTGTTAAACATTTTGTGGAGGCCCAAGAGGTGAGACCTGTTAAAAATTATGTGGAGGCCCAAGAGGTGAGACCGGTTAAAAATTATGTGGAGGCCCAAGAGGTGAGACCTGTTAAACATTTTGTGGAGGCCCAAGAGGTGAGACCTGTTAAACCTTTTGTGGAGGCCAAGAGGTGAGACCTGTTAAACATTTTGTGGAGGCCCAAGAGGTGAGACCTGTTAAACATTTTGTGGAGGCCCAAGAGGTGAGACCTGTTAAACATTTTGTGGAGGCCCAAGAGGTGAGACCTGTTAAACATTTTGTGGAGGCCCAAGAGGTGAGACCTGTTAAAAATTATGTGGAGGCCCAAGAGGTGAGACCGGTTAAAAATTATGTGGAGGCCCAAGAGGTGGACCTGTTAAACCTTGGGGCCCAAGAGGTGAGACCTGTTAAACCTTTTGTGGAGGCCCAAGAGGTGAGACCTGTTAAACATTTTGTGGAGGCCCAAGAGGTGAGACCTGTTAAACATTTTGTGGAGGCCCAAGAGGTGAGACCTGTTAAACATTTTGTGGAGGCCCAAGAGGTGAGACCTTGTTAAACATTTTGTGGAGGCCCAAGAGGTGAGACCTGTTAAAAATTATGTGGGGCCAAGAGGTGACCGGTTAAAATTATGTGGAGGCCCAAGAGGTGAGACCTGTTAAAAATTATGAGGAGGCCCAAGAGGTGAGACCTCTTAAACATTTTGTGGAGGCCCAAGAGGTGAGCCATAAACATATAAATATTTCTTATTTACGGAGCAATTCTACGGCGGTTAAGGAGGAGGAGGAGGAGGAGGTGGAGGAGGAAATGGCACTTCATACAGATGGCACTTCACTTTGGCTGCTTTCCACGGTTGGAGAAGCAAAGTCCGGGTCAATCCACTTGCTGTTCATTTTGATTAGCGTCAGCCTGTCGGCACTGTCGGTTGACAGGCGGCTGCGCTTATCGGTTATAATGCCCCCGGCTGCGCTGAACACCCTTTCTGATAGCACGCTGGCGGCAGGGCAGGCAAGCACCTCCAAGGCGTACAGGGACAGTTCCAGCCACGTGTCCAACTTGGAGACCCAGTAAGTGTAGGACGCCGAGGGATCGGGGAGGACAGGGTTACGGTCTGCCAGGTACTCCCGCAACATCCGCCGATACTTGTCCCTCCTGCTGATAGCGGGCCCCGCAGTGATGGAAGTTGCACGAGGGGGTGCCATGAACGTGTCCCACACCTTGGAGAGTGTTCCCCTGGTGGCTGTGGGCCTGATGGATGTTGTGGGACTCTGGGAGACCCTCTCCTCTCTGCCGCCAGCGATGGTGGGTGGGAAAATCTCCATCATGTTCTGCACGAGTTCCCTCTGGTATTCCAGCAATCGATTCGTCCTCTCCTCTACCGGAATAAAAGAGGAGACGTTATCTTTATACCGGGGGTCCAGGAGTGCGAAGACCCAGTACAGTTTGTTCTCCACTATCCGGACAACACGTGTGTCCCGGGAAAAGCAGCCCAGCATGAAGTCAGCCATGTGTGCCAGACTCTGAATAGGCATGACCTCACTGCCCCCACCAGAAGGATCACTTGCCATTTCCTCCTCTTCCTCTTCCGCCTCCTCTCCGCCCCATCCGCGCTGAACCAATGGGACGCACACAGCCTGACTGCTACCCTCGCCGCCAGCATCCTCCTCCTCTTCCACAGCCACCTCCACGTCGTCCTCCTCCTCATCCTCCTCCTCCTGCAACTGCCACCGTGAAGCAGACAAAAGTGTGGTCTGACTGTGTAGCTCCGTTGCGTCTCCTCCTACCCCCGTCTCCTCTGCGTGCAATGCGTTCTCCCTTATTGCGATGAGCGATTCTTTAAGGACGCATAGGAGCGGGATGGTTACGCTCACTATAGCGTCCTCGCTGCTGACCTTCTTGGTGGACTCCTCAAAGATACGCAGTACATCGCATATGTCTGCCATCCATGGCCACTCGTGGTTGGCAAACTGAGGGAGCTGAGTTGGAGGCACGCGTGGATTCATTATCTGGTACTCCATCAATGCTCTCTGCTGCTCACACACCCTGGCCAACATGGAATAGGTGGAATTCCAGCGAGTCGGCAGGTCGCACAACAGCCGATGTTCAGGCGAATGGAGGCGTTGCTGGAGTTTTTTTAAGCTAGCAGCAGCTACAGTTGACTTCCGAAAGTGAGCGCACAAGCGCCGCACTTTCACCAGTAGCTCTGCCAGGTTGGGGTAAGTCTTCAGAAATTTTTGGACTACCAGATTAAAAACGTGGGCCAGGCATGGTACGTGATTGAGTTCGGCAAGCTCCAGAGCCGCCACCAGGTTACGGCCGTTATCGCACACGACCATGCCTGGTCCTAGCTGCAGCGGCGACAGCCACATCTCCGTCTGCTGCAATATGGCGTCCCTCACCTCTGGGGCGCTGTGCTTCCTGTCGCCCAAGCTGATGAGCTTTAGCACCGCCTGCTGACGTCTCCCCGCGCCAGTGCTGCAACGCTTCCAGCTAGCGGCTGAGGGAGATGTTAAGGCACAGGAGGAGGAGGAGGAGGAGGAGGAGGAGGGGGGTTTATCAGAACCCATGCTGGCAATCTTGGCGGGGGTGGTAGGTAGGCCGTCTCTGTTTGCGACCCCCGTCACCGCCTCCACTACATTCACCCAGTGTGCCGTCAGAGAAATGTATCGTCCCTGGCCGCAAGCGCTTGTCCATGAGTCGGTGGTCAAGTGGACCTTTGCGCTGACTGCGTACCTCAGGGCCCGCCTGATGTTATGCGACACGTGCTGGTGCAGGGCGGGGACGGCACTCCGGGAAAAGTAGTGGCGGCTAGGGACGGAATAGCGAGGTGCGGCAGCCGCCATCAGGTCGCGGAAGGCCTGCGTCTCCACAAGCCTAAACGGCAACATCTCCAGGGCCAGCAGTTTGGAGATGTGGCAGTTTAAGGCTTGGGCTTGGGGTGACTCGAGGCGTACTTCCGCCTGCGGTCGAACGCCTGCGAGATGGACAGTTGTTGGGACGAGGAGTGTGAAGGTGCAGGCGAAGAGGCGGGGGAAGGGGAGGCTGAAGGAGAAGGCCCCAAAGTAGCAGAGGCAGAGGCAGAGGCAGATGTGGAGGTGTCCTGGCTGGAGGTCTGGACCGCAGTGGCAGCACACAACAAAGGGGAAGAGGCAGTGGCAGCAAGACCGGGCGCAGTTTGTATTGCGTTTGCTCTCTCCCACTCAGCCCAGTGCTTGAATTCCAAGTGACGCCGCATGCCTGAGGTGGTCAGATTGCTCTTCTCAGAGCCCCTACTCAGTTTTGAGTGGCAGAGTGTGCAAACCGCGCTCAGTTTGTCATCCGCACAAACATTAAAATATCTCCACACCACAGAAGTACGAGGCCTCGATGGGGGAGCTTCGCGCGACTGGCCGCTGGCGGGAACAGCTTCGGCCTGCTGGCTGTGGCCTCACTTCTCTGTCTGAACTGTCCTCTGCCTGTGGCCATCCCTCTGCCTGTGGCCATCCCTCTGCCTGTGGACATCCCTCTGCCTGTGGACATGCCTCTGCCTGTGGACATCCCTCTGCCTGTGGACATCCCTCTGCCTGTGGACATCCCTCTGCCTCTTGCTGCCTTTTTCGGTGCTGCGCAGACCACCACCTCTCCACTGCTTTCCTCGCTGGACATCACCCCTGGCCAAGTGGGGTCGGTCATTTCGTCATCCACCAGCTCCTCTTCCACTTCCTCACTCTGCTCCTCCTCCTGCCCACTGGACATTCCAACAGCCTCCCTTGATGGCAACTGCGTCTCATCATCATCATCGCTCATGATAACAGATGCTGGCTCAGGGTCCACATCAGCAGGAGATGGCGAAAACTCCAGTGTTTGGGCATCACTGCAAACAAATTCCTCTGCTAGCTCCTGGGATTCTTCCGGCACATCTGAAAAAGGACCCGAAAAGAGCTCCTGGGAGGGGTCAAGGGTGGGATGACTCTGTTGGCCAGGTGTGGAGGAAGGAGGGTCAGAGTGAGACTGTGTGGATGACTGGCTGGTGGACAACTGTGTGGAAGCGCTATCGGCTATCCATTGCACCACCTGTTCAACCTGCTCAGGCCTCAACAGCGGTGTAACCCGCCCCCTGCTTAACTGTCCCATAAAGGCAGGGATTCTGGATGAGCGGGATCCTGGCTGATCCTCACCAGCACACATTGTATCCCCACTGGCTTCAACAAGGCCCCCAACAGCATTTCCGCGCCCCCGTCCTCGTCCACGTCCACGTCCTATTCCGCTAGCCCCCCTCCGCATTTTTTTTTTTTTTGTTGCAAATACAATATTTGGGTATATAATTAGGTATGTGAAATAATTTAGCAAGAGAACGCACAGTACAGTGGCCTATTAAAAGGCCTAGATATTGTATATTTCAAAGTACACAGCCGTGTAGTAACTGAACAGACGGTGGGTATTTACACCAGGTATGTGAGATAATTAACAAGAGAACGCACAGTACAGTGGCCTATTAAATGGCCTAGATATTGTATATTTCAAAGTACACAGCCGTGTAGTAACAGAACAGACGGTGGGTATTTACACCAGGTATGTGAGATAATTTAACAAGAAAACGCACAGTACAGTGGCCTATTAAATGGCCTAGATATTGTATATTTCAAAGTACACAGCCGTGTAGTAACAGAACAGACGGTGGGTATTTACACCAGGTATGTGAGATAATTTAACAAGAGAACGCACAGTACAGTGGCCTATTAAAATGCCTAGATATTGTATATTTCAAAGTACACAGCCGTGTAGTAACTGAACAGACGGTGGGTATTTACACCAGGTATGTGAGATAATTTAGCAAGAGAACGCACAGTACAGTGGCCTATTAAAATGCCTAGATATTGTATATTTCAAAGTACACAGCCGTGTAGTAACAGAACAGACGGTGGGTATTTACACCAGGTATGTGAGATAATTTAGCAAGAGAACGCACAGTACAGTGGCCTATTAAAATGCCTAGATATTGTATATTTCAAAGTACACAGCCGTGTAGTAACTGAACAGACGGTGGGTATTTACACCAGGTATGTGAGATAATTTAACAAGAAAACGCACAGTACAGTGGCCTATTAAATGGCCTAGATATTGTATATTTCAAAGTACACAGCCGTGTAGTAACAGAACAGACGGTGGGTATTTACACCAGGTATGTGAGATAATTTAACAAGAGAACGCACAGTACAGTGGCCTATTAAAATGCCTAGATATTGTATATTTCAAAGTACACAGCCGTGTAGTAACTGAACAGACGGTGGGTATTTACACCAGGTATGTGAGATAATTTAACAAGAGAACGCACAGTACAGTGGCCTATTAAAATGCCTAGATATTGTATATTTCAAAGTACACAGCCGTGTAGTAACAGAACAGACGGTGGGTATTTACACCAGGTATGTGAGATAATTTAACAAGAGAACGCACAGTACAGTGGCCTATTAAAATGCCTAGATATTGTATATTTCAAAGTACACAGCCGTGTAGTAACTGAACAGACGGTGGGTATTTACACCAGGTATGTGAGATAATTTAACAAGAGAACGCACAGTACAGTGGCCTATTAAATGGCCTAGATATTGTATATTTCAAAGTACACAGCCGTGTAGTAACTGAACAGACGGTGGGTATTTACACCAGGTATGTGAGATAATTTAGCAAGAGAACGCACAGTACAGTGGCCTATTAAAATGCCTAGATATTGTATATTTCAAAGTACACAGCCGTGTAGTAACTGAACAGACGGTGGGTATTTACACCAGGTATGTGAGATAATTTAGCAAGAGAACGCACAGTACAGTGGCCTATTAAAATGCCTAGATATTGTATATTTCAAAGTACACAGCCGTGTAGTAACTGAACAGACGGTGGGTATTTACACCAGGTATGTGAGATAATTTAACAAGAAAACGCACAGTACAGTGGCCTATTAAATGGCCTAGATATTGTATATTTCAAAGTACACAGCCGTGTAGTAACTGAACAGACGGTGGGTATTTACACCAGGTATGTGAGATAATTTAGCAAGAGAACGCACAGTACAGTGGCCTATTAAAATGCCTAGATATTGTATATTTCAAAGTACACAGCCGTGTAGTAACTGAACAGACGGTGGGTATTTACACCAGGTATGTGAGATAATTTAACAAGAGAACGCACAGTACAGTGGCCTATTAAAATGCCTAGATATTGTATATTTCAAAGTACACAGCCGTGTAGTAACTGAACAGACGGTGGGTATTTACACCAGGTATGTGAGATAATTTAACAAGAGAACGCACAGTACAGTGGCCTATTAAAATGCCTAGATATTGTATATTTCAAAGTACACAGCCGTGTAGTAACAGAACAGACGGTGGGTATTTACACCAGGTATGTGAGATAATTTAACAAGAGAACGCACAGTACAGTGGCCTATTAAAATGCCTAGATATTGTATATTTCAAAGTACACAGCCGTGTAGTAACTGAACAGACGGTGGGTATTTACACCAGGTATGTGAGATAATTTAACAAGAGAACGCACAGTACAGTGGCCTATTAAATGGCCTAGATATTGTATATTTCAAAGTACACAGCCGTGTAGTAACTGAACAGACGGTGGGTATTTACACCAGGTATGTGAGATAATTTAGCAAGAGAACGCACAGTACAGTGGCCTATTAAAATGCCTAGATATTGTATATTTCAAAGTACACAGCCGTGTAGTAACTGAACAGACGGTGGGTATTTACACCAGGTATGTGAGATAATTTAGCAAGAGAACGCACAGTACAGTGGCCTATTAAAATGCCTAGATATTGTATATTTCAAAGTACACAGCCGTGTAGTAACTGAACAGACGGTGGGTATTTACACCAGGTATGTGAGATAATTTAGCAAGAGAACGCACAGTACAGTGGCCTATTAAAATGCCTAGATATTGTATATTTCAAAGTACACAGCCGTGTAGTAACTGAACAGACGGTGGGTATTTACACCAGGTATGTGAGATAATTTAACAAGAAAACGCACAGTACAGTGGCCTATTAAATGGCCTAGATATTGTATATTTCAAAGTACACAGCCGTGTAGTAACTGAACAGACGGTGGGTATTTACACCAGGTATGTGAGATAATTTAGCAAGAGAACGCACAGTACAGTGGCCTATTAAAATGCCTAGATATTGTATATTTCAAAGTACACAGCCGTGTACTAACTGAACAGACGGTGGGTATTTACACCTGGTATACAAAAAGGGTATTGCAGGCACACAGAACCCAGAACACTAGAGCCAAATAAACTGTATTTAAAAAAATAAAATAAAATTCACAGCCGTATACTGCCAGATCAGATGGTGCATATACACACTAGTTATATAACAGGGTTTTTCAGCCTAAAAGAACGCTGAACAGTAGTGCCAAATATAGTTTTGTATGTAGCAGAGCACCTAATACACCACTAATGCCTCTCTCTGTCCCTACTCCAGCAGCTATCCCTGAATACAGCAGCCGTTCTCTGTAAAGTCTATATTGTAGTAAAGCTATCACTGAAGTCCACTGTAGTAGCCCTGATAAGGGCTTTTAATCACGCTCCTGCCTGTCCAACAGCTAAAACCTATCTGTCCCTTCTCCAGCCTCTGTCCCTGACTAAGTTCACGCAGCATATGCGTACGAGCAGGAAGAGCTGAGTTTTTATGATTCGAGGTCACATGGTTTTTCCAGCCAATCCATGTAGACGCTGTTTTCGCGCTGCCAGCGTGCTCAGCGTGCCTGTCATACCCCCCCTGCATGTTGATTGGTGGAAAAAGAGCGCCAGGGAAGGTGGGAGGGGAAACGAATTCTAAGTGCGCCATCGCCGTTATACTCGATTGAAATCGAGTATGCCGAATATCGTAGTATTCGATCGAATACCGGCTCGATCGAACACTACTCGCTCATCTCTAATCATGATGAGATAAAAATCAGGGGGTCGCGGTGAGAACCGCCCGAGACCAAACAGATCATAAGCTTCAATAAAACCACCAGTGCACATATATATCAGAAAGGGCAAGAAAGCCTCAAATGAGAAACTTTTACATTGATGGTGGAAAACATGCATATACCTGCCAACAGGCTTAGCCATCCCCAGAAGAAGCCTGTTGGTGAAACGGCTTCGGGAGGAGGCCACGGTGTGACCTGCCTGTGACCATTGAGGTATATGCATTTGTAATCTAATGCTTCCATGTTTTCCACCATCAATGTAAAAGTTTCTCATTTGAGGCTTTCTTGCCCTTTCTGATTTATATGTGCATTGGTGAAGCTTATGATTTGTTTGGTTTCGGGCGGTTCTCACTGCGACCCCCTGATTTTTATCTCATCATGATATATTCTCTGTTGCTATGTTCACATGGCCTAAGTGCAGCTCAGACCCATTCAAGTGAATGGGACTGAGCTGAAATACTGAATACAGCATGCTGCTATCAAATGGATGGTGCCATTCTTGTTAGGCTGTGTGGAGGCTGTGGTGCTCACACTGCTACCTTCTTAAAAGCCTGTATACATTAAACGTAAGACAAACACGTGATTTGGACCCAGCCCAACTGTAAGAGACTGTAGTCACTGCCAGTGGTTGCTATTGTGAACAGGCACAGATATTCGCTCTTGATAAATTCTAGCAGCTCATGATTCTTTTTGTATTATGTAAACTATACTTACATGCCAGGCCTTCCTACTGTGTCGATTTAATTTACCATGAAAGTACAACTGTTGCTTTCCCTATTGCACTGCTCAGATCTCTCTGTATTCTGTTATTTTCTCCCACCAGGACCATAATATTCTAAGTAACTTTCAGAGTCTGTACTAGTCTGTTATTAAAATAGCTTGTCTCTTATGGTATCCAATTTGCCAAACACAACCGCCGCGCTTCACACTTCTGTCATTTTCACATTAAAATAGAGACAATACTTTGGAGGCAGCCACCAGCATGATAGGAAAGTCATCCACTTCTAAAGAACAGGCAGCTGGCACTTCTGAGGAAGAAAAATAATTCTAGGTCATATAGATTGTCAGTAAGAAGCCTCCAGTGGCAGAAATTACTGAGGTCTAAACTGCATGTAATTTCTTTTTCCTTTGCTATAGTATGACAGTAAATGAACCTCTATGAAGACTTCAGCTGCCAATATGACACAAAGCAACTTGAGAATTGAGCAAAACTGGATTACAATGGGCCACCTATGTCTGTGATATTGAAAGATTGCATTGCGTATTCTAAGCAACAGTGAGAGCACAGCTATTCATCTTTTACATTATTTAACTTTGTTACATTTTTGTGTTAGAAAAATTATTACATTTTTCTACCAATACAGTTTTTGTATATGACAAAGTGAAAACGAGCAAAAATGCATTTAAATAATAGAAGTCTAAATATTATTTTAAGATTTTTCACTATAAGTTTTATCTTAGGGGTCTTACATCTTTTTAAGAAAAGTCGGAATATCACTAGGATTTCCCATCAGGTTATGATTTGAAAGGGCTGTCTTCAGGAACCCCCACTGTCCTGAAAATGAAGGAGCAGTGGCACTGGTTTAGCCATACTCCATCTTCTAAGTGCTCCCTCCACAGCGGCACTGTCAGACACCCAGCTGAGAAGAGAACAGCAGATCCCTGCACAGATAGTGGCCGTGATGCCACTATGCAGAGAAAAATAGTGAAGGGTACACAGTACTACGTCAGGGCTGTGGCATCTTCCTCCTAAGGATCACTGGAAGTCCCAGAGTTTTGACCCAAACCTAACATATCAGAATGATATCTGTGAAGGCTCTCATTTGTCCAGGTAAATCAGTAGCAATATGTAAGTCAGAGCAAGTGGACTTCTTGTATTTTGTCTTAAATGTACTTTTTTGGTCATCTGACTGGTTTTCTCAATGAGCACTGAGAAAGCCAGTTGAATGAGTAGCAAAACATCTTTAGAAGAAAATTAGTTCAATTGCTCTAACTTATTACTACTGATATATCCTAACATTTTGACATGATTTTATGGGACGGGAATATCCATTTCTCTACTACAGAGCACCAATGCTGTTCCTGTAAATCAGTAGTGGACAGGCAATCACATTAAGGGTCCTTCAGATATACAGTGATATCATGAAGCTCCATATACAGTAACAGATACATACTATATACCTTACCAGCCACAAATGCCCAAATACGGAGTCCAGGTATGGAACTCCAGGTGACATGAAATACCAAAAGGCTCCCTCAATAAAAGAAAACTGCATGTTACTGATGAGCTGAAGAGTTTCAAGGAAAACTAGTTACGAAAAACAGCTGTGCAAAGGGAGAAGTGTCACCTGGGCAGCTTCCCGTCAACTTGTCCCCTTCTGGCTCTGCTGGAATGACAGGTCTCTCCCCGTTTGTTTAAAAGGAATGTATCCCCTACATTTTGTTTTACTAAGGGGTTGTTCACATATCAGTTATTTGATCAGTTATTTCCATCAGTTATTGTGAGCCAAAACCAGGTGTGGGTCAAAAACACTGAACAGGTGCAGATCTTTTCATTATACCTGATCTCTGTTTAGTGTCCACTCCTGGTTTTGGCTCACAATAATTGATGGAAATAACTGATCAAATAACTGATATGTGAACAACCCTTAATTATAACCAGATAGTAAAACATATTCCATTTTTTCTAGTCTTTTTTTTTCTGTTGTAGTTTTTTCATTTTATGTACATGATCATGGGGGCAGTCATCTTCACTAAGCTGTTGTAAACAGCCTTCAGACATATGTTTCTACAGAAGCCACATGGACCATAGCACAGAAGATGGCTCAACTTCTACAGGAGAGTTTTCTAGACATGATTTTCTAGATTCTGTTACCTGCGTAGAGATCATTGTACAGGATGGAGAGAGTAAGATTTGATCATCACCTATTGTGAATGGAAGTTCCTGCACTATCTAAGTGTTATTAAGTCATTATAATCATGCCTGTTATGATAATGAGATGACTGCTGAAACGTGATCTCCACATAACAGGAATGTCACCCTATGGCAAGGCTCAGTAGCCAGTGTGAAAAATGCAGGATTATGCTAGATAGATAGATAGATAGATAGATAGATAGATAGATAGATAGATATAAGACCGACACCTGCACTGTGCAGGTGTCAGTGAATTGCTTGGCTCCCCCTACTGGTTTCTTGCCTTATAGAACACTCCTGTGGCCTTGGATTTCTGGATTTGACTTTGTGACTACAGTTTCGGCTGCTGGCGTTCTGGTATCAAATTGATCTCCTGGTTCTTGGTGTCGACCAACTGGCTTTTGTCCCTTTTTCCACATAACTGCTCTGTGTTTGTTTGCGTTGTTTGTGCGTCGCCCTTCATGTATTGCAGTATAGGGGCTGTTGTAAAGTTGTTGGTCACTGCCTAGGGGGATCCTGCAAGTAGGTATGTAGGGATAGTGGGTCTGGGCAGTTTAGGGCTACACTATCTCTGTTTGAGTGTGACGGTAGTCTTTATCCTGACAACTGACTGCTGGAAGATATCCAAAGCCTGGAACACATTTTTTCTATATTTAATTCACATTTGAATGTCTGCCATAGCTATACAACGGTTACACCATAAATATACATATTAATATTGAGTTGAACATATGAACATGATCTATAGTTATACATATATTTCTAATGTATAGCTTAACAGGGATAAACCCTAATTAAGCACTTATACTGCACCTATTGCTATTTTTCTTTGCATAAGCTTTCTAAAAATATCTTAAATCACAGATTATAGGGTTGTGTTTCCTTCTTCATGCTTCATGGGAAATTAAACAGAGGCAGCGTGGGTGGGCACAATACAATCTACATTTCAAGAGTCATGACAGTATAAAAATACGGGTCAGTTCAGAATCTAGGTTTTAAAGAAATGGTATATTTCACAATACAGCTATTTTAGATGAACATTTAAGGGAATGCATCATCAGAAAATGACCTATTGTTTAGATAATTTTTATATTATTTTTAATTATCCATGTCACTATCTATATGTAAACAAAAAATCATAAAATCCTGCTGTTTTCGCACTGGCCACTTCTTGGTCTGTATAGATCACTTTTCTGCAGTTACCTGCTTATCAGTCATTCTAATCCTGCCTGTAATGATATCACCTCTGTGTATAGATAAGACTAGATCCACCATTCACAATAGCTGATTGTCAAAGTTTTTCTATTCTTTCCTTGTACAATGACCTTTTGCACAGGTCACAGAGCATGTCTAGAAAACTCTCCCATAGAAGTCAGTGAGGTCTCCTCCTGACCATTGTGTCTATGGACCATGGGGCTGCCATAAACCAAACATTTTCTTAATGCTTTATAAATAATGTTAAGAACAGCTCAGGCAAGATGGCTGTCCCCATAATCATGTTCATAAAATAGAATAAATAAATCATCAATCAGAAATAAATGCAAATTAGAAAAAAAATGACGTGTTGCTATCTGGTTTTAACTGGCAGATAAATGTTTTGGCGACACATTTTAAGTTGGAAAGGTATATAGAGTATATTGAATTTTTTTTATACAGGGTTGCCTAAATTTAATAAAAATCATTCACATTTGAACTTGAATATGATAATGCAGAGAGTGTACATGATTCAAAAAACTTTCTGGACAGAGAAAAATAGCAAGGGCCTGAAGAATTCAGATTACCAGTTAAAGGGAAAAAAATGATAATAAGCAAATGTGATAAGCTCAGAACCTCAAGGTCGCACAGAGGCAATTCATCTCACAGCAGCATCACACCAGATTTATCAATCCCGCATCTCTATAATATATTCTATGCACTATGTACTACTTGAGCAATGGCATATTGTTCTTATTCTGGTGAGAATATATCCCTAGAACACATCTCCTTAGTACAATATGTATATAGAAGTATGAGTTAAGTATATATTGCAATGTGATATGTAGACTATAAGTTTAACTACCGGTATATGTATATTCTTATTTGTGAAAATCAGGTTCATTCATGCCAAGTAAAATAAGTAATAGATACCCCATAACAAAATAAATTGCATCAAATGTAAATAAAAAGAGATCATTTAATAAAAGAGTACATTTCCAGATGTGTTTAGGTTCAACTTGATTGAATAGGCCATCAGACATGTTTTGGTCCAAATAAATTTAGTCCAATAGTACTTTGATTGCCCTAAAAAATGATCTATGACTTTCTGGGGTCTCCTAGAACGTTTTTCAACCAGTTTCAAACTCTTTAACATCTAGACAGCATTAGTAATATCAAAGTGACAGCATGACTATGGGTAAACGGATGGTAGCCGGTGGTAACAGACAGTCTGTTTAATAACACATTGCATTGTCTGATTTTTTAAATGCTTTTTGAAAGCATATAATGATCCAAAAATGTTCCCTTTTTGGAGTGAAATTGCCTGCCAGTGTTTACACACACACTCACACACTTAGAAGCAGTAATGTTTTAACAAGCTGTTCAAAAATGATTCTGTTTTGGGGAAAAGCAACAGGTAGACAAAAATACATACTCACCTCATCCATTTGCGTGCAAAGCGGCCGCCGTGTCCATCTTGATTGACTTGCATGGTGCGAGCAAACGGATAAGGTAAGTATTTATTTATTTTTCCTGGATTAACCCCTGAAAGCCCTCAACGTTAATTTTATCTGAAGGGTTCAATGACGGGAGGGTCACAATCGCAGTTCCCTGTCATTGTGCCCACAATATACAAAGAAATGCACTTCGTGACAAAGTAATTCATTACTTTGTGAAATTCGGCGAAGCAGCCAAATCGAACTTTTGATAACTTCGCTCATCACTATATATATATATATATATATATATATACTGTCAGGACCGGCAGTCATTGCACCCGTTCTGCTGGTCCTGTCTCTGACTCTGGTGGTGATGTGGTTGCCCGTGGCCAGGCTTCTTCCACTGTTTCGTCGGGCTCCTCCAGCCGACGGTCTCTGGCTGTGGATGCGCGTCCCAGGCAGGGGACGCGCACGACGAACATTAGTGCCAGGGACGTGGCTGGTGTGCACACTCGCTCGCGGCCTGTTTCTGGTCACCGGAAAAAGCGAGCAGTTTAGTCTGTTTATTTTCTGTTCATTTGGTATCTCATGAGTTAAGTTTTTGTTCCTTGCTTTCTCCTCCCAGTCAGCTGGTTGGGTGGGGTCTGCTAGGTATTTAAGGTCCTCTAATGTTTACCTGGCTGCCAGTGTTTGGAGTTTCCTTGCTACTACCTGGTTGTTATTTTTGCTCTGCAGTTTTTGACTCTTGTTGTTCTTTGACCCTTGGCGTGTTTTTGACTACTCTTTGCTTGCTGATTTTGTTCCTGACGTACTCTCCTGGTTTTGACGCGGCTTCCTGACCTTCTATTTTGTTCTTGTTTGTCTGTATTGTTTGTCTTCCCTTCCCCTGCACTTTTTCTAGTGTATTTCAAGTCTTCAGGTTGTCGACTCAGGGGTTAACCTGAGTAAGCAATAGGCAGGGAAAGGGGTTGGGATTAAGCTTAGCGATCACTTACCCCTTATCTGTGTATCCCAGCCCTGACATATACAGTACAGACCAAAAGTTTGGACACACCTTCTCATTCAAAGAGTTTTCTGTATTTTCATGACTATGAAAATTGTAGATTCACACTGAAGGCATCAAAACTATGAATTAACACATGTGGAATTATATACTTAACAAAAATATGTGAAACAACCGAAAATATGTCTTATATTCTAGGTTTTTGAAAGTAGCCACCTTTTGCTTTGATTACTGCTTTGCACACTCTTGGCATTCTCTTGATGAGCTTCAAGAGGTAGTCACCTGAAATGGTATTCCAACAGTATTGAAGGAGTTCCCAGAGATGCTTAGCACTTGTTGGCCCTTTTGCCTTCACTCTGCAGTCCAGCTCACCCCAAACCATCTCAATTGGGTTCAGGTCTGGTGACTGAGGAGGCCAGGACATCTGGCGTAGCACCCCATCACTCTCCTTCTTGGTCAAATAGCCCTTACACAGCCTGGAGGTGTGTTTGGGGTCATTGTCCTGTTGATAAATAAATGATGGTCCAACTAAAAGCAAACCGGATGGAATAGCATGCCTCTGCAAGATGCTGTGGTAGCCATGCTGGTTCAGTATGCCTTCAACTTTGAATAAATCCCCAACAGTGTCACCAGCAAAGCACCTCCACACCATCACATCTCCTCCTCCATGCTTCACGGTGGGAACTAGGCATGTAGAGTCCATCCATTCACCTTTTCTGCGTCGCACAAAGACACGGTGGTTGGAACCAAAGATCTCAAATTTGGACTCATCAGACCAAAGCACAGATTTACATTGGTCTAATGTCCATTCCTTGTGTTCTTTAGCCCACTTAGCAGTGGTTTCCTAGCAGCTATTTTACCATGAAGGCCTGCTGCACACAGTCTCCTCTTAACAGTTGTTGTAGAGATGTGTCTGCTGCTAGAACTCTGTGTGGCATTGACATAGTCTCTAATCTGAGCTGCTGTTAACCTGCGATTTCTAAGGCTGGTGACTTGGATGAACTTAGCCTCCGCAGCAGACATGACTCTTGGTCTTCCTTCCCTGGGGAGGTCCTCATGTGAGCCAGTTTCTTTGTAGCGCTTGATGATTTTTGCGACTGCACTTGGGGACACTTTCAAAGTTTTCCTAATTTTTCGGACTGAATGACCTTCATTTCTTAAAGTAATGATGGCCACTCATTTTTCTTTACTTAGCTGCTTTTTTCTTGCCATAATTCAAATTCTCACAGTCTTTTCAGTAGGACTATCAGCTGTGTATCCACCTGACTTCTGACCAACACAACTCATGGTCTCAACCCCATATATAAGGCAAGAAATCCCACTTATTAAACCTGACAGGGCACACCTGTAAAGTGAAAACCATTTCAGGTGAATACCTCTTGAAGCTCATCAAGAGATTGCCAAGAGTGTGCAAAGCAGTAATCAAAGCAAAATGTGGCTACTTTGAAGAACCTAGAATATAAGACATATTTACAGTTGTTTCGCACTTTTTTGTTAAGTATATAATTCCACATGTGTTAATTCATAGTTTTGATGCCTTCAGTGTGAATCTAAAATATTCATAGTCATGAAAATACAGAAAATTCTTTGAATGAGAAGGTGTGTCCAAACTTTTGGTCTGTTCTGTATATAAATATATATATATATATATATATATATATATATATATATATATATATATATATATATTACCACAACTACATGTGCCAGCGATGAAACCTGTTGAAAAACAATTCCTTTTTTGGGAGCATTGTTATACTGGGCAGGGTAGGGTTCCCAGCAGTACAATATAGAACATGATGGACAAGGCAGAAGATGAGTGGCTCTGTAGTGGTAGTCGTAGTGGCAGTATTAGCAGCACAGTAGACTGTGTGGGGGTAGTAGTAGCAAAAGTAGGGATAGCAGTAGTAGAGTGTGGAACATGATGGACAGGGCAGAAGATTAGTGGATCTGTGGTGGTAGAAGTAGTGGCAGTATTAGCAGCACAGTGGACTGTGTGGGGCTAGTAGTGGCAGTAGTAGGGATAGCAGTAGTTCAGTGTGGAACATGATGGACAGGCAGAGAGTGGCCTCATTGGGCCAGTGATAAATAATCAGTCCCCACTGTCAGCAATAACAGATCTATTCATGAGCACAAGCGAAGGATTGTTAAAATCCTCACAGATCCATGTCTGATTCATTTTCAGAAATGTAATGTTTTCCATGCTTGCTTCAGGGTGATTCTGCCACCTGCCATGCTGAATACCCCCACAATGCACTGGAGGGTAGAAAAGACACTACACCAACGTCAATTATTACTCTATGAATTTATCTAGCTATTCTCTTCTTCTCACTGACTCGTATTCATTATCTGCATTTTGTATTTTGCTACCTCTCTGCCTGTCTGTCTCTCTCTGATGTGTATCACAGTGTTGGGCTGCTTTATAATGGCTATGACTCATCCAGTGACTCACACCTATAGCTGCTCATGATTGGTTGTGGTAGAAGGAGTGCTGCCTGCAAGTCATTATGTGACAGGCTATTAGAGGCCGCTGTCCAAAGTCATGTTATCCTTTTTTCTCTGGCTTCTAATCTGTAAAATCCAGCTGCCATTTTGAGCCATTTTTGTGCAATGAATCCCAATTTTTTTTTATTTGCTGAAATCTGAAACTTTTGGGAAATTTGTAACAAATCCAAATTGTGCCAAATCAATTTTCTCTTCTCTATACATAATGTCTTGCTAGCACTACATGTTGCCAGTGCTCTGCTCTCCAATCTACAGTATCCATGGCTCAAGTAACTGAAGTATCAAACGGCCAATGAATGATGTCTTCATGTGTGAGACTCAGAGACTCTGTCACAATATGCTTCATGGGAATATGTCATCAGAAAAATGACCTATTTTTTAAATCAAGACTTCATGTTAAATATATCTTTTTAATGTTTTTGGTAATGTCATTTTTAAGTCTCCATGTCACTCTCTATATTTTAAAAATAAACGCTGCGGTTTTTTGCACTGGCCACTTAGCCTCATAATAGGCTGAAACTTCCTGTTCTGTAGAGGACACTTTTTGTAGTCATCTCATTATCATAACAGGCAGGATTACTATAATAGATAACAAACATCCACTATATGATCCACTATTCACAATAGGTGATGGGCACATATCACCTCTCCTCCATGCACAATGACCTATGCATAGGTCACAAAGCATGTCTAGAAAAATCTCCCATAGTCATCAATGAATATATTCTGTCTGTTGTTTCCTATGGTCCATGTGTCTGTTGTAAACCATATCTCTAAATTCTGTTGATGACAGCTCACAATGGCTGCCAAGATTATCATGTACAGCAAATAGAATTTTAAAAAATTGTACAACCTGAAGATAAAAACAGAATACAAATAATATTGCTGGTCAGCAATACCACACGCGTACACAGGCATAGCACTGTTTTTGGAAGAAAGTAATCATATTTTTCTAATCCTTTACATCCCCTTTAACATTATGAATAGCTTAAAAGCTCTCTTCCACTTGTATCTATTGTTATCTAAACCCATTTAATCCATAGATTTTTTACCTAAAATAATAACTTTATTTTTGTGTCTAGGTCGTCTAAAAGTCCATCATAGTATTCCACCTACCCAGTACTTCATTATATGTCAGTTATGTTGCGGTATTTCAGACTATATATTTCATTTTATTACTGGATTGAATGTTTATATCTTTAGTCACTGTTTCTTTTGTGTCATGATCACATCTTTTATAATTTTATAGTGCTGCAGTTTTTATACTGTATATACAAGGAGATGGTAATGTACGATGTACTTGAAAATGTACTAGTATATACTCACAATGTTCCATTATGTTTCTATGAAGGTTGTTTCAGGAGCGATTTTCCAATTTTGCATTTATTGATAACTGTTTACAGGAAACTGTATATTGTAACAGTGGAGACTTATTTTCAGTATAAAAGATGACTTTTAAAGTGATTGACATTGTGTTTTTACAGTATGTCAAAAATTCCCTTTTTAATATATCTTAATATTGTTTGGAGTCCCATTTTTCATACACACAGTGTAGGGTAAGCTTTCATAATTTAAGTGATGCAACATACTGTAGCTCCTCACCAGAAGGAAACAAACTGTCCCCTTAGTGCTATCTGTGGGTAGCTAGCATGGAAATCAATGTCCAACCCATTATAGAACATTTCACTGTGGAGAGAAGGAACAAGGGACTCAGGATACCTAATCAGTGATTGGTGGGGTCCTCATAGATTATACATTTTTCATTTATCATTTATCCTGATCAATGCCTTTTCTTGGAAGCCCACTTTCTACTGTATATTTCAATGCAATTAGAGCTCTGTACACAAGAAATGGAACTCCAACCAGAATAAGGATAAATTTCGTAACTAGTCAGAAAGAATAGTGCATTTAATTGCCTTTAGAAGTGGACACTAAGGCTACTTTCACACTAGCGTTTTAAAATTCCGGTATTCAGTTCCGTCATAGGGGCTCAATACCGGAATAAAACGCTTCAGTTTTGTCCCCATTCATTGTCAATGGGGACAAAACTGAACTGAAGACAACGGAATGCTCCTGAAAGCATTCCGTTCCGTCTTCAGACCGGAGAACAAACCGCAGCATGCTGCGGTTTGCTCTCCGGTCCAGGCATCCGCACCAAGACGGATCCAGAATGACCCCCCAATGCAAGTCAATGGGGGCGGATCCGTCTGGTGTGACCACAATGGTAACCGGATCTGCCCTCCATTGACTTTCAATGGAGTTCATGACGGATCCGTCACCACATACACACAATACACACATACAGACATAGACATACACATAAACATACACAGATATATATACATACAAATACACATACATACTTACATGCTCCCCGGCAGGTCTTCAGAGCGTCGGAGGGACAGGACGGCGCGCACAGATGACGATTCCACCAGGCGCCCAGCAGAGGGCGCTGTGGGGAATCGTCACCTGTGCGAGCCATCCTGCTCCTCCGGCGCTCTGAAGACCTTCCAGGAGCATGTAAGTATGTATGTGTATTTGTTTGTGTATATGTGTGTGTGTCTGTGTGTATGTATGTACTGTGTGACATGTGTGGGGCCGGATCGCGGTTCCGGCTCCACACATGTCGCTGCGGCAGTCCTGATCCGGCAGCACCCTTCACCTGCCGGATCAGGCCTGCCGCTAGTGTGAAAGTAGCCTAACTTTAAGACCTTAAATAAAACATTCCTCAATTGTATACATTTCTGTTATCTCAATTAAATATATGATAAATGCCCAATAAGTGGAGGTGTGAAACCCCTGACCCTCACCAGTCTTGAGAACAGTAGTGGAATGATGAAAGTTTGACCCAATGGGCAGACTTCCAGAGCTAATAATTTTTAACACCACAGAAGGGCACAGCATGTACAAGTCACTTCCAGCAATCATCTCATTATTATCACAGGCAGGATTACAATGAAAGGTAGAACTGCATTTGAACACTTTGATAATGTATCTGCTTCAAGTAATTTCCATCATCGCTTACAATCATATCAATGTGTAAATACTCAAACGTGACCATTTTATATGGCTGAAATTCATTTATAAATCTAATAATAATATACAAATGTTGACTATAAGATCTTTAAATGACTGTGTATAAATATAACAATTTAATGGTCTGGTAAGTAAACCAAACATCAAAATTTTGGTCTTCACCAAACCAGACCTTCAGAACTCCTGTTAATGGCTTAGAGGAGAAGCGCAAGCAAGATGGCTACCCCAGTATCCATGTAAAGAACATTTAAAATATGTAATAAAAAATAAAAACAAATTGAAAAAAAGAATATAGGTTTGTATGTTATAGATGTTTACTTGGTTAAAAAAGAGGAGTATGAGTGTCTATGAACTGTCAGAGAATTTGAGATAAGGGCTACAGATCAAGCCATCAGTGCAGCTCTCTGAGGGATTCACTGAGAAGGAAGCAATCAGCTCTCACCTTTCATTTTTTAGAGCTCCTTTGGATAATTAATTGTGGGATCTGATTGATTGCTATGAGCAACTAAGCCAGTTAGAGGAGGCCCCCCCCCCCACTTCTCCGACATTGTACCCCTCTGCTGCCGTGTTTATACCTAATCGCGACATCTGACATTGATATTACAGTGTAACACAAAAATAAAAAATAAAAAAAATCCTACTTGGCGCATCCATTTGATCATGAAGAGCTGATCGCTGCCATTTTGACTGAAGATCTAGCACGAAATCTCATGTGGCCTGTGATGAGGTCATATGTCACCACGCACGGGATTGATAGTGCTCACGGGATTGATAGTGCCTTCCATCTTGCAAATGTTTCGCACACCCCCTTACTGAATGTAACCCCAGACCATGATCTTTCCACCACCAAACTTAACTGTTTTCTGGGTGTATCTTGGATCCATACGGGCTCCAGTAGGTCTCCTGCAGTATTTGTGGCCGCTGTGGTGTAATTCAACTGAAGATTCATCTGAGAAATCCACCTTCTGCCACTTTTCCAGCATCCATCCTTTTAGCAGGCTGTGGGCCTTGGCAAATGCCACACGCTTTTTTAATTGCCTTTTGTTTAGTGCTGGCTTCTGGGCACTGATTCGACCATGGAGGCCATTTCGAGAAAGAATCCTACAAACTGTTCTAGTTGACACAGGGACTTGAGTTGACCAGGCCTTCAAATCTTTTTTTAATTCTTTGTACTTGATGCTGAGACACATTAAAGGTGGCAGCCACCTCTGCAGTGGATCTGGTCTTCAGCCTCTTAATAATCAAGGCTTTGGTTGCAGGGTGGATTTTTGGCATGTTGTCAGAGGTCAAATTGCAGTTCAAGTGAAGGTCTGGGGTGCTGGAGTTCTTTTTTTACACACCCACTAATTAACCGATCAATTAGTGAGCACAGGTGAGGCTGTAAACTACAGTAGGATTGGGTGCATTATATGACAAGGCGACAAAACGCTTGTCTTGCCAAAATCTGACCTTTCTATGTTCATTAAATGATCAATATTTCAGCAGTGAAGCAAATTTATTTTCGTAAAAAAAAAAAACTCATTTGGGAGGGTTTCAGCTTTCATATGAGTCATTTCTAAAACCAATGGATGAATTTTAAGTCAGGTTATAAGCTTTGGTTTCCACAACATGGATAAGCGACAGAACTTCTGTCAGGGACTCTCTGCAATCAACTTTGATCTTCCACTTTGAAGGGGTTGTCTGTGATTTCAAGAAGGCCAACAACAGATTACATCTCTAGCTAATATGTGAGATCATCTCTGTGGAGACCACCAGAGCTTGACATTGGAATAGCAAGGCATTTAAAATGAGTCCTTCAACAGAAAATTCAGAGTTAAACCAGGAACAAGAGCCCTGTAGGATGAAATGTAATGATACTTGTCACTTATCAATCTGTTGCTTCATTCTGGAGAAAAAGTGTAGTACTTTTAATCCATATGCAAATGAGCAGTTGTCACTTACTTTTTGATTGACAGGGCCAGATTCCTGTAGAGTCATCTTGTCTGGCCCTTCATACTAGAAGGAGAATGAGAGGCTGGCAGAGGGAAGTGGAGGAGCAAGGGTGGACTGAGTGGCATGGTCTCACCCTCAGTGCACTTAACTGCTGATATGCATATGGATAAAATTTACCTTTTTCACTAAATATTCATTTCATGTAGAACACATCATATAATACACATAATAGATGTATATTGAAAATGGTGCGGTGTGAACATCCACTACTGGACTTTTACAGACTGCCTATTGGTACAAATGTTTCAAGTAACATCCACTTCCTGTACTAAATCTCATTTTAGAATCCTGGTTTAGTTTAACATATCAAAATCGAATATGGTAAAGCATACTACGTAGCACTGACATAGGTGACTTGTAGGTGGCAGTATCCAATCACAAAACAGCTAAAGTGTACCATTACACCTACAGTATCTTGCATTAGCAAGACAAGCCATCGGGGTGTAGCTATAGTGGAAGAAGGGGGGTAGCTGCCACGGGCCCCTAGCTCAGAACGGGTCCATCTAGGAGGAAGACTGAAAGATTTTATTGTCAGGACTCCCTCAACAGTATATAATATATAATGACAGTATATTATAATATATACTGTATATTACTATATAATATATAATGACATTATATAAAGTGACATGACACACACTATATAGGTGTAGCAAACGGACGGAGCAGCTGCCTCGCCTCGTCTGAGAGAACTATCTTGACTAGCCATAGGAGTGAGGGTTGCACCGGAGGGATCGACTGGGGGGAGGACCCATTCAAAAATTTGCTGTGGGGCCCAGTCAGTTCTAGTTTCGACACCACAAACCATTATCTAATCAGTCCCATCTAGTGACACATCATTTCAGCCCTGATATCTACGAGAACTTCCATAAACATCCTGTAGCTGCTTAGCTTGAACAGTCATTTTTTGGACTATTAGGATGTCACTATATTGTTTCTTTTTACTTAGCTTTGGTTTCAAATATAATTTTTTAAGGGAGAAAATAATCTTACTAAGATTTCTGGATTTCAGCTCCTTCTGTTTCCTAGCCTAGAATATTCACACAATACAAGTTGTGAAGCAGATTCAGGTCACTGGAAATGAACCCAAGAGATATTTGTTTGACATGTAATTAAAGTGAATCTACTACCATGAAAATCCAGTCCAACCTGCATGCTATAAAGCAAGAGGAGCTGAACAGATTAATAGTTTTGTGGGAAAAATTCAGTACAACTTGTCATTTATACATTTAAATCTCTGCTTATTCCGGGTTTAGGATTGGAGTCATGTGGGCAATCCTATCAGTAAAGGAGGTAGCTGTTAATCAGTTATTAGGATCACCCACTGGACTCATCTGAATGAATTGAAGCAAAGCTGTACTGAATGTCTGTCTTCAGTATTAATGGCCATGGAGTAATTGTGTGGCCATTAACAATGAAAACAGAAGAAACCATGTGAATGTAATTAGTTACTGAGATTAGGGATGAGCAAACCGAACCGCAACAAACCAGATTCGTTACGAACTTTGCCAAAAGTTCGGTTCGTCACCGAACCGAACTTTGAGAAAGTTCGTAACGAATCTGGTTAAAATAACAACGGCGACGCAAAACTGTACTTTTTTCACAGAATAGACCAGGATACAAGGGATTATTACTCAAAAAACACAAAAGCATACATCCATTGGGTTGGGTGCTGCACTCGGTTAGGACATCAAACTGGTGTAACAAAGATATATATATATATATGTCTCGCCAACAGCCATAGGCCCAGATTCAACAGGTTTGACACCAGAGTAGTTGCGTCAATTTGTAAAGCGAGTGCCAGTGAGGTGTCCATTTCATGAAAATTGACACATATTTTTGGATAATGGAACTGGCGTAAAGCCTTCTTGAATCTGTGCCTTTTTAAATGTCCTTTCTTCACCTCATGGATTGTGTGGGTGAGGTTGTCTGTCTATTTAACCGTATCCGTATCCTACTAGACTACCTGTAATGTTAGAGGGTTTTTTTTAAGGTTGACTGTCCTGTGCAGAACTCTACATCAACATTTTGTCATGTATAAAAACTGATTTTTACAAGCGTGCATATTCTTAGCTTCCAACTTCAGTTCTCTGTACTAGGCCCTTCTGGGTCCAAAAGAATACTGTTCCTACTAATGCCCCCACCGTCAATTGTCTATTTGGCAACATACTGGGTGCAATCAAGAGCTGCTGAAGCTGCCTCCTCAACTTGTCTCTTCTCAACAATACTGGCCTGGGTGCAATCAAGTGCTGCCGCCTCCTCCGTCAATTGTCTGTTTTCAACCATACTGGCCTGGGTGCAATCAAGTGCTGCTGCCTCCTCCTCCTCCGTCAATTGTCTGTTCTCAACCATACTGGCCTGGGTGCAATCAAGTGCTGCTGCCTCCTCCTCCTCCGTCAATTGTCTGTTCTCAACCATATTGGCCTGGGTGCAATCAAGTGCTGCCGCCTCCTCCTCCGTCAATTGTCTGTTCTCAACCATACTGGGTCCAATACAGTACTATTACTGCTACTGGTTCCACTGTCAAATGTCTGTTTTCCACCCTACTGGGTCCAAGGCAATGCTGCCGGTGTTGCCAACTTGCACTTTGTGTCCTATGTCCCGTGTAATCACTTACACCTTGGCTAATGTGTACCTGTTCTGGGGTGCACAAGGTCTAATTAAATGGTACACCTGTCTGTCTTCTGACCTGTGATGTCACTGAGACCGCATCGACTTCAACGCAGCCTATTCTTGGGCTGGTGCCACGATCTACCGTGTGTTTTTGGTGCTCTGGCATGACATGGACTGCTCCAGCGGACATCTTCAATGCTGTCAAATGTTGTCGACCTGGCTGAGGTTTCACTATTTTTGCACTTTCATTTTTTCCACTTTTTTCATTGTAATAGCAACTGCAACTAAACAAAACTATACCCTATCAGACTCCCACTATTGTAGCTGCAATTATTCAGCCGTTATAGCAAGGTTCGTTTTAGGTTTGGTTTGTACGAATCCGAACTTCACGAAAGTTCGCCGAATCGAACCGAACCGAACTTTTCAAAAGTTCGCTCATCCCTAACTGAGATGCAAAAAACTACTGTTATCAGTCAGCTCCTCATGCTCTACAACATGTCACCTGCAGATTGCATATCCATAGAGACAGTTAATTTCTAAATTAGTATTTCTTCTCAGTCACTGTCTGTGTTTGGAATGGACAGCACCCGGACTGAACACTAACCCATTCAAAAGAATGGGTATCATCATTTCAGCAATTTTCCATACAGACCATCAGTTTATCCTGAGAAGATCACAGCATGTTCTATATTTGTCCAATATACCCACAAGTCTTATTCCTTGGAGTGAGTGGGTCTAGAGACAAAAAAAACGGACTGCACACTAGGTCATAGAAAGCACAGATGAGCTTCCAACCATCCCTGTGGAAGAGGACTTAAGTCTGTGATGGCTAACCTCCGGCACTCAAGTGGTAAAACTACAACTCCCAAGATGCACACTTGCTTGGCTGATCTTAGGAAGAAAGTGTGGGTCATATAGAGGGTCCGGACCCCATGCTGTGGATATAGCAACAAGTGACCACTTTCCTTTATTCACCCTGATGCCAGTAAGCCAGCACTATTGAGAAGAGTTCTTGAGGACCTTTCAGGACCTTCCATCTGCGGTCACCTGACTGGATCACGTGACCGGAACGGCCCATGTGACCTGTGACGTCACCCGCCGTCTTGGAATCGGAACTGCCGACCACGCTGCCGCCTGAAACCAGGAGCACCGATTCCTGCGGACACCAAGTATTGGGTGAGACTATATTTGGGTGAGAATATACCTCCACTATCACCACGTTTATGATTATTTGATCAAAGATTACTGATGGACAGTATCCAGCTAACGGCTGGATATATATTCATTCTCTGGACATTGGCTACTATACACTTCCATTGATAATCTACTGCGCAGTGGCTCCAATGGCGATTATTTGCACACTTATTTGATCAGATTGTGTTTTTATTTGATTTTATATGTAAATAAATTGTATTTACTTCAGATATTGTCTCCTCTTACTCAACTCTATTAGAGTGTGCGCACCTGAAATTTGTTATTATTCCCTTTTTTAATCTGGATATAGGTGGTCCAGGTGGTGCTGCACCTCTGTTTGTTCTTATCTCTGTGCGTGAGCCTCCCATTACATAATTTTGTACTATAGAATATGGTTGCATATTGATAGAATTTCCCATAATTTTCACAGTAATCTTTCACATTAGCAACAGTGTCTAAATGCAGGACTATTTAATAAGGCTTAAGAAGCATACATTCTGCCGTGTCAGTGTGTGAGTTATGTTCTATAATGACAGTTTCTAATGGAAGTGTCTTTGCATGTTGTGAGCAGCTGTTCAGTATTAGATATTGCATCCCTTGTCCCCCCACTGCCAGGTTTCTTACTGTGTCCACATGCTTCCTATAAAGCGCTCTTCTGTCTCAAATATAAAGTCAATTACTGTGCTGGGTTTTTACATGTAATAGTTATTATAGGTGTGGATCGAACAATATGCATAAATGTGCTTAATAATGGAATAAAAATACTATCTGTTCCCATATTTGTTGGTAAGTGGTCTAAACCAGAAGTTTTAATGTACTGAATGACTGCAGCTGGTTTACTGCTCGTGCTTCAATACATAGCCTAACTGTTGCTTTAGCTTTAATATTACAATGAAACAGGTTTAGACATTATTTTATCAAACATTGCATTTGAATTTCAAAGGTGTCAATTAAAGTAATAACTGGAATGGGTGGACTACAGTAACCAGAAAGATTATCAAAATTAGGGTTATTCACTTTAGAAAAAAGACGACTGAGGGGAGATCTAATAACTATGTATAAATATATCAGGGGTCAGTACAGAGTTCTCTCCCATCATCTATTTATCCCCAGGACTGTGACTGTGACGAGGGGACATCCTCTGCGTCTGGAGGAAAGAAGGTTTGTACACAAACATAGAAGAGGATTTTTTACTGTAAGAGCAGTAAGACTATGGAACTCTCTGCCTGAGGAGGTGGTGATGGTAAGTTCAGTAAAAGAGTTCAACATTCACAACAAGTACATTTCTGGAGAAGGGTCATCGATCCAAGGCAAGATCCAGCAACCTTTGGCACTCCAGCTGCTGTAAAACTACAACTCCCAGCATGTAAACATGCTCAGCTGTTCTAACTCCCGTAGAAGTGAATGAAGCATTATGGGAGTTGTAGTTTCTGAACAGCTAGAGTGCCAGAGGTTACTGATCCAGGAAGTTATTCAGATTGCCTGACTGAAGCCAGAAACAATTTTTGCCTCAAGTTGAGGAAATTAGGTTCTACCTCATGAGGTTTTTTTTTGCCTTAGCCTGGATAAGATGTGCAGGAGTCTTACAGACTATGGGGGAGATTTATCAAAACTGGTGTATAGTAGAACTGGCTTAGTTGCCCATAGCAACCAATCAGATTTCACCTTTCATTTTTCAGACCTCCTTTGAAAAATGAAAGGTGGCATCTGATTGATTGGTATGGGCAACTAGGTCTGTTTTCCTATACACCAGTTTGATAAATCTCCCCTATGTTACAATAAACCATGTCAAACAATACACAATATCAAACTGTGTTCAACAAGTGTTTTCCCTTCCCTGTAGCACTATTCTTGCCATTCAAAATACCTAAAACCCAACAGAGACCTGAAGTATGCTACAAATGGTCTATCATAACTGATTTGAAATCTTATTCTGTCATGGGTCCGTAGTGAAGGTAAGCCTTAACTCTTATGTAAAAGGGACCTAAGTGATTCAAAAACTAGTAATATTATTTTATTTCAAGTACTACAAGTATTCCCCATTAAGTAACAATTCTGGAGCATTTGTATATCTATGCATTGTGACACTCCTCTGTTATTCCTACAAGAAATGCATGAATAAATTAACAACTGGGTGTTAGCACTTACAATTTGTCAAGTGTCAATTTATTGACAGTTGTTGATTGTAAATGTATTCATTAAGTTATATGAGGAATAGCAGAAAAATAACACAACATGTGGCAAATGAGGGAAATAAATGCATAGTGCACGTAATAAATTTAATTGTGCAATGCTTTTTGAAAAAGTGCAGCGGCTTGCAAAGTGTGCTGGCCATGCCCAGGAGACTGTACTTCAGCCATTCTTATGTAACAAGGAATGCCGTGCTGGATTTGCAGCACCACAAAAGTCTGCCGTTACAATGCTTGATCGGTAATGTTCCAACTCGCTGGAATTCCACTTTGCACATGCTATAGTATCTGTACGAGCAGCATAAAGTGGTGAATGATTTTGTTATGCACCAGACCACCTCAGCAGGGAGCATGTGTTTTTTCGAGGTAAGGCAGTGGCAGCTCATCAGAAATGTATGTTGCGTACTCAGGTCCTTTGAAGAAGCCACCAGATTTGTCACTAGTAACAACTGTGGCATGAACAATGCCATCCCCCTGATATTTATCTTAGAGCAGATGCTCATGCTTATGCAGCAAGGGACAGTGGAAGAACAGCTTATTCATCTTGCTTGCTATGCTGTAGCTGTTGGAAACCCACACTGAGAAAGTCCCATGAAGGAGAACGTGGAGGATGATGATCTGCCAGTGGAGGAGAAGGAGAAGGAGGAGGAGGAGGAGTCGCTTGTGCAGGAGGACAAGGCTGATGATGATGTCACTGGCCATGATGACCAAACATCTCAGTGGGGGGAAAAGCTGGAAATAACTGTGGTTCCTCGGGCACACTGGCAAGAATAGCAAGCTGTATGCTTGCTTGCTTATGTACTGACAGGCTTATCATTCACATGAAACAATCTGTTGATTACTGGATAGCCATGCTTTTAGAACCTCGCTAAAAAAAACAAAAATAGGGGAATGTTTTCCTGTTGCCAAAAGAAAAGCCAAATAACTTTATTACCAGGATAAACTGTATATGCAGCTTGCCATAGCTTTCAGCGAGCAGACTCCTGCCATCTATGTGTTTGATCAAGAGGCCCCTCTAATCCCCACATAGTCACCCACCACCCGCCGACTCTACTACCACAAGCAGCAAAAGCCATAGTATCAAGTTCAGTATCATCAACGTGATGAAGAAATTTTTCCATGTGCCATGCTAGGCTTATGCAAATCAGAAAAAAGAGACATAGCTTCAGACCTGCCTGGATCCTGGCCTTTTTCTGGTGTTCCCTGAGCCCATGGATGTCTGGGCAGGCAGATTGAAACAGAGGACAGAACTTGCCCAGTATACCCTCTCTGTACTGTCTTGTCCAGCCTGCAGTAGTTTTTAGGATGCATCATGACACCCAAACGGACAAAGTTGTCCTCCACTTGAGATCCATGAGGATTTTTACACACCTCTGGCTTAGGCTGATGAATAGATTTGCCCTTGCTGATGGTTCACCATTATGCCACTGCCACTGTCTGCCTGCCTACCATCATGTTCTGTGCTGTATGGCTGCTACTGCCATTATGCTACTTCTGCTGTCTGCTTGCTGCCATCATGTTCGGCACCATATGGCTGCTGCACTGCCGCAACCTCAGCTACTACTCCCTGCTTCTAATCTAATCTGAGTCCTAGGAGATCTCAGTGTATCAAATACTAGACCAACTGGAGCATATTTGATTCACATAGAGACAATTTGGACACAAATCACATTTTTTTTAAAAGCTGACCAATCAGACCCAAATTAAATTTCTCAAAATTCACTAATTTTTACACCTGAACCCCATGAGCAGGTGTTATCACCACAAGAATCATACTGAATCTGTTATGGTTACATAAATTCAAGAGGTCATTCGCAAAAGTGCAAATGAAAAATGCAGAGCAAGCAACACTGTTTAAAACTTTATCTTCAAGGCCAGAACGCAATGAAATAAAATGTAACAACAGAAAACCAGCACTAGATTCTTATTTTCAATAAATTCATGTCATGCGTTTTTTCTTTAAAGCTTCATTTACCACAATCCATTCCTCAGCAGCACTCCTATGGTTCGATTTTAATTAAAGCGCCTGTTATTCTTGGATATATTATTTCTCTCTGAGCTTTATTTTCTGCTTTGTTTGTAACCTGTAATGTAGTCTACATTATTTTTTTTGTACAGTGCATTTCTTTTATGCCACTGCCTCCGCAAGAGAACCTCACAGTATGCAATTCAATAGAAAAAAAAGTGATTTGGGACTGGTATCTTCTGTTTTATGATCAAGGCTGTTAATAATGTGCATAGCAGTTCATACCTCTTGGCGATGTCTGTATGTTATAATTTATACATGGTATAGCATTGTTATTTTTATTAATGAACATATAAACCCTGCCTAAGGGACCTCTAGGCCATATTTTTCAATAGCTGATTGTATATGAGTTACATTTTAGATGCTTCTTCTTCTGCTACAGTATTTCTCAATACTAGTATGCCATTTAAATGGACAGTGGCATATCATTACATAGTGGATGGCTGCTATTGAGCGAATGAAAGCGAATGGGAAATGAATGCTTAGTGAAAGAACAGAAGAGCAATTTCCAGTACGGCAGCACTGGATAGCTGCATCCCCCAACACTTTATTCAATCCCTGTAAGGGTCTTGGAGAGTTGGAAGGTATTGATTATTTTACTTTTGATGTTGTTGGAATGATTTATATAGATTGCAGCCTACATTCATGCTGCCTCTTAGTTTCCATTTGCAAGCTTACAGTGCATGTATTTTATGCAAAGATATTTCAGGAAATGTACAAAAAGACACAAACTGTTTCTTTGAAGATTTGAAATACGGTAGCTCCTAACTTGAATGAAAGGCTTTGAATCCATAAGGCTGAATTTCTGTCAGGAGTCTATGCCAATACACAACAGTGTCAACACTTTCTTTAATAGTCTAACACAGGGATGCTCAACCTGCGGCCTTCCAGCTGTGGCAAAACTACCAGCATGCCCTAATAACTGTAGGCTGTCCAGGATTACTGGGAGTTGTAGTTTTGCAACAGCTGGAGGGCCACAGGTTGAGCATCCCTTGTCTAACAGATTGATTTCATTGATTTAAAAACTATATATATATATATATATATATATATATATATATATATATATATATATCTCATTTGAGGGACAAAGCACTCATCAGGTTTGGACTTTAATCAAGCAATGGTAAGTTCTTCCCTAAACAAAATTAGTTGGGAAACTTGCTATGAATAGGGATGAAGGAGAACATGCACAGTCTTTTAGGGGTTTATTGGCCGTGTAGTGGAGGGGGAAGAGTGTTGCCAAGGCTCACCACAATGAGCACGCTGTTTATGACGGCATGACTCATGAGAGAGCAGAACGGGGAGCATTCCAGATAAAAAACCCTGTTCTAAGCACGAACAGTTCAGTTGTGGGTGTAGCCAGTTGGTTAGCAGAAGCAATGGGTGCGCACAGAGTTGGAATAGAGCCAATTGGCTAACTGATATGGGATCGGTGTAGAGAAGTGCAGTGCCAAATTGAGCACCGGGGCACGAACGCTTCATCAAAAAATGCCAAGAAAATAATCTACACTGAGAAACAGAGGCTAAGCAGCTCTGAATGCCATGTGCAGTATTATTCAATAGAGGATGCAGATGGAATCATTATTTAACAGATCTTGTAGACCTGATGAGGCTGGTGTACTTTTTTAAAAATGTCAGAATAGCAGTATAATCCTTTCTTAACGTTTTCCCACCAGACCAGATATTAAAACAAGCATTTTAAATAGTTCATGTAGAGAGTGAGAGAGCTCATGAGTTTGTGTATTCACAAGCTAGATCTAGTACTCCCTCGACTATTTTCGGAACTTGTAAATTGCAAGCCCTCACGGGCAGGGCCGCTCTCCTTCTGTACGAGTTTCTAAATCGTCTTGTTCATGCTTGCTGGAATTGTCTGTGTTATGTGTGTATGCCCCTTATCATATGTACAGCGCTATGGAATGAATGGTGATTTAATATTAAAAAATAACAATAATAACTCCTATAGCCCGTGCACTGTACACTCTCATTCACTTTGGGGGTGCCACTCTAGAGAAAGGTACAGGTCCGAGCACCTACATTATATGCCATTGGTGACATATACTAGTCATATGCCACCAATGTGTGAGGTGACACAACCCCTTTAAAGTTATGACTTCTGAAATATATTTACAGTTATTTGTGGTATTTCCATACAGACATGTGAATCCTATTGCTTGTCTTCAGTTATTGCACAGGGGTGTACTGTCATTTTGTACATCTACTTTCTACAGAATTACTAAGCAACATCAACAAATCAGTAGTGTTGAGCGAGCATGCTCGCCCGAGCACTACATTCGCTCGAGCATCGGTATGCTCGGCACATCGCGGTTTTCGGCCGAACACCGTGTTTGCTCGAGTCTCCTGGCATTCACTGTAATGCCGTAGCCATGTTGATTTGTACGCTAATGCTACGCATTGTATGCTAATGCGTACAATTTTGTATGCTAATGCTACGCATTGTACGCTAATGTGTACGAATTTGTATACTAATTCTACGCATTGTGCACTAATGTGTACGAATTCAGTTAATTAACGTACTTTTACGAGTGAAAGGAGTGAAAGAGGAGAAATCGCGATTCTGACCTTTTCCTATGAACCAGACACCCTCCCCATGCTGTTCCCTAACCATTTCTGCGGTGTTTCCACTATTTTCTCACGTTTCTCTATCAACCAGACACCCTCCCCTCTGCAGAGCAGGGGGTGCCTGGTCTTCTCCCATTGACTTTCATTATACTCGGGTGTTCGGCCGAGCACTCAAGCACCACCTAGTGTTCGGCCAGAGCACCCGAACATCGGCATGCTCGATCATCACTACAAATCAGTTATTGCTTCTGATAATGAAGGAAACTAGTCATAATATTGAAGTCTTATGGGAATCTTCATTTGCTAAAGAGGTTTCTTAAAAGGCTGTCCCACAAAAAATATTCTACAGTTTTGAAACTAGCAAAATGATAGCTACCACGTTTTTTTCAATGAAATGTGTATGGCACCACCCACTGTTTGCTTTTTTATCTAAATTCTCTGTCCTGCTCACTGAGACAAAAGCACATGCTCAGTTCCATCCTTCAACTGCCACCAGCTGCAGCAGAAAGGACTCACCCCTGAGTAAGGACAGCTTGAACAATTGGAGCAATGAATGGGGAGATCTTTGGATTTTTGTGAGGTACAGGGCTCGTTGTAGCTTTGTTAGAAAGAGGTTCTCATGTTCTAGATTATGTATGATTTTCATATTTTACATTAATCATGGGATAACCCTTTAAATTATATCACAAAGGCTTCTTAGTCTGGTGGCTACATTTTATTAGTTGTACACTATTTAGACAGCAATTGAGAAAATACTTATGTTTTTACGGGTAAAGTTTATACTAATTTTTCTCTATTTAATCATAATAAATCTGAAAACAATTATGCATACAATCAATACAAACATGTAACAAAAAAGTGTAAATTGAAAACTATCCATTGTAGTGGTAACATACTTAAATGCATTATTTTTCTATTCACATAGCCTATGAGGGCTTCTTTTTTAGTGGGACAAATTGTACCATTTAACATTGCATGTGATGCAATAGAAAGCTGGAAAAATGTAAGTAGGGTGGAATTGAAAAAAAAATCAATTCAGCCATTTTATGGGTTTAGTTTTTTGGCAACTCCACCAGTCAGCAATTTGAAGGGGCCACTTGTGTGAGCACAGCAACCTCTTCAGTGTTTACCTGCACACTATATATTTTGAAATGACAATGCAGATTTGTCCCATTTAAGTGAATGGGACAAAGCTGTAAGTATTCTCTACTATAAGGTCGGCATGAAGGTAAAGAGGCTACAGCAATCACAGTAGTGATCAGTGGGGGTAACAAGTTGGACTTCCGCTAATCCAATTAAATTGATAGCCTGTTTTGAGGATAGACCATCAATGTTTTGAAGGTAGAAAACCCCTTTCATTTTGTACTATATCTTCATGTTCAGCATGACTTATTTTGTTGTGGGTGTATATGGTGAGTTTAATGGATAGAAATCAGTAATAAAATATAAAATATGAACACTGTCTGGTACTAATCCTGAATCCAGGCCAGTAAGAAAGAAAAGCAGTCCAAACCTCATTAAATGCAAATATATAATATTAAACCTCACCACTCAATAATGCTACTAATTGAATTTTTTCAGAACTCGCTTTTCAGACAGCATCATTTCTGTTCATGAATATATGTATTATCTATAATACTTGATAAACATTAAGGGCGAGATTTATCAAAACTGATGCAAAAGAAAACTGGCTTAGTTGCCCATAGCAATCAATCGGATTCCACCTTTCATTATTAAGAGCTCTTTTGGATTAATCTGATTGGTTGCTATGGCAAAAATTTTTAGCACCAGTTTTGATAAATCTCCCCTATTAAGGCTCATGCACGATTTTCTAGCAGGAAGATCCCTGATCAACGATAAACATCTCCATAGGCGATTGTTTGCATTGGCCTATTGCACTGGGCAATGAGAATAGTGTATATGAGGAGGAGTGATTGCTACTGCTCAAGTCATCTTTTCACTTCTTTTTCTGATTATTTATTAGTCAAACGTTAGTCAAATTTTGCATATCATTTTATCATTAATGGATTTTTTTGAGACTAGAATTGTCTTCTTGTCTCTTTCTACATGTAATAGTGATATTATCTGCAACACAATTCCATTGTGCAATTTATAAGAAATAATGATATGTCTTCTGAAAAAAAAAAGTATGGTATAAACGCTCTTGACAATAATGTAGGCAGATTGTTCCCAGTGTCAGCAGCTGGAGGAATCATAGTAAAAGCATCTGCCTGTTTAAACAATTCATTTAAAATGTACAATGGCAACAGAGTGAAACTCCTGCAAACAATCCAGTGATTAGTGAACCGTCACCATCTTATAGGGAGATTAGATAAACAGATTTCTCATGAGTGGGTAAGCAAAGAAGAGGCGTCAACCTTCATTTACATGTGCAAGATAAAAATCAGATGACTGATCAAGATATTTATCGAGGCTCGTTATCACTATTTGTTCTTCTTCGTATCATTTTGAGCAGATGCATCCTGAAAATGCAATACAAGACTACCAATGTGATTGCCACAGTAAAGTTGGTTCATTTCAAAAAGTTTGTCAGCCAAAAAAACTGGTTATAACCTAGAGGCTGTTTATGTTGCCCAATTATCATCACAAGTCATGAAATTCTAACTGATTGAAATTAAAAATGGAGAATGCATGAGATTGATGCTCCTCTTCCTCACACTAAGGGCCATCCTGATGGATATGAACATCAAGTCAGTGGTTTGTGAAGTTGTTGTAGGTTACTCCTAGAAGAGCTCCTAGAAGAGCTGCTACACCTTTATGGTTTCAGTAAAGGTTTGAGCACCCCAGCCTGGTCTTTAAAAATAGTGCCTGCTTTGTACATGGCAGAGCTCCATAGGAACATAGCAAATCTGTAATGAATTGCAATAGCAATTCATTGCAATGTACTGGCGAAGCAATCTAATGATTGCCTATTATAGTCATCTAGAGTGACATAAGATGAGTCTGTCAGGTCATTTTCACCATATACGGTAACTAACAACATTGCCCCACAGAAGATTGCAAATACATTCCAAAAATACTTGCATGTACTCTGTGTGTTAATTCCATTCCATTCTGCTAAAAAAACAGCTTCCAAGTGCCCACCTGGGCAGGCTTTGCCATTCCAAGTGCCCGAAGCAAACCAGATTTAAGAAGAGGGGAGGCCTGCTTTAGCTGCTCATATCTTGGGACTGGTAGCAGGTAGAGATTATTTGCCCGGTCTTGTTTGAAAGCTGACATTCCAATACCAGAATCAATTACAATGGAAGATATAGCTGTTAGAAATCAAGTCGGAAATTGAAGCAGTGAAATCTGCTTTTACTTTCAGCTTCATTCACTGCCATACCAATGTAGCCATAGCTCATAGTCTATATCTCTAGCTGCTACCAATCCCAAAATATGAGCCGCTAAAGCAGCCCTCCCCTCTTCTTAAGTCTACTTTGCCTTGGGAACTTGTAACAGCAAAGCCCACCCAACCAGGCGATTTGTAGTAGTTTTTCAGCAGAATGAAAGCACTTTTCCTGGACGTGGAATAAAGACACAAAGAACTCACAGGTATGTTTGAAATGCATTTGCAATCTTCTATGGGGCAATACTGTTAGTCATATTGGTGAAAATGATCAGACACACTCCCTTAAAAAAAAAGTAAAATAAATAAATAAATAAAATGACCTCAGTTTTTCATAATTAAAATAAAAAATAAAAAAATAGGCACCACCATGTCTCAAGTGCCATACTATTAAAATATAAAAATTATATATCCCTAACGGTGAACAGCATAATAGAAAAAATAATCAAAGTGGTCAATCAAAAAGTAATACACACTGCAAAATGGAAAAAAAAAAAATTCATTCACCCAGAGAATGAACGTAACAGGTAAGTTTTACCACATAGGCAGAATTGGATTTTTTTCCCAGCTTCCCACTATATCATATACAATATTCAATGGCGTTATTAGAAACTACAGCTTATTATGCAAAAATCAAGCCATCATACAGCTATATACGGTAAATGAAAAAATATAAAAGATATGGCTACAGGAAAGCAGGGAGTAAAAAAATAATAATTACGCAAAAAAACTGAAAATTGCAGGGTGATGACATATTGCTAGGAACATGCAAGCCCTTTTGTCATAACCAACAGCACCACTCACTTCTGCCGCTCCTTCACAGATTTTCAGTACACATAAATGCTGTCAACCATCCACTGTAAAAAGAACTCCAAAACACAGTCCATTTACTTGAATAGGTCTTTATTGTAGTATGCTACCAGTGAGTATGGGACCTCTGTCTCATCCAATGAGGAATGCTTGTTGAGAACCCAGTGGGAATTTTCACTATGGAAATATTGACTCCCAACTTTCCAAAAAACAGATGTAACTGATGTAATTCATAACGGTCATTTGTCATATAAGGACAATAGAAGGGCTAATATTTCCTGGTGATATTTTGCATTTTGTTAGGGGCAGGTATTGTTTGAAGTTAAAGGGGTTGTCTCACTTCAGCAAGTAGCATTTATCATGTAGATAAAGTTAATACAAGGCACTTACTAATGTATTTTCATTATCCATATTGCTTCCTTTGCTGGCTGGATTAATTTTTCCATCACATTATACACTGCTCGTTTCCATGGTTACAGACCACCCTGCAATCCATCAGTGGTTGTCGTGCTTGCACACTATAAGAAAAAGTGTCAGCTTCTCTGGTGGCCGGGACCATGGGAGCGCAAATAGGCTAGTGCTTTTTCCTATATTTTGAAAGCACAGCCACAACTGATGGATTGCAGGGTGGTCAACTCGTAACCATGGAAACGAGCAGTGTATAATGTGATGGAAAAATGAATCCAGCCAGCAAAGGAAGCAATATGGATAATAACAATACATTAGTAAGTGGCTTGTATTAACTTCCTCTGCATAATAATTGCCACTTACTATAATGAGACAATCCCAGTTAATAACTTTGGACAAAATAGATTTTTCTGATACATGATTTTAGAGTCATGAATATGTTATTATGCCTCTGAAATATAGGAATCAGAACTATTACATAAAGTTCAAATAATAATATGATTATATCAGTCGAAATGCAAATATTAATACCCCCAATGCAAATGGCTAAAACATTTGGCACCGGCCTCTACATAACTTCTTCGTATCTAGCGCTAGGCCAAATGTAAGCCCGCCTCCTTCCGCGCCCCCACACCATGCCCACTTTTTTAGACCTGGTGTGAGCGGGAAAAAGTCACAGCTGGCACCACAATCTGTGCCACAAATACGCCTAATATAGGTGTATTTCTGGATAGTAAATGACCCTCTATATGTACAGTACATACATTGCCAACCTATGAGAACATGGTCATACATTAAAAAAATACCTAAAGCTCTGCAGGTTTCATACTGACCACTAGGTCTAATAATATGTGGAGACTTCCTATTCTGTGCAGATAACTTTTCAGTAGCCATTGTATTATCATTACAGGCAGAATTACAATGACAGATATAAACTATATCAACTATGATATTGACAGAAAATCCACCATTCACAATAGGTGATATCAAAGCTTATCTACCCCCTTCTGACCTCTGCACGGGTCAAAGAGTATGCCTAGAAAACTCTCCCATTAAAGTCAATACATTCTCTCTAGACTATTGTGTCTATGGTCCATGTGGCTGATCTCAATTCATCTTTAATATACAAGGTGGGCCATTTATATGCATACACCTAAATAAAATGGGAATGGTTGGTGATATTAACTTCCTGTTTGTGGCACATTAGTATATGGGAGGGGGAAAACGTTTGAAGATGGGTGGTGACCATGGCAGCCATTTTGAAGTCGACCATTTTGAATCCAACTTTAGTTTTTTCAATGGGAAGAGGGTCATGTGACACATCAAACTTATTGAGAATTTCACAAGAAAAATAATGATGTGCTTGGTTTTAACGTAACTTTATTCTTTCATGAGTTATTTACAAGTTTCTGACAACTTATAAAATGTGTTCAAAGTGCTGCTCATTGTGTTGGATTGTCAATGCAACCCTCTTCTCCCACTCTTCAGACACTGATAGCAACCCCGCAGAAGAAATGCTAGCATAGGCTTCCAGTATCCATAGTTTCAGGTGATGCATATCTCGTATCTTCACAGCATAGACAATTGCCTTCAGATGCTGATCAGTGCTGGGTCCACTTTTATTTAATTTATTTATTAATGATATAGAGGGAGGAATTAACAGCACTGTTTCAATTTTTGCAGATGACACTAAGCTTTGTAGTAGAGTCCAGTCTATGGAAGATGTACAGAAGTTACAAGCTGACTTGGACACACTGAGTGTTTGGGCATCCTCTTGGCAGATGAGGTTCAATGTGGATAAATGTAAAGTTATGCATCTGGGTACTAACAACTTGCATGCCTCCTATGTCCTAGGGGGAGTAACACTGGGAGAGTCACTTGTAGAGAAGGATCTGGGTGTCCTTGTAGACCATAGACTGCAGAATAGCATGCAATGTCAATCGGCTGCTTCTAAGGCCAGCAGGATATTGTCATGTATTAAAAGAGGCATGGACTCGCGGGACAGGGATGTCATATTACCACTGTATAAAGCATTAGTACGGCCTCATCTGGAATATGCTGTTCAGTTCTGGGCTCCGGTTTATAGGAAGGATGTCCTGGAGCTGGTAAGGGTGCAGAAACGGGCAACTAAACTGATAAGGGGCATAGAGCATCTTAGCTATGAAGAAAGATTGAAGGAGTTAAACTTGTTTAGTCTTGAGAAGAGACGTATAAGGGGGGACATGATCAACCTGTATAAGTATGTAAATGGCCCATACAAAAAATATGGTGAAAAACTGTTCCAGGTAAAATCCCCTCAAAAGACAAGGGGGCACTGCCTCCGCCTGGAGAAGCAAAGGTTCAGACTCCAAGGGCGACAATCCTTCTTTACTATAAGAACTGTGAATCTGTGGAACAGTCTACCGCAGGAGCTGGTCACAGCAAAGACAGCTGAGGGCTTCAAAACAGGCTTAGATAAATTCTTAGAGAAAAAGAGTCACCGCATATTAAGAAATGTAGAGTCATGTCCAGCGAAAACTGGCATTCTAGGCATTCATTTGTGTTGATGCCAAGTAATTTTAGACTCTATTTATCCAAAGCAAATACACTACGTGTACTGTACAATAAGCTTTTAACTGTAGGTACATATATGGTTTCTCTATGTACTCCTCACACAATGTTCTTTCTAAAGTAGAAAGCCAAAATAGAACAATATAAGAGGTCCCTCATGTGTTACCCTTTATTTTTCCACGCCTATACTCTGTGATCTTTTACTTTGTTCTACAGTATACAGTTGGGAGTTGACTGCCAAACATGCAATAAAGGCCAGATATGCCCATTTAGGGTCATTTTTCTAAGTCAGATAAGTGGTATTTTTCTCAAGGGCCAATTAGTCTACAAAAATCAGATCCATTATTGACCTCACAGATGCATTAGTTATATTAGATATATACAGTAGATCTCACTAGAAAAAAATGATCATTCCATGGTAATCAGCCATGATGGATGAATGCCAATTAGACAATGTGTTTCATATATGCATAAGGCTCATTCAAAGAGTCACTGTACTTTCAAACAACGTTAATTTAATTTAAAGCGTTTATCCTACACTAACAAATGCTCCCCCATATGCCGGACCCCTCACACTGATTCTAATTACCTGGCTCCCTGCGCCACTTCTGGTCCCGCATTGCCGCTGCTGATTCTCCCCATGTGCAGGTGAAAACATCTGGTGTCAGGGGTAACACTAGGGAGGCTCGTCCCATCACTGCCTGCCATTGGCTGTCCCCTGACACTGAATGTTTTCATCCGCGCATGGGGAGAAGCAGCGGTGGTGCGGGGACCAGGAGCGATGCATGGAGCTGGGAGCCAGGTAAGTAGAATCAGTGTGAGGGGCCGGGCATAAGGGGGAGCATTTGTTAGTGTCGGATAACCCCTTTAATAGAGATGGGTGTAAATAGCAAATTACTAAATCAGTTCATTAAAAAATATGCCTGCCTCCAAGTCATGGCCACTAGAGGTCTCACTTCCATCTTATTTGCAGTCCAGTGCCTGTTATCAGGCAAGAGCCATCCTTAGTAACAAACACACAGAAGATGGCAGAGAGGAAGTGGGGGGGGGTGTCACAGCTAGCTGAGAACCAGAGCATGATAAAAGGCTTGAAAACAAACATAGTGGGAAGTATGGGAAAGGATGTCACTACAGTAACTTACTGGCAGATTCCACAGAAGGGAGATGTTCCCTGCTTGTAAGAGAAATGCATCTAGCTATGCAGCTGAAGAGGGGGATAATTAGGCTGAAACAAGCTTTAGAGAAGCCCAAAAAAGATGTATTCCTTCACAGTTTGAATGTACAAAAAAGCACAGCCACTATGCAAACTTATTTATTTATTTTTTTAAACTCAGGAATGCTTTGAGAAAATATGTATTCTGGACTGTACTTATTTTCAGAATGTTTTTTAATACATGATAGAAAGTTCCTGTCTCTTCTTTTACAAATACTGAAGAGCAAAAGAAATATACTAGATAATATAGAAAACAATGATGTGTTACTGTCAGGACCGGCAGTCATTGCACCCGTTCTGCTGGTCCTGCCCCTGACTCTGGTGGCGAGGTGGTTGCCCGGGGTCAGGCTTCGTCCGCTATTTCGGCAGGCTCCTCCTCCAGCCGGCGGTCTCTGGCTGTGGATGCGCGTCCCAGGCAGGGGACGCGCGCAACAGTCATAAGTGCCAGGGACGTGGCTGGTGCGCACTCTCGCTCGCGGCCTGTTACTGGTCGCCGAAAAACGCAAGCAATATAGTGTCTGTTTATTTTCTGTTCTTTGGTATCTCATGAGTTAAGTTTTTGTTCCTTGCTTCTCCTCCCAGTCAGCTGGTTGGGTGGGGTCTGCTAGGTATTTAAGGCCCTCTAACTTTTACCTAGCTGCCAGTGTTTAGAGTTTCCTTGCTGCTACCTGGTTTGACATTCTTGCTCTGCAGTCTAGACTCTTTATGTTCTTTGACCCTTGGCGTGTTTTTGACTACTTCTCTCTGCTTGCTGATTTGGTTCCTGACGTACTCTCCTGGTTTTGACGCGGCTACCTGACTACCCATTTGGTTCTTGTTTGTCTGTCTTGTTTGTCTTCCCATCCCCCGCACTTTTGTTAGTGTATTTTCAGTCTTCTGGTTGTCGGCTCAGGGGTTAGCCTGAGCGGGCAATAGGCAGGGAAAGGGGTTGGGATTAAGCTTAGGGATCACTACCCCTTATCTGTGTATCCCAGCCCTGACAGTTACATTCTTTGCAATAAATTCAGAGCATATCTGTAAATATGTAATAGGTAGGAACCCCACCAGTAGGATCCCAAAACACTGCTGTGTCAATCAAAATGATGGATGACAGATGAGCATGCCTGTGGCTCTGTTCATTGTAGTCTGGAATTTTGGAAACAGTGAAGAACAGTAGTGGAATCTCCATCAGACACATTATAAATGTTTACAGTCATAATAAACTTTTCATTGTTTCAGGTCATTAAGGCCACTAAAGGAAATAATTCTGAGGGTCCACCTTTCGTGTATACAGGACATGTACTTTTCTACTTTTAAGTAATTGTTATTATTGCATAAGCAGGACTCAAGAAGAAGTGGCAGAGTGGTTCACTAGTGTAAGGAAATGAATGAAATAGACATTAAATGGGTATTCCCATCACAGACAATGGAGGCATATTGCTAGGATATTCCCCCATTGTCTGATAGGTGCGGGTCCCACCTCTGGTTTCCCGGGGTCCAGCCACCGCCAAGCGTTCTCCCCATACAAGTGAATGGAAGTGCATCGCGCTTGCACAGCCACCACTCCCATTCATTTCTATGTGGCCGATTGAAATAGCCAAACCAGCATTCGGCTATTTTTGGTGGCCCCATAGTAATGAATGAAGGGCGGCTGCACATGCACAGTGCACCCTCCACCACTTTCACCGCTCCATTCTCGGTGTAGGTCCCAGAGGTGGGACCAGCACCTATTAGACAATGGGGACATATCCTAGTGATATGCCCCCATTGTCTGTGATGGGAACACCCCTTTAGGAAGCTTTACTATTTCCTTTATAAGATTGTTTTGGGCCCCTTTTTGCAGCTGCACAAGCTGTATATATGGTATGCCCATCTGAGAAAAAGAGAGACTGGAGTAGAAACATGCAAATCAGTCTTCCTTCCAAAAGGAAAACAAACAGCAAACAGCTCTTTGGAAGGAAAACTAATACCTCTTGTACCTCTTGGCGAAAGATTGTTGACTCCTAGACATGGCTCTATGATGTACTCAAAGACATTTTGTCTAGTTTGCAGACATTGAGGGGAGGCACATCATTGGACTCAAATAAACAGAATGTCCTTTTTGATGAATTGCCCACTATCTAGGCCATTCTGAACTAGCTGCTAGGAGATGTTGGGAGCAGTGGTTACATGAGGACATGCGCACATAGTGAACAGACTCCGGACAGTCACCAGTAGTGAGAACTGTTTAATCTGCCGACAAACACAAGTAGCTCTCATGGTTTCTAGAGACAGCTGTCACTTTTATTACATACATATGTCTCTGCCTGGACCATTTCTAGGTTTCTAGGAAATTTGGTGTCATGGTGCCAGCTACGTATCCTGCAATTATAATCCAGTCACCTTCATTTGCACTAATTTGCACATGTTAACGTATCTTTGAGTTTCTGGGAAATATATTCAAATTAGCTTTCCTTTCAAAAGGATTAGAACGTTAAACCTCTCTTATGTCAGCAGATGTGTTAAACGGGTTCTGTAGGCCACTGGGAGCGATCCTTCCCACTGAAATGCATGGGGCGGTTAGGTGTAATTACACCTGCTCACCGCTACCCATGTTACGGCTAGGATGTAAACAATGAAGAGGAGGCAGCGCTGGCATGGCGCGCGCCTCCTCTTCAAACAGCTGATCAGCGGGGGTGCTGGGTGTCGGACCCCCACCGATCTGATATTGATGACCTATCCTGAGGATAGGTCATCAATAAATATAACTTGGAGAACCCCTTTAATTTCCATATATTTTCCAACAAAACCAGAGGAACATTTCCTGGCCTACAGTACTCCTATGCATACTAGGCACTCTCCATAAAGATAAAGAGTACCCCCAGAAACCCAATAAAGGCCTCTCAGCTAGCTACGCCAATTTTCTTTGCTCTGATAAAGGGTAATTACTCAGAAAGAGCTACTGGATCTTTGGACCTATGACTCCCCTTCTTTTCCTCTCTTCCCTTCCCCTATCATTTGTCCGATGTATGTTGATTGATGTGTTATATGTTTACTTTATTAGAATGTCAGTGTGGTGCTGTGTATAGTACAGGATCTGTGCCTGTACATTGCATGACGCCCACACACTAGATGTTTACGTGTAGTATTATTGTACTGTATTCCAGCCTGCGCTGTGTCACAGTTTAACATTTGTTTGTCCTGATGACTGATTGTGAATAAATTCTATTTTCAAATTTAAAAAAGCTGTTTGCTGGTGTGAGACAGTTTTCTTTTCTTTTTGGAAGGAATACCGATTTGCATGTTTCTGTTCCACAGTCTCTCTCTCGGCTTCATCAGAATTTGAATTTTGTGAAAAATGTGGCATGAATTCCGAATCAATAGATTCAATTTGCCCATCTCTATTATACATTTAATTTATGTAATACAGCTGCTAAAAATAATTTCTATTGTTTGTACTCCCACTTACTTTTCTGGGTTTTCTACTTCTTCAGTAACAAAATTGAGGTAAAACCTAAAAATTAAAAGAGACAAAACAGAGTCAATTATGAGGATGTTTCAAAGTCTATAAAATTTAGACTTGTTTTACATATAAATATGTGAAACAATTTTTCATTTTCATTTATACACTCAATGGATAAAACGAGGCACAATTTATTTCATTGTGATCCAGTAGTGGTCTCATAGGATCATTAACTACATTTACAGTATGTTATGCTGTCAATATGGTGCTTTTAAATAGTCATATGTTACATGTAAAATAAATGGCCATAACTTTGTGACTGTGGCTGATATCACATAAAAGGGCAACATGTGCATTATACTATGGGATACTGTGGCTAACAGATGTGATTTCTGACAATCTCTGTACAGAGCTCTTGAATTTATTGACCCTATATGAGATATATAAAATAGGTCCCTGTCCTAAAGAGATGGCCTTGTCGTTGGCAGACAGGCACAAATCATTTTGTACAAAATGTATTTGCCAAGAATCTCACATTTATAACATAACATTAGCATTAGTACATTTTCTATAGTGAGTATGCCATTATTGTATTTACTTTATTATTTGTGTTTGCAGAGTGCTGTTGCATTGCGTTATTTTTTTTTTTATTCAGACAGAAATGTTAGATTGCTTTAAAACTCGACAGGCAGTTATGTCTCAGGCAGATATGTAAATGATTACTGGTGTGGTCTGATTAGACACTTAGTTTTGCCCCAAGGGGGCATAAAAATGCTTCTCTGCTACCCTATAAAAAGGTTCTCATATGCTAATTTTGCGTAGTGTACCTCTTGGTGAGAAATTGTTGACTGCTAGACATGGCTCTATGATGTACTCAAAGACATTTTGTCTAGTTTGCAGACATTGAGAGGAGGCACATCATTGGACTCAAATAAACAGAATGTCCTTTTTGATGAATTGCCCACCATCTAGGCCATTCTGAACTAGCTGCTAGTAGATGTTAGGAGCAGTGGTTACATGAGGACATGCGCACATAGTGAACAGACTCCGGACGACTCAGACAGACCACCAGTAGTGAGAATTGTTTAATCTGCTGACAAACACAAGTAGCTCTCATGGTTTCTAGAGACAGCTGTCACTTTTATTACATACCTATGTCTCTGCCTGGACCATTTCTAGGTTTCTAGGAAATTTGGTGTCATGGTGCCAGCTACGTATCCTGCAATTAAAATCCAGCCACCTTCATTTGCAGTGGAGTCATGAATGGCAAACCTGGACCGTTATGGACTCCAACCGTATGGTATTTAGGTTCTATTTGAGATCCAATAACAGTCAGGTTCAAGTATAGAGTTTTTGTGGTGAGCTCATCAATCCTGCCTTTGCTGTGATCTAGGACGTCATTTCATACATCAGTCGGTAACCCCTAATAGTGATACGAGGAACACTAACAGCTTAGTGATATGTGCAGGACATCCTGCAGCTACATGTATTCCTCTCACAGTAGGGCTTTAGCATTTAGCAGTTAGCATTTTGTAGCAGGATAATGCTCACCCATGCACAGCAAGGGTTTCCCAGAAATGTCTGTTCCAGATTGCAATATTTCCTTGGCCTTCTCAGTCACTAGATTTTTTTTGTCAATTAAACAGTTGAGGGACCAACTGGTATGCTAGCTTCGGCAATCTAGGAGTGTGCAGGATCTACATGCTCAACTGAAACATCTGTGGGCAAATGTCCTGCAGGATACCATAAGGAACTTGTATGCCTTGATGCCCAATAGTAGCTCATCTTGTATCCAGGCTAGAGGCAACCCAACAGGGTACTAGAGCTTCCTTTCAACTGTATTTTCCCCCAATAAACTTATCTAGTCACTATAATATTTTAATCCTTTACGTACATCATTATTACATTCACACATATAAAGTTTCATTCCATTCCAGCAACTCCTTCCTGGTTCGTAATTATTTTTTAATGAGTGTGTATGGGAAAGCTGTTATTATGGATGACACTTTACAAAGAAACCCTATAGTTGTCCTATTTTGGGGGTGCTACTTAGGGTTTTAATATTAATGATGTTATCCCAAAGATCCTTTTTACAAAGTCAAGTACCCTTCTAAATCATGTAGAGTTCCCCATGCCAAAATAAACTTAAACTATTAGTCCCTGTCATGTGTATTGGCTATTATTCTTCTGTATGTAAAGCCTTCTGCATAGATCTAAATGGGCAGTTCTCCTACGATACCATGTGAACTCTGAGTGAATTCATTTCCCATAAGCACACCACATCTCTCCCTGAGTTGCAGGTACCTCCTTGACTGATACTTCTGTTGGCATCTCCATATATACAGTATGAGAGAGGTCAAGAGGTCTGTATATTTATCAAAGTGCTGTTTTCATTGGTAGATCTCTTGGATTCACCTTTGTGTTTGCCTGGCCGCAGCTCTGACACAGCTGAATGGCAATTACTAAATTCAGGGCGCAGTGAGAAAGTAGATAGACACATTGGTCTTCTCTGCACATGCTTGCCCTGAAGATGAGGAAATATACATACAGTTTTTTTGTTTTTTCAAAAAGAGACAGTGATTGTATTGGAAGAAAGTGAGGATGAACTGAGCATGCTAATTGATAGTTAAGTGCACTAAGGTCTGGCCCAAGCTGCTCTGCCCACCTTTGCTCCTCCTGTTTCCTCTCCTTCTTGATTGGCAAGGCTAGGTTCCTGCATAGTCATCTCACCTGGCCCTGTCTATTAAGAAGCAGAGGGAGGAACTGGCAGAGGAAGCAAGAGGATCAAGGGTGCACAGTGGCTTCGTCCTAACCATAGTGCACTTAACTGCTCATTTTCATATGGATTAAAAGTACTGTTTCTCCTGAATGATTCAGGTGACAGAGCCCTACAAGGCACTGTGTCTGGTTTAACAGTGAATTTCCTTGTGACAGATTCCCTTTCTTTTCTTATTTAGGTTATATGTTATTCTATTATATTGATGTTTAAAATGTGTCATAAAAAGGTTCTGAAAAAAAAAATACAAAAATAGTTAATTTAAAAACAGACATTTGGCAGTTAAACCTGTCAGATGCTACTGCATTATGGCATTTATCAACGTCCATGGCTACAGTGTATTCATCTCAGTCTTTTACTTTTAATTCATTTCATGTCCATTGTGATATTTGGCTTGGTATTTGTTTTCATTCTATGTGTGCTCTATATTTTTCATTTCATTTTCCTCAAGGCCGGTACAATATCCATTACATTATCAGCCGCTAAAACTACTGGTCTTTACTTTCACAAAGCTCGTATTAATTTCAGATCATTGATGACTCAGTCTAAAACAAATGTCAGCATTATCTAAGTTCAGAAATGCCTGCAGAAATTAGAAAGTCGTGAGATTTCTTAAGTCATCTCTGAAAATACAGTGTCCAGTACCTCTGAATATGGGAAGTCGCACATTGTTATAGAATTTGTGCTAGTTCAATGTCTCCCTTAAATCTAATGGAAATGGGATTTCTTGTTTCATTCTGTGTAAAATGTAGCAGGTTGAACAAGCTTTGATGAAAATTAATTTTATGCAAATTGGTATTTTAATAGGAGTCAGATTAAATTTCAGTCCATTTCCCTGGCACCATTTTGCTGCCCACAAAGCTATTATAGCATAGTCTGACTAGTAATTAGTATATTGTTTCATTCTTGTTTATGTAACGTTTCGGTTGGATATGAAGAAAAATAAGTCCATGATAAGGACTAATCATTTTAAATTTGAAAACGAAAGATTGCCTTTGAACACTATTTTACAGTTTACCTATAGAATTTATACATTTCTATATACATTGCATTACTTTTCTTAATATTGTTCCCAAGCTACAGAGAAGGCATATATTTACAATTCTGACATCTTCAAAGCTGAAATCTTCCAGTGTTCTTTGTTTGTTCAATGTCTGTAAAGTGCCTATCACCTCTCTGACATTTCAATTTTAGTAACTACTTGCATTCCCCTTGTAATAACATTTCTGGAACATCTATTCTTATGACTCTATGTTGTGCCATTACTGTATTACTACTGCTACAAGTTATGTCTAATTACTAGCAGTTTACAATGAAGGTCCAGATGGGTGATACCAGTTAGGGGTGTGTCCTGGTACAATCTGAAACAGGCAGCACTGATTGGATAGTGACAGACAGCCTCTTTAATGCGCAACAGCTTATGCTCTCCATTGGCTTGAAAGGCATCTAACTTCCCTGGCTGAACACTGCTCAGGTGGCAGTAGCTTTCTCTGCCGTGCATTCTCCAATTTGATTGAGAAGGTCAGGATTGACCATATTTACATTGACTGGTCATGTCAATCAAAGTGCGTAGTTTATGGCAATTGGAGAGAGTGTTGAGCCTCAAGGTGTAACGGCAATGTCCCCATTGCTCATAGAGACTCATTTGCATATAATAAAGCATCATTTTTCTCAGCAATGCGGGCACATATGGACATGGGGCCAACACAGATGCCTTCAGCTGCCAAGCGCACATGTAACCAGTCAGCCAGTTCCATAGGTACAAATCTGCTGACAGATCCCCTTGGGACATGACAAAGGAAAGTATTCAAGCTAAATATCATTGTTCGATCGTTGTTCATCTGTACTGAGTAGAATCATCAGTATTGAGTAGAATTTTGGCTGGCTAAGTGCAATGCCTTAGATATAGCTTTGGCAAGGGTACTGGTTCTCCTTAAATAAACCAGCCCTGTATGGAGACTTATTGGCAATGCTCCATGGGAAAACAATATGCAAAGAGGTATCTCCCAAGAAAAGAGAACCATCTTGCTAGCACCACCTCGTGGAAGAGGCTCCTTATGAGTCAAAATCCAACTTTTTAACAAGCCTTGGGACATGACAAGGGAACATAGCCAAGCCAGATATCTATCTGTGGACAGCAGTTTCAGGGTGCCTGCCCCTGATCAGTATGGAGTAGGATAATGGCTGACTGAGTGCAATGCTTTGGAAGATATCTCTTTGCATATAATTTTCCTGTAGTGTATGTTCAATATCGGTAGGTCTATGTCAGCAACCAACTATAATTTAGAATTTAGCTCTTAAACCCCACAGGTCTTGAAATGTTTTATATTATAGTATATGAACTATTCCCGATTTCAGCTTGCTGTACACTGGCAAGGCTCTTTTGACAAATTCAAACACCCTCCAGTCGTCTCTCTCTTTTTCTCTAGTTAGATGATAATTACATGCTGTGATATAGTAAAAAGGAGCTATTTTCTGACATATTTTAATGCGATTTTATACTTCTACCTACTCTCATTATTTTTCTAACATGTGTTAACCTTGTGTTGCCTGTGGATGTGGCATCAAATCCATCACATCTGAAAACAAATTTGTTACATTTTGCTATGTTATTAAGAAACGGTGTGTTAAGCATCTGACAGATTACATTATACGACTGCAGACAGCTTGATAGCTGGTTCCAACCATCAGTTCACTTGATTTAAAGAGTATGCAGCAAGAATAAAGAGATGCATGGGAGAAGATTTGCATTATAAATAGAACTGGAAAATTTGTAACAGCTATGTCAATTTAATCTATTGTCTCGCTTTCTAAATTCTATGTTGTATTTGTTTTCTACTTTTCTTAGTTTATAAAGTTTTTTCATCAATCAAGAGATGATTTCTGTCAGTTTTTGTACGTAATATTTTTTCATTTACCGTATGTTTCAATATACTATTATCTTTTTAGATACAGCACAATGAATGTGGCTGAAAACCCAAAAATCAACAATAATGAGGGGTGTCCACATACGGTACTTTTCATTATATGGTCTATTCATTCTTGAACCAAAAGGGAGTTTCAGCCTGTATTGTAGTCCATAGCAGTATTGTCTATTCTGCTGGTTATTATCGGAAAGCTACTAGCATATTTCTAATTTCTATTTCTATGCTTACACTGAGTCCAGGAACTGCTTTTGGCTCATACACCAAACATATCAATTGACTTCTGCACATAATGCTAGAGCAGTTCATCTGTAACGATCACTAGTATTAATAAAGATCTTAATATGTCTTAATATTTTGACATTGTTAGATTGTTTAATTGATGTCTGCTTTATCGAAAGAATGGCAGAACTTTGATAATGAAACCAAACACTCATAGGGGGTCAGATATTTAATTATGGCCTAATTTCTTTGGGAACTTGTCACATTGGGCATAGTGTCTGATCTGTAGGCATCATGCTAAGAAGCTGAGCAGATATTGATTGATAGATAGATAGATAGAATAGATAGAAGGTAAAAAAATAAATAAATAAAAAATCGTAGGATTCTTGGGCAGAAACGCCTTCCCATTGCCGAGATTGGGGAGAGCATTCCTTGGTAGTAATAGGCCAGAGTCTGCACAAAGTTTCTATGCCTATTACTGGTATATTCCAATGCAGGCCTACAGATGGCAACACTGCATTGGAATATGCAGATTTTTTAATTCAGTAATGGATAAAACTCTATAGAAATGGCAATCTAATGAATACATTCTGGGTTCCTCTTGGGGACCTTACAAGAAAGTAGGGAAAAAAAAGTAATATATTTAATAAAGTATTGAATAAAAAAATATAAGAAATACCCTCTTTTCTTATATTTACTATAAGATACTAAACATTGCAAGATGGTATCAATAAAAACTACATGAGCCCTCACACAGCTGCATAGAAATAACTATAAGAAAGTTAGCAGAACAAAATATTTTTTCCAAAGTTTTTATTTTTTTTCAGTATTAAAACACCAAAAACAAACTATATAAATGTGGTATTATTGTTGGTGTTGAGCGAATCAAAGTGTCCGAAGTGAACTTCAATCCGAATTTCAGGGAAAATTTGATTTGCCGCCAAGTTGAATTTCCTCGTGCTTTATGTTAATTGATTTTTCCTGAAATATGGCAAAAAAAAAATCAGACTTACCTCATCCGTTTGAGCACGAAGAGCCTGCCGCTGCCATCTTGATTGAAGATCCCACATGAAATCTCGTGTGCGATGACATATCACGTCACCAAGCTGGCAAAAGTGATGATGTCAGCACGCGCCTCACGAGATTTCTGGCTGGATCTTCAATCAAGATGGCGACGGCCGGCTCTTCACAATTAAATTGATGAGTTAAGTATGATTTTATTTATTTATTTTTTTTATTGTAGACCTTAATATTTATGTCAGATGCCGTGATCAGCAATGACGGGGAGCAGCACAATTCCACTCCATTTAGAATTTTTTTCCAACTTCCCACTACATCGTATATAATATTGAATGGTGACATTAGAAATTATATGTCCTGCAAAAAACAAAAACTCATACAACTATGTGAATGAAAAAAATAAAATAAAAATTATGGTTTCAGGAAGGCAGGGTCTATAAAATGAAACGCAAAAATGGAAAATCGCCATGTCAGAAAGGGAGATTAGAGGCATGATTTTGTCTTAACCTATGCATATAGGTCCTTGTTGACATTTCTATCTACTTACCAGCCAGCGTATGCATACATTCCAGAATAAAACGCCAAGGGGAGCCCCATAACACTGACATCTTTCCCAACAAAGGCATCTTTGAAGTTCTGTGTCTCGCCTGAAATAGACAAGATTTTATTGGCATGGCTTAATGTAGATTGTCACTCCATGCTGTTAACTTACAATTCTGCATGGTCACTCATTATTATGTAGCTGTCAAACACCATGTAGATAAGCGCCCATTTTCTGACAATCCCCCATAGAAACTTTACTTAACAGAAGCAGAGATGAAAGTGCCTTTGAGGGATGCCAATAAAAGTGCGCCAAACACAAGTACAATTAGAATTGATCAATTTGTCCAGCACATGTATGCTGTCAGAAACTGACATGTTTCTTACCGCTACTCATCCAGTACATGAAAAGTTGTGGGCAGCATTAATAATGTTCATGTCATGACAAGCAGTAAATAAACTGATAAAGCAAAAATCAATGAATCTGTCCTAAAGAATTCTCCAGATTACCATCTCTACAATGGATGCTGATAAAAATTCCAATATATGTGCAGGTGAATATTGCTTGGGTTCTCCCCTCCCCCCTTCTGTTAGCCATAGTGGAAAACTAAGAAAGGGCTTCTCTACTCTGGAAGTCTTGGAGTATTCTTATACTGAATATCATATAATACTATAGACCAGGGATCAGCTACCTTCGGCACTCCAGCTGCTGTGAAACTACAACTCCCAGCATGCAAACATCTTTGGCTGTTCTTTTAACTCCCATAGAAGTGAATGAAGCATTGTGGTAGTTGTAGTTTCTGAACAGCTAGAGTGCCGGAGGTTGCTGATCCCTGCTATAGATGCTGCACTGGACACATAAATGACTATTCGAAGAAATGGACCAGTTGAGTTCAAATTATTGCTGGAGTGACTTAATTCAGAAATACTGTAGATGTCCAGCAATGGAAATGTCCAACCAACTGTGTCAGGTACTGTACATGTCAATGTTGTTACTGTACAGTATGAACATTATAACAGAAGTCTCCAATTAAGGCTATTTTCACACTAGAGCTATACATCCAACAGACTGTACTATAACAGCCTGACAAATCTCTTTGCATTCCGGCAATGAAAAAATGTGTAAATCTCCTTAACTATGATGGGGACCAGCGAAGATCTGACTGCAACCGGCAAATATGCCGAGAGTCGGCTGGAAGAAAACTACTGTGTACAATGCCGGAATGCAAAGAGATTAGAGTTGAGCGAACGTGCTCGTAGCGAGCACTGTAGAGCTTCGGATCCCCTGCACTTGCATGGGCGCAGCCATCCGGATCCATCCTCCTCACCCGACTGCAAGTCAGTGGGGACGGATCCATTTGGTATGACACACTCGTGTGTCATACCAAACGGATCCGCCCCCATTGACTTACAGTCAGGTGAGGACGGATCCAGATGCCTGCGGCCATGCGAGCGCAGGGGATCCGAGCGCTACAGTGCTCGTTACGAGCACGTTTGCTCAACTCTAAAAGAGATCCATCAGTCTTTTCCCTGCTGAAACATCCTGCCCGATGTATAGCACGAGTGTGAAACTTGCCTAACTGTGAGGGGCTATGCGCATTATAGAAGTGCTCTTGAGTTAAGGATCAGGTCCCTTACATCTTATCCCAAATAATGGCATCTTCCTAGTATTCTTAGCACATTTGCATCTTTTGGTCCTGCTCTACATGTATACAGAAGTCTTCTTGAACAATTGTGAACTGATACTAAGCAGCCATCCCCCAGTATAGCAGGAGTGTGACTTGATGTTCATCCATATTTGTACCTGTGTGACCTCTATCATATAACATTGGGGTCTTGTTACATCCTGCAGTGAACTTGTGCTTCAAATGGGTTATCCACCTTTTACTAAGTCATGACCCATCCTCAGGAAAGGCCATCACTAGCTGATCTGAGGAGGTCTGACACCCTACACCTCTGGCAATAGCTCTGGTGCCAATAGCAGACTGCAAGGTCTACTTTGAAGTGGACTGAGCAGCTCTGCACCCATTCGGAGCTATTACTGATCAGCTAGTGATGGCTTATCCTGAGAATAGGCCATAAATTAAAAAAAGGTCGATAAACCCTTTAACCGTATACCAGTAAGTATGGTATTTTTCAGTAATATGATGTCATTTTGATTTTTTTAAGTGAATTACTTTAGATTTTATTGAAGGGACAGGCAAGACAATAAGAGCCCTTTACAAGAGTTCTGAGTTTGTGTACTTTGGCTAAAATTTCAATGAATACAGTACCTCATGTTCAGATTGCAACTTGTAGTGTTGAGCAAAGTAATTAAAACTTTGATTCAGCTGCTTTGCTCAATTTCACAAATAAATTAGCTTTATGATGAATTACTTCATCACAAAGTGCATTTCTTTGTAAGTATCGGGCGCAATTACGGGGAACGACGATTGCGCCGCCCCCTGTCATCGAACCCCTCAGATGCTGCATTCATCTCTGATCGTGGCATCTGATGTAAAAATGGAGGCCTTTCAGTGGTTAAAAGAGGCTGCCAAAGCCATCTTGATTGAAGCTGAGCTAAATCTCGAGCGGTGCGTGATGGTGTTATCACACTGACTGGCGTAGTGACGTCTTACTCCACCGCGCACAAGATTTAGGTCAGGATCTTCAATCAAGATGGCCGCGGTGGCCCCTTCGCTCTAAAATGAATGAGGTTAGTATATGTATATTTTTTACACTATTTCAGGGAAAATTGATTAGTTACCATGAAGCACGAGGAAATTCGGCTTCACAGCGAACCAAATTTTCCCTGAAATTCGGATTTAAGTCAACTTTGGAAACTTTGATTCACTCACCCCCAGCAACCTGACTCTGTGATGTCGGAGGAGAATGGGTTGTCAGTATTCACAAATAATTAACAAACACGTTATTTCAGCTCATGAAGCCTGAAAAACAGTTCCACAGTTCTCGTGTTTCTCTGGTGCACGGCATCTCCGCATTTTACTGAAAATAATGATTTATCCAGCACTCTTCTCTATCAAAACAGCACGTACATTATTTAAAGCCGGTAAAAACTTCTACAACTGCAAGAGTGTGACAAAAAACCTACTTGTTTCAGATGACTACAAATATCTCCATTCTCATAGTTTACAAAATACAATGTGCACAGGGATTAAAAAGGCTTGCTAGCCTAAACCTACCTCATAATACCATTGGTGTGTGGGACACATCACTGCTACAATTAACCTGCACAAGGATGGACTAAAATTTATCAAATTGGTGTAAAGTAGAACTGGCTTAGTTGCCCATAACAACCAGGGCTAGGGGTAGGCGGGGCAGGCGACCGCCTAGGGTGTCATCTAGAGGGGGGCACAGCCACAGGGGGGGTACAACGGGTCTGGACCCCCCTAGAACCATTCACTTTTGTTTTTTTTTAATTCCACAGGGCCGCACCGCTGATCGCCACAGGCGGTGCGGCCCTGGATCTAAGTGCAGTCGGCGTGTGGGGGCAGTAGGAGATGAGCGCTTCCATTGTGGAAGCGCTCATCTCTATATTCATCTGTATCGCCGTCCTCAGGACAGCGATACAGATGCCTGTGCTGCGGCAGGGGAGGGAGAGGCGTCTCCCTTCCCTGTTCTTCTGATAGGCTGCAGGCACTAATGGCTGCGGCCTATCAGAGGCCAACTCAGGCAGCGAGATGACGTCATTATCATCGCGCCGCCTGAGCCGGGCAGCACACAGCGCGGGACACAGGCCGGAAGAGACCTGCACCTCATCGCTGCTGATGGAGGTAAGTATTGGTGGTTTTTGTTTTTTTTCTTTTTTTTTTTTAATAGATTCCATATTATAGGGGGGCACCTGCTGGCAATTTCTCACTGGCCCATTTACTGGGGCATTACTTACTGGCACATTAAGGGGGGGGCACCATGGGGGAGAGGAGCACTGTGGGGGCATCTGGGGGCCTTTTTTTGGGCACATTATGGGGGGGCAATATAGGGGAAAGCTAGACTATCTGGGCATCTGGTGGCACTATAGGGGCACTATGAGGGAGGGGAGCACTATGAGGGCTCTAAAGAGGCCTTTTTTGTTGGCACATTATGGGGGCACTATGGCATCTGGTGGCAATAAGGGGACATTTTTTATAGGCACATGGGAGACACTATAGGGGAGAGCGGCACTATGGGGCATCTGGTGGCATTATTTGGGGGCAGTATGGGGGAGTGGAGCACTATAGGGGCATCATTTGGGGCACTATGGGGGAATCTAGTGGCTCTAAAGGGGCATTTTTTACAGGCACATTATAGGGGGCACTATGGCTTCTGGCACTAAGGGGGCCTTTTTACTGGCACATTATGGGAAGCATTATGGGGCATCTGGTGGCACTATAGGGGCATTATTTTGGGGCACTACGGGGGAGTGGAGCACTATGGGGGGCATCTGGTAACTCTAAAGGGGCATTTTTTACTGGCACATTATAGAGGGCACTATGGCATCTGGCACTAAGGGGGCAATTTTTACTGGCACATTATGGGGGAGAGGAGCACTATAGGGGCATCTGGTGGGGGCAGCAAGAAGGGGCATTTTTTTACTGGCATATTATGGGGGACACTATGGGGGCATTTACTGGGGCACTATATAAGGGTATTTTATACTGGCATACATTATGGGGACATTAGCTCAACTGCAGGCACTAAGCAGGGGTATTTCTTGTTCTGTCATATTACAAGGTGAATTATTACTACTTGGGGGTATTATGATGAGCTTTACTACTACTGGGGGCTATGGGGAACACGATGTCTAGTATGGGCACTATGGGGGCATTTCTATTAAGTGTGCTCTGGCAGATAATTATTTCTATTGGTGGGATTTTGGGGAGCACTGTTACTTTGGGGGGCACCCTGGCACAGTATCAATTTAGCACAATTATTTTTGGGGGACATTATCTTTATACTATTAGTGTCCGGACGCAGTTATTTTTTAGGGGACTCTGTGCCAATATTTGTTGTAGGGGGCACTATCTGTGTGGTAGTTGTATTTTTCAGGGGACAGTTTCTGCAGTATAGTATTAGGGGGCACAGTATTGGGGGTGGCAGGATGAGGTGTTCAGAAGATGTGAAGATGATGTAAATGTGGGAAACTAATGTCTGTTTGTATGTCTGCAGATACGAGAGATGGCTGAAAAATCTTCATGGCGGTCTGGTCCGAATGGAGAAGATGAGGAAAGAGAATGTCTACAACAAAGGTGACATCACTGGATGTAAGAGGTATGGGGCGCTATGTAGGAGAGGAGATGCTCCGGCTCCTCCCTCTGCCATTTGCAGAAGGAGGATTCAGAGCTGGGTGAGGACAGCCAAGGGGGGCAGCAGGTCACGGGTGGGTGGCAGATGGTGGTGGGGAACCACAGGCCTTGAGCAGGATCTGAGGAGACGGAAGAAGCTTCCTTGCTGTAGCTTTCTCTTGTGTATTGTATAATGTGAGGCAGGCAGTGCAGCCAGGACACGTCCTCCCCTCTCTGTATGATGTGTACAGGCGGGACTCAACAATATCATTTCAATATCATGCCTAGTCCCGGCACTGATAACAACCAATCAAATTCACCTTTCATTTTTCACAGCTCCTTTGGAAAATGAAAGGTGGAATCTGATTGGTTGATATGGGCAACTAAGCCAGTTCTACTTTACACTAGTTTGATAAATCTCTACCATTGTACTATGGAATAAACAGGCTAAATTAGGGGTCCACATTCTAATATGAATATAAAATATCACTACAATTATTTAAACCTTTTGGTATATGAGTTTCAAGTTGCTAAATCCAGAGTGTTTCCTTATATCTCCAATTACCTCCTCTTTGGGGATCTGAATATTTTTTCACATCTATACAATTGCAAATAGGTTACATCCCCGCTATGTACAGTACTTGAGGCAGCTGATATATTTCTAATTGTATTATTTGGTTTTAGCGATGTCTGCTACATGTTCCGCTATTCTTTCTCACAAGCCTAAGTACTGTTTAGGGCACAGTTCACACGTGGTAGAATACACTACATGAGATTCATGAAATTTCTTATGGGGAACGTTTCTGCTGTACTACTTGATGCTGTTTGTTTTGTTTGTTTCATATATTCACATAATCCACATCTAGTTTTGCCAGTGTGGTGGCACATCTAGCTGCAAACCTTGCTCCGTGTCTTCTCTGCCATTAGTCTGAACTGGTACAAGGTAGAAACTATGCGAGGTAGAAAACGTGACTTTAGAATATTTGTTTTCATTTAAATTCTTAGATCTTAAAATCACTTCTTGTGTCTTAGATTGTGCTATAGCTTCTGCTCTTTTCTATATAGTCTTATTATATCCTCGTCTAATGAAACGTGTTCTGATTCTATTTGTTTCTAAAGTGAATGTTTCCTGATCACAGCAGCATCTTATTGACTGCCTTTAAATGAAGAATATGCTGTTTTTAAGGAGAAGAGTGCTGGATACATAATTATTCTCAGTAGTTGTGGGGAGTACAGAGGCACTGAACAACTCATCTGATTTAGTAGCAGGGGCGGATTGGCCATACATCTTACAGGGAAATTACCCAGTATGCCGATGCCCAGGGGGCTGCCCAAGGTCTCCTCTCTGCTGCTGGCCAGTACATATTGAGCTGTAATTAAAGCTGTGAGAATCAGGTATTTGTGTACCCGGCCAGCAACCCCACAGGCCCTCCTGAATTCATCTGCTGTGGCTCACATCTCACCTCCTAAGCCCCCAGCTCCATATCATATTTAGAGACAACTGGGGAAGGAGAAAGAAAATGGCATCTACTGATGGCCACCACAGAAGAACAGCTTTTATGGCAATATATTGTGCTGCATGGTGGTATATGGTTCTGATGGGATGGTATTTTGTGATATGGTATTGTTGACCCCGCCTACTTGTGTTGCCCCGCCTTCTGTCAATTTGGACCTGCTTACAACATAGGGATACTTTTATTTATGTTTTTTTCCAGGGCCACTTTAAGCTCCCAGTCTACCCAGTAGTATAGGTCAGACCAATAGACTGTTAACCAACACCATGCTGCCGCACCTTATAAATGGCTGATCTGTGTGCATTTAGAATACTAAGGGGCACATTTATTAAGACCAGCGTTTTATATGCCAGTCTTAATAAAACCCTAAGCTGGCAGAGGACCCGCCGGAGTTGTGAAGAGGCGCCAGCCTCTCCATAACTTCGGCGCATCCGGCATCGGTTCTAAATGTGAGACATCTTCCTAGCAAATATGCCTAACCTGTATCCCTTTACGAACTGTTTTTTCAACCTTGTATCAGTAAATATGACATTTTTCAAAGGTATGCTGTAAACCAGTAATCTTACTAAGGAGAATATAGAAAATATATAAAATCTATAGGCATATGTAAAATCTCAGGGCACAAACCAGGAAACTCAGACTATGAAGCATATTTACTAATACTTTCTAATATTCAGATAGGATAAACTTAGAGGAGCCGGTCAGAAGATGTGCAAAATTTATCAAAATGGTGCATGCTGTGTGACAGATTTGGCAGCTCTTGCTAGAAGGTAGAAACCTTTCTCTTTGCCCCGGCAGCTCAAGGTTGGCTTACTTTTCAGCATTATTTTTCTCCAAACAATTGGCCCACTCCATTTATACATTTAGTTTATTTTATGAATCCAATCCACCTAGCCATTCCCCTTTTCTAGAGACCTTTAAAAAAAAGTGCCTAGAGAGGCGCAAAAAGCATCTAAAACGGTTAATACTAAATCTGATCCTATGGGGTAAAGTTATCAAGAGTGGTTTTCCCACAGGTCAGTGTTGATCCACCTACGTAGGATTAAGATGCGCCTAATGGAAATTAGTAAAATCTGCAGTCCGTACACCAGAAACTCAAATCTATGCCAACCAGGGGCTGGAGTAGACTTGAGCTGAAACGGATGCCAGTTTACGGCGTAAATTATATCAAATCTGGAGGGCCGTGCTAAACCTCGCTCCTTCAATCAAAGACGGTTCCCTTTTCTCGCCACTTCAAAAAAGTTTCAAGCAGTTTTAAAAGTCGCAAATGATAGTGTGAATGCAGTATCCTAATTTACTACTTTTTTAATGCAATAATAGTGACCTCTATGTATCTACTCATTACACCATGGAATATTAGACTAATTCACCTCATTATTAAATCTACTTCCATAAAATCCATCCAACAGTAAACACTTAAAATGTAAATTTTGATGCACAGATTTATAAATAAATCATCACCAGAATTCAGAGATTCACGTACAATCACATTTCGTTAGCAATCCTGACACTGAGTTTCTTTGAGAACTAGATTCTTGCTCCATAAAATGTAATCAGAGTGCATTATGATGACAGGGAATACATCTGTAGGCTCCCAAGCAAGTCACTAACCTTGCCAAGGCTGGGCTATTTCTCATTGTAATGTATCGCGCTCATATATTATCAAATAGCGTTATACTGCCAAGAATTTCTAACACTCATTAACATGGTGTTGTACGTGTTTTCCTCTGACATTTGCACATGTTATTCAGGCGCACAGCTGTCTGCAGTAATAACATCTGTGAGGAGCGTTGTGTCACTTTTGCAATATTGTGTTATATGTTTATTTCCCTAAGTTTCTTAATGCCATTTTTTGTCAACTTACACTTGACAGAGTTTTATGAGGACCTGTGATCATTTGGTTAAGTTATGAAGCAAACATTAGCTTAAAGGGCATGTGAGCCAGACCAGAAAGTAGCTACTGAGCAGTGGCTTACAATCTGGTGGACATGATTTGTGCATTTATTATAAAGAAATTTAATTAATTGAATGGCATCATGTAAAACCAGATTTCCCATGTAGTCCCCATTACCTACTGGCTTATAGATAATCCTTCTAGATCTCCTGTTTGGCCCTTATCATTCACCGTCGATCTTGCGTTCCACAGTGGAACGCATATAGACTATGCCCCGGGCTTTTGGTCTCCGCCCCCTGCACACGAGATAGGCTGGGGCTTTGATGCGTTCCAGGTTGGAACGCACCTGCCCTCAACAACCTCCGCTGCTACAGTAGGCATGGCACCCGTCTTCTGCTACAAAAGACATTTTTGCCCAGACTAGAGGAGAAACACCACTAGACATCGTTTATAGTAATATTTAACTCAAATAAGAGGATTTCATTTATCTATTTATTTGATTATATATGTATCCATGCGTTCCCCAGTTGGAACGCAAATATCATTTCCGGCTCCTGGTCACATGACCCCTTCTCAGCGTTCTATGCACGTGCACCTCATGTTCTGGTAATGAAGACACTTATAAATGTAAGTACTGTCTGTTAGTTTTCTGTTTTTTAATCTCCTGAGGAAGGGGATATTTAAAATTCCCCAAAACGCGTCGAGCTTTTTTATGAATAAAAGAACACCCTGTATTTAAGAAGTCCTGGATACATCATTTACCATTGGGACAAGGTGTACTAAGATCCTACGAGCGACCTCGGTGGGGAGGTGTGGGAGACAAGTGTCTTGAGGTTATCTTGTTTCACCCCCCTCCCTGGTGAAGTAAGTCCCCAACCCGATTGCGTCTTCTCACACGAGAACACTCTTTTATTTGGGAAGTATCTATGCTATACTTGAACTATATTTGCTTTCCTTATTTATATCTGTGTGTATACGTGGTTTTAGTACCTGCAAATATGCTGTAAATTATTAATATATTCTGCTGGCACGGATTTCACTTTACTATTATTACTATCACCATCATTTGCCCTCTTCAGGCTGTAGTGATTTCCAGACTAACATCATCTGGCTCATAAGCCTGTATTTTGAACACAGCTCCCTTCAGACTCAACTTATTGTTTGTTTCTTCTCCTGTGGCTCCCCACACACTTTTTCCTCTGCTTTATGCACCACGGTTCTTGGTGAACCGTTTTCTCGGCCTATTATTGTTGGGTAGAAGCCTGGGAAAGAATGAAGACTCCTTTTTTAGACCCACCACCATCGCCTCTGGTTCTCTTCCTCTTCTTTTGACACAGAATCTCTCTTGGCGCCCTCTTATACATCTCCACCCCCCCCCCCTTTTTTTTTTCAAAAGGAACACTTATTCATTTGGATTTTGTGTTTGTTTCTATCTTTTTCATGCAGAAGACACTAGAGGGAGCTCAATTCAAAGAGATTATTACAGCTTTCACTCCAGTAAATGGCAATTGTACAAATTTCTATGCACTGAGCTCCCCCTAGTGGTGGCTGCAGCCAGCTTTGCAATCGAAGAGAAATAGGAAATTTATCAATGTATTTTGGCTTGTTGTTTGGTATAAATACTAATATAGTCCTGAATGAGCACTATATTTATGAAGCGTTTATTCAACTTCTTCCAACATAGAAATACAATAAAGTGGTTGAGATAGAGGCCAATTTTTTTTATTACAATTATTTTAAAATTAAAATTTGTTCCACTTAATAAAAAAAAATGTAAACTAGTCAGAAATCTGGGGCATTTCACTTTTTGTTGCCTTGGTGTAATTGTAGAAAGTGTAAAAGGAAACTGGGAGGGGCCATACAAAATTTTTCTATTGGGCCTTATGAGATCTATGTACACCCCTGGCCATGAGTGTGAAAAGTTTCTGATGCACTTACAGTCATTGTCTCAGGAAGTCTTATTAGGGCATATAGACATCTTAGCGATGAATGCCTGGTTTGGGATCCTCCTCTAATAACCAGAATTGAGAGCAGTCCAGTTCTAACCATTTCCATCCTTATGTTGCAAGAATGACCAATAATCTGATGGACCTCCATGTAACCCTACATTTCCTCTGCAGGGGAAATGTTTAGCACACCATAGCTTCCCTTTGCAAAATGTGCTGTTTGCCAGGAATGCCTTTAAACGTGAAAGTGAATATGTTCTGTAAGGATGGATAGTAGGACCATAGAATAATTGCTTTGGTGGGTTCAATATTCTTCAGTCCCAAACCATCTTCATTTATAAAGGGGTTGATTCTGTGCTTATATACGTGAGCAAAATAAAAATAGTGCACATAAGTTTTACATACAGTATGATGAGAAGGCTCATTTTACCTACACTGTTCCTATGAAATAATGTATACATGTAAATGCAGTATGTCGTTTTTTCTCATTTTAGCACTGAGCATTTTGTACTTTGTGCGTCATTCTTTATATTTTTTTTCAGAGCAAACATGATAATTCACATACAGTACATATACTACTACCTGGCAGGCCTTACCAGAAAATAATAAATATGAGCAGTGTTACAAAAATGTTAGCACTTACCTTTAATTAGTTGCATAACTCCAGGGACTATAATTATCAGAATTGCTACAAGCTTGCAAAAGGTCAAAAAAATCTGAATACGAGCGCTCCAGCTAACACTCATACTGTTCAGGACCATTACAATGGCTACAGGAAAGAAAAAGAAAGAAGGATAACATTAGAAAACACTTTGTATGTATATGTACATTATCTATCATTTACTACCACAGCTCAATAATATTCATTTACAATATAGATAGATGATAGAGAGACAGACACAGACAAAGAGAAAGAGAGACAGACAAAGAGAAAGAGAGACAGACACAGACAAAGAGAAAGAGAGACAGACAAAGAGAAAGAGAGACAGACAACCAGACAAAGAGAAAGAGAGACAGACACAGACAAAGAGAAAGAGAGACAGACACAGACAAAGAGAAAGAGAGACAGACAAAGAGAAAGAGAGACAGACACAGACAAAGAGAAAGAGAGACAGACAAGAGAAGAAAAAGAACAAGAGAAGACAGACACAGAAGACAAGAGAAAGAGAGACAGACAGACAGACAGAGAGAGAGAGACAGACAGAGACAGACACAGACAAAGAGAAAGAGAGAGAGAGACAGACAAAGAGAAGAGAAGAGAGACAACAGAGACAAAGAGAAAGAGAGACAGACACAAGAAAGAGAGAGAGACAGACAGAGACAAGAAAGAGAGAGACAGACAAAGAGAAAGAGAGACAGACAGACAGACAAAAGAGAAGACAGACAAAGAAGAAAGAGAGAGAGACAGACACAGACAAAGAGAAAGAGAGACAGACAGAGAAAGAGAGACAGACACAGACAAAGAGAAAGAGACAGACAGACAAAGAGAAGAGAGAGACAGACACAGACAAAGAGAAAGAGAACAGAGAAAGAGAGACAGACACAGACAAAGAGAACAGACAGAGAGAAAGAGAGACAGACACAGACAAAGAGAAAGAGAGACAGACACAAAGACAAAGAGAAAAGAGAGACACAGACAAAGAGAAAGAGAGCAGACAAAGAGAAAGAGAGACAGACAGGACAAAGAGAGACAAGAGAGACAGACACAGACAAAGAGAAAGAGAGACAGACACAGACAACAGAGAAAGAGAGACAGAACAGGAGACAACAGACAAAGAGAGAAGAGAGACAGACACAGACATGACAAAGAGAAAGAGAGACAGACACAGACAAAGAGGAAAGAGAGACAGAGACAGACGAGAAAAGGAGAGACACAGACAAAGAGAAAGAGAGACAGACACAGACAAAGAGAACAGACACAGACAAAGACAGAAAGAGAGACGAGAGACAGACAAAGAGAAAGAGAGACAGACACAGACAAAGAGAAAGAGAGACAGACACAGACAAAGAGAAAGAGAGACAGACACATACAAAGAGAAAGAGAGACAGACACAGACAAAGAGAAAGAGAGACAGACAAAGAGAAAGAGAGACAGACAAAGAGAAGAGAGAGACAGACAAAGAGAAAGAGAGACAGACAAAGAGAGAGAGAGACAGACACAGACAAAGAGAAAGAGAGACAGACACAGACAAAGAGAAAGAGAGACAGACACAGACAAAGAGAAAGAGAGACAGACACATACAAAGAGAAAGAGAGACAGACACAGACAAAGAGAAAGAGAGACAGACACACAGAGAGATAGACAGATAAATCAGATGGGACATTTGAAGGCCAAATCAACACCTTCAACTCTTTATCATGTTCCTCAAAGCATTCCTTGACAATTTTGCAGTGTTGTAGGGCACATAATCCTGCTGAAAGAGGCGGATTTTTGTTGCACCAAAATTGCATCAAATCAGCAAGTGTTATTTCTGGATTTTGTTGCGGAGTTGTTGCGATTTTGCATCAGATATCACCCTTCCACACCAAAAAACATGCACAAAAACTGCACGGGGGGTCAATTTCTGCACAGAATGAAAAAGCAAAGTGTACATAAGATTTGCGTAGACCTTGCCAGTACTGTATTACGCTGCGGCTTTTCTGCATGAGAATCAGTGCGGAAAAACTGAGCACAATCCGCAAAGTGTGCCTTGCGCTTGTCTGTTTTTCCAGCTTCAAGAAGTGACTATTTATTTGCTGCCTAATAGAGTAAATCCATCCCTTGACAGGTGCCATTTTCATAAGATAGTATTATTCACTTCACCTGTCAGTGGTTTTGATTTTATGGCTGACCAATGCATATTTCACATTGTAACTTATTAACCTTATAATTACCTTTTTGGTGCTGCCATGCATTGTGGTAGTGATGCATTTTGGCTGCTGAATGGTTTTTGCAACAACATATCTGTGTGATGTATGTTTGGTTCTGTATTTCCTTCCAGCAAGGGCGGAAAAAATAAAAAATCACACACAACAAACTAGAATTACATAAATGATAAAAATTTAATTGTATTAATGTAATCCAGGTGTGCTGTCTGTGATTAACTTATTTCCTTTGCTGGAAGGAAATGCATCATAAATGCTTCTATTTTGTTGCAAAAGCCGCACACCTGAAGGTATGACCACTCAGAGCAGCCCTGTCTAGTTTGCAACACAGCCCTATGGTCTACAACATGCTCTAATTAAACTAATGATGACCGTACTGCTTAACAATACTGTCCTTATTGTTGAAAGGGGTTTTCTCACTTCAGCAAATGGTATTTATCATGTAAAGAAAGTTAGTACAAGCCACTTACTAATGTATTGTGATTGTCCATATTGTCTCCTTTGCTGGCTTGATCCATTTTTTCCATCACATTATACACTGCTTGTTTCTAGGGGTTATGGCCTCTGCTACAGCGCATATATGAGGTGACTGAGATGGGAGCTCCTGCGCATGTTCCCACGACCCTGGCCACCAGAGACTGGAGCTTTTTCCTATAGTGTGCAAATACAAGCACCACTAATGGACTGCAGGGAGGTCCTAACCCCTGAACACAAGCAGTATATAATGTGATGGAAAAACGAATCCAGCCATCAAAGGAGGCAATATGAACAATCACAATAGATTAGTAAGTGGCTTATATTAACTAATTTCTCTACATGATAAACAAAGTACCCACAATACCACAAGGCCATCAACTTAATACTAATTTAAATTATGCACGGTAAGCCTTCCTGACCTCAGTCATGTTTCTTTTATCCCTACAGTACTCCCTATTGCAATGTATTCTTCTTTAGCAGTGATACCCAACCTACAGCCCGCCGGCCACATCCGGCTCGTGAAGCTGTGTCATGCAGCCCGTGCAGTAACCGGAGGCGGAGCTTGTGCACAGTTGCAGAAGAAGCGTGCTTGCGCTGCCATGGGGGGGGGGGGGGGGGGGGGCGCGGTCCGCCTCGGGTGCCGGCTATCAGGGGGGTGTCAGAAACAATGAGCGCTTCCATCAATACAGATGGAAGCGCTCATTGCTGGAGCGCAGGGAGCTGGTTCCTGTCATTCACCTCCCTGTGCTCCTTCTCTCCTTCAGGCCGGCGGTGCTGTGAATGGTGAAGCAGAGAGACTTCACTCTGCTCCACCATTCAGCTTGCAGGCAGAGATTGCGCTGCCGGAATGTGTGGGTGGAGCCTGCAGCCCGGAAATCTGCATCAGCTCCGCCCACACAGTCCTGCAGAGCGATCCTGCAGAGCGATTGCAGAGAAGAGAGGACTTCAGGAACGGGACAAGGTGAGTAGGTACTGTGTTTTGGTTTTTTTAAATACAGAGGGCGTTACTTATGTGAAGGGGGCACAATGGGCATTTTGTACTATGGAGAGGGCACAGAGAAAGAGGGCATTACTACAATGAAGGGTACACAGAGGGCATTACTACAATGAAGGGGGCACAGAGGGCATTACTACAAAGAAGGGGGCACAGTGAGCATTTTGTACTATGGAGGGGGCACAGAGCCAGAGGGCATTACTACAATGAAGGGGGCACAGAGGACATTACTACAAATAAGGGGGCACAGTGGGCACTTTGTACTATGTAGGGGGCACAGAGCCAGAGGGCATTACTACAATTAAGGGGGCACAGATGGCATTATTACTGTGAAGGGGGCACAGTGGCCATTATTACTGTGAAGGGGCACAATAGGCATTATTACTATGAAGGGGGCACAGTGGGCATTATTACTATAAAGAGGGCACAATGGGGATTATTACTGTGAACGGGGCACAATGGGGATTATTACTGTGAAGGTGGCACAATGTGGGTATAACTACTGTGAGGGGACACACATCTGTACAAAATTACTGTTAAGGTTGTACAATGAGGGCAATACTACTGTGAGGGGGGTACAATTTTTTTAACGTATTGAGGGGAAGGGTGCCAGAGAAAGGACCCGCCCTTAGTGCAAAACACCCTAGGCAAGCCACTGACTGTAGGGTAGTACTACTCAGGGCCGTTTCTATGGCTGGGTGAGGGGTGACACCGCACGGGATGCATCACTAGAACGAGCAGAAGGGGGCGCTGGTGTTTACAGCTGATCAGCAGCAGGGCCAGGACGCAACTAATGAGCACTTCCTATGTGGAAGTGCTCATTAGTGAAGGAGGCTGAAGAAACAGTGAGCACAGCGCTCCCTGCGCTAGCTGTACTCACCGCTGGCCCTCTTCTCTATGGCTGCAGCATTTCCAGGGCAGCCTGTGCAGAGTATGAGGGAGGAGGAAGGGCCTGTGGGAGCGTCAGGCAAGGAGGCGGGGCCAGTGTGTGAGGAGGACAAGGCACTGAGGACTGACTGTGTGGAGATGCATCAGGGAGAAGGAGGCGGGGCTTATCTGGGGAGCAGTCAGGCATCTGACCTGTGAGGAACTTTCTTCATAGTGAGTGAACCATCATGTAAATATAAATGGGCTAGAGCCTGTGCAAGAGGGATGTGCAGTGTATGAGGAGAGGGGGAGGGGGCTCAGTACATGAGGGGAGATGCTGTGTGGAGGATGGGAGTGCTCAGTATATGAGGGGAGATGCTGTGTGGAGGATTGGAGTGCTCAGTATATGAGGGGAGATGCTGTGTGGAGGATGGGGGGCTCAGTACATGAGGGGAGATGCTGTGTGGCGGATGGGAGTGCTCGGTATATGAGGGGAGATGCTGTGTGGAGGATGGGTGGCTCAGTACATGAGGGGAGATGCTGTGTGGAGGATGGGGGTGTTCAGTACATGAGGGGAGATGTGTGGAGGATGGGAGTGCTCGGTATATGAGGGGAGATGCTGTGTGGAGGATGGGAGTGCTCGGTATATGAGGGGAGATGCTGTGTGGAGGATGGGGGTGCTCAGTACATGAGGGGAGATGCTGTGTGGAGGATGGGGGCTCAGTACATGAGGGGAGATGCTGTGTGGAGGATGGGGTGCTCAGTACATGAGGGGAGATGCTGTGTGGAGGATGGGGGGCTCAGTACATGAGGGGAGATGCTGTGTGGAGGATGGGAGTGCTCAGTACATGAGGGGAGATGCCTGTGTGGAGGATGGGGGGCTCAGTACATGAGGGGAGATGCTGTGTGGAGGATGGGAGTGCTCAGTATATTAGGGGAGATGCTCCACTGAGACATGAGATCGCTACAGCCAGTGACTGAGAAGTAAGCAGTGGGATCAAAAAAGTGTCTCTACTTTTATTGTTATATCACGTTCTCAGCAGTTGGAAAGTAAACTAATGTATGCACATGGGGCAGCACCGGGCATAGTATTGGTGGACACTACAGGGTGGCAATGTTTAAGGGGGGTAGCTATATAGGGGGGTTACTTTCTATATAGGGTCGTGGTAGACTGCAGAAACAACAAGGCAAAGTAAAGGTATAAGCTGAATTCCCTGGTCCCTAATGCAGAATCTGTAGCAGACCTCCTGCCATTTATTAATAGTGGCATCTTTTTATGTGACAGAGGAGGCTGCGCTCCCCTGACTGAAGACGTCTGCGCATAAGCTTCTGGACTAAACTGAAGAGAAAAGGAAAGTGATGAAACTGAAATCTGGGGAGACGTTGCCTGTAAGTCACTGGGTTTACCCTGGGTAACTGATTCGTTTAAAATGTGTTTTAATCTCTTTATTAGAAAGTAAGGTCACTTAAAACGTGAATGGGGGGGGGGGGGGGGGCGCTTTTGTATTGTTTGCCCTGTTGGCAAAATTCCCTAGAAACTGCCCTGGTACTACTATTAGTTTTCCTGCGACTGGAGACCCCATCTCCCCACACCCGCCCATACAGAACCCCTCTGGACTCTCAGCCAGGCATCAGAGGACGAATCAGATGGGAGCAGGAGGTCTATGTAGGATGTGACTGGCGAGGTGTGAGATGTGATTACTATGTCTGGGGCCGTGTGGGCCGTCTGGGTTGCTCCTCATGACACGCTTATCAATATGGATGAGGGAGAGAGGACTCATAATATTGCACCTCAAGGCATTTCTAGAGAGAGTTTTGTGCATTCCACTCCTTAGTCTTCCTATGCCCAGAGATGTGCCCCCTTTACAGTAGTAATGCTCACATGTGCGCCCTTCACAGAAGTAATGCTGACATGTGCCGCCTTCATAGTGGTAATGCTCACATGCGCCCCCTTCAAAGTAATAATGCTCACATGTGCCCCCTTCATAGTGGTAATGCTCACATGTGACCCCTTCAAAGTAATAATGCCCAGATGTGCTCAGTTTACAGTAAAAATGGCTAGATGCGCACTCTTCACAGTAAAAATGCCCAGATATTTGCCTCTTCACAGTAAAAATGCACAGATATTTGCCTCTTCACAGTAGTAATGCTGACATGTGCCCCCTTCACAGTAGTAATGCTGACATGTGCCCCCTTCACAGTAGTAATGCTGACATGTGCCCCCTTCATAGTAGTAATGCTGACATGTGCCCCCTTCATAGTAGTAATGCTGACATGTGCCCCCTTCACAGTAATAATGCTGACATGTGCCCCCTTCACAGTAATAATGCCCAGATGTGCCCCCTTCACAGTGGTAATGCTCAGATGTGCCCCCTTCACAGTGGTAATGCCCAGATGTGCCCCCTTCACAGTAATAATGCCCAGATTTGCCCCCTTCACAGTGGTAATGCCCAGATCTGCCCCTTCACAGTGATAATGCCCAGATGTGCCCCCTTCAGTGGTAATGCCTAGATGTGCCGCCTTCAAAGTAATAATGCTCACATCTGCCCCCTTCACAGTAGTAATGCCCAGATGTGCCCCGTTTACAGTAAAAAATATCCAGATGTGCCCCTTCACAGTAAAAATGCCCAGATATTTGCCTCTTCACAGTAGTAATGCTGACATGTGCCCCCTTCACAGTAGTAATGCTGACATGTGCCCCCTTCACAGTAGTAATGCTGACATGTGCCCCCTTCACAGTAATAATGCTGACATGTGCCCCCTTCACAGTAATAATGCTGACATGTGCCCCCTTCACAGTAATAATGCTGACATGTGCCCCCTTCACAGTAATAATGCCCAGATTTGCCCCCTTCACAGTGGTAATGCCCAGATCTGCCCCCTTCACAGTGGTAATGCTCAGATGTGCCCCCTTCACAGTGGTAATGCCCAGATGTGCCCCCTTCACAGTAATAATGTCCAGATCTGCCCCCTTCACACTGATAATGCCTAGATGTGCCGCCTTCAAAGTAATAATGCTCACATCTGCCCCTTTCATAGCAGAAATGCCCAGATGTGCCCCCTTCACAGTAGTAATGCCCAGATGTGCCCCGTTTACAGTAAAAAATGTCCAGATGTGCCCCTTCACAGTAAAAATGCCCAGATATTTGCCTCTTCACAGTAGTAATGCTCACATGTCCCTTCTCACAGTGTTTGCATTTGTTTCTGGCAAAGTTACATGGTTCTGGCCCGCAAAATTAATGACATGACTAGTGCGACCCTCAGACGAAAAATGGGTGGGCACCACTGTTCTATAGAATAGTCCATCTCAACTGGTGTTTTCACTGCCAATTTTTAACCCCTTCAGGACCCTGGGATTTTCCATTTTTGCGTTTTCGTTTTTCACTCCCCACCTTCCCATAGTCCTAACTTTCTTATTTTTCCATTGACATAGCCTTATGAGGTCTTATTTTTTGCAGGACAAGTTGTACTTTCTAATGGCACCATTTACATTTACATGCCATGTACGCCATACACTATGTGGTAAAATGTTTGAGGCTTCGGACTATTTCAGCAATGTAACACGTTTCCCAATCTCAGCCGGGGAACACTGTTACCGAATCGGAAGCGTGTGGCTTCCGATTCTGGGCTGCTAAGATGCCGTGGTCACATTTGACCATAGCATCTAAAGGGGAAAATGTATGCGATCAGCCTTATAGCAAAAACCTGAAGGCTATGGCACCCGATGTACGCTCGAGCGTGAGCAAAGTTTAGGGAGATCCTTAAGGGGTTAAAGAAGACTCACTTTACGTCAGTTTTGATCAGAAAACCACATTTTACCGACAAAAGTGAAAAATGTATTTTCTTTGCATCTGAAAAGACCTTCATACATAGAGCATTCATGCATCAAGATATTTTTTTTTTTCAATACAACTCACACTTGCATACATAGCACAAACATATTCTGCAGCATTGTACAAAAATTGTCATCAGTCACATCAGTCCCTGTCCTCGATAGGGAAAATCTAATACTAGTACTAATTTCATAGGAAACAATCAGTAAATTTTTCAGGCATGGAAGGAAAGTCAAGAATCACATCCCCATCTATGCCTTGGTTAAACTTGTATTAACTAAGTAACTATGTAACTACAGTATGTCACCAAGTGGAAACCCATGCTGACACTGGGAGGACATACAAACACCTTGCAATTGTTGTTCAATGGCCAGATTTAAAGGGTTATTCTCATCTTACACAAAGGGGCTATATCGCTAGGGTGTGCCCCCATTATTTTATAGGTGCTGGGACCTGCAACACCACCACCGCTGGGACCTGCACCTATATCGTGAGCGGAGCCCCCAAAGTAAAGGAGGGCGCACTGCGCATGCGCAGCCGCCCTACATTCATTTCTATGGGGCGGGCGAAAATAGCCGAGAGCTGGCTCGGCTATTTCCGCCAGCTACATAGAAATGAATGGGAGTGGTGGCCACTCCGCTCCCCCCTCCGAGGGGCAGCGCTTTCCCCTCCAGTCTCGATACAGATGGGGGTCCCAGCGGTGGGACCCGCTCGTATAAGACAATGCGGGCATATCCAAGCGATATGCCCCCTTGGTACAAGATGAGAACTACTACTACTCATTCACTGTGCTACATTTCCATATATATGACCGTTATTATGTATCACTAGGATTACCAGGGATACATAGTTGTGTTTTTGTAAAAAGTTTTAAAGAGATAGCATTAACGTTCCTGCATTTTCTTTAATATCAAGCTTTTTTCAAACTAAATATCAAACTAGAATATAAAAATGAAATGAGAACTATTGCAGCATCCTTTCCTCTCTCTCTCCCACATACGTTTCCTGTGCATGCTGCAGGGCTCTGCTCCTGATCCCGGGCACCTTCCCACATATAGCTTGGCTGTTGTAGAGTTAGCGTCGGTCAAATTAAAACATCCTCCAAGTGAACACCCCACTATGACTTTATACATGGAGCAGAATATATTAAATGTCCTAGAGGCAAACAAAGAATAAAAAATTGAGGACAGAAGTAATGCTTTACATGGTAAGCCAGCTCTAATTGGTGCATTTTGCCAACTTTACCTTGGGCATCACAATTACTTGTCCTGATTCTGGTGTGAATCCATATTTTTCTGCCAGTACTTCAAAAAGTAAAGTCAGCATGCTTACAAAAGTGGACTTTAGAGTCAGGCAGAATGTTCTCATGAAAGGTGTTGCATCTTGACGTTTAATTATAGCATAAGGCTTTAGAAAACCTAAAAATCTGTGATTAAAGCTTGTTGGACTAAAAGTGGGAAACTTACTGTATATTCTATCAGTAGTTTATGTTCATGTGGCCATTAGAGTACTCTGAGAATTTCTGAAACAGCTGTCTGCAGATAAGGTGCTGGCTTATTCAATATTCGAGTCATATCTCAAGGCCTATTTTAAGGGTTGAACATTGACTTACAGGATAGCTGCCTTACATCTGGTGGCATCACAGGTAAAGCTTGTTAAGAGCTGATTTGCATCCCTTTTCTTCCAGGAATTTCAGAGGCATGAATGGCCTATAAGTCTCCTCACGCCGATTAAGGCGCTTTCTCCCCAAGGAGAGATAGTACCCCTTTTACCCTGACTTGGCCTCTCAGCCAGTTAAGACAGTACTCTCTGCTCTGCACTGATGAAGGGCAATCACCCTGAAACAGCTGTCTGCAGATGAGGTGCTGGCTTATTTAATATCTGAGTCATGTCTCAAGGCTTATTTAAAGGGTTGAACAATGATGTATAGATTAGCTGCCTTACATCTGGTGGCATTAGAGGTAGAGCTTGTCATTTGCATCCTTTTCTTCCCAGAATTCCAGAGGAGCATGTATGGCCTATAAGTCTCCTCATGCTGATTAAAGCACTCACTCCCCAAGGAGAGATAGTACCCCCCAAATCCAATCTACAATGATTTTATTCTGCTGTAAGTGAATGAAATCTTTTCTAAAGGTGCAAATGTCACATCTAGTCCTGTAAAAAAATCTCCTCCGAGGAGAGTCCAGACCTAGTTTGTTGAGCTCCGGCTGACACCTTGGGTGGCAGCCTAGGCGGAAGCCAGAGCACAGATCGGCTGAGGGTTGCCCCTTGTCCCAGTTCCTAGCAGGAGCTTTCTGACCCAGAGGGATAGGGAATGGCTTATGGGGGGCCCTTCTCTTATGGAGAGTGCCTGCGATGGACCGCAACCTAGTGCATATTTTTGTGTGGCACGCTGCATGAATTTGATGCACAGGTGTAGAAAGAACATTCCTTGGTCTTTCACAAAAAATCTATACCTGTAAAAATGAATTAAGTATTACAGTTCTTCAATGGTCTTCTTCTAGTGGTCAGTAAGGCTCCACTGCCTTTGACTAGATCAAAAATAAGTATTTTGTTTAATGCCTACAGTGAAATTAAATTTTATCACTTCATTAACACTAGAAGGCAAGAGAATGATGACACAGTGACCACCATATTGTAGTGGTTTGACAAGACACAGAGGGAGGAATGCAGACAGAGGGAACAGAGATGGAAGTGAAGGGTGCAGTTTTTTGGGCAGCTTGTTTTAGAATCCATTTACTAAAGATCTTTTAACATGGATTGATGATCAGCTGAAATTACTGAGTGTAACAGTGCTGTGATCAGCTGAAAAAGGAGTAAACGTATCAATAGTTTATGCCAGCACATGGTAAACAAAGGGTATGCAGCCACCAATATGAAAACTAAATAGGAATGAACGATCATACTAATGATCATTCATCCCTCTTTCAGTTTGCAATGGCCCATATGAAAAGTCCTTTAAACAAGGACTTTGTCAATCAGACCCTTAAATATGACTCCTTCTTTTGAACAGTAGTTCCACTGAGCATTGTCTCCAGGAGGTGAATTCCTTAAATAAGTGCAAAGGAATTGAAGAAAGAGAAAAAAAATCCATGTACTAGTTAAAATAATTTGAGCAGCAGTGTCCTGAAAGCCAGGTGTTTGCACAAGATGCACGTATAAACTGATAAATAGCCTGCCACCCAGTGAAACAAGCTAGATTGGGGGTTCACATTTTGGCCTGTCTGACTGTACCAGTGACCTTTTAAATATGGATTAACAATATCTTGTCTAAGCTACAGTACAGGACAGAGGCCTTCATTTTTCTGTCTGTTTACTTCCGTTTTGCCAAGAGCTCAGTGAGATTAGATCACATTGTCACTTGCTCCTGTGTAAAGAATACTGAGGATATTATAAGGTCAAGGACCTGCAAATATGTTCTGCTCTGGTCATTTTGATACAAGATGTCATATCTTGGGATCATAGAAAAGTTATTTATTATAAGAACATAAAGAGATTTCTGCACATTTTCACATTTCACATTACACGTTTCATATTTTGCCAGTGCTGTGAGTCAGAGGTAATATTTCTTTGCTTTTCTGCAAAAGGATTATGACCACCTATATGAATTTGTTTTGTACAGTCTCCCACTCTCTTTCTATCAGCTATTATATATATTTTTTTAAATTAGCTTGTTGTCCCCAGGTGTTACTCTATATAATATTGCTAATAGAAGGAAAATTTGAGAACAAACTGAGCTTTCATTGCTATTATTCATTAGACAGATAACCTTAAAGGGTTTATGTGAGCTTCAGTATCTTTTAGGGTTGGTCATAAGGGAACATCTTAATACAATCATGAGAAAAAAAATGCACCCTCTTTCAATTCCTTGATATTACATATCAGCACATAAAAAATGGTTCTTAGAAGGTCTTAAAATGGCTGGGAACTAGAGATGAGCGAATCTTCAAAGATTCTCTTCGCCGAATGTTCGTCGAATTCATGAAAAGATCCGTTCTTAATACGAATCTATTCAGTCGAAGCTGCATAAAAATCATTCATTATTCTGGTCGTGTTCTGCAAACATTCGCGCACTAATAACGAACATAGCGTTGTTAAAGGTACGCTACTTAACTGAATACATACGCATGAGCGTACAAAGTGCGTACGAATCCTTAGTGTACTATTGTCTAGCGATTGCGTAATACACAGGCATGCACGACGCTAGGCCACGGTGTGCACTCCTCAGAGGCAGAGCGAAGTTTTCAAAATGGCATCCACTCCACTACCTCATCCACTTTCTCCTCTACAACAATTTTGCGCCTTGGTGGGTTAGCCTGGTGGAACAGTGGCCAACTACTATGAATTCTACGGGTAGAAGCTGCAGCTATATGTCCTTTGCCACTGCTGGCCTGTGCCACCTTCTCCTTCTTTTTTTTTGAGCTCGAGGTCTGGCTGGAAATGGAACCCTTTTGCTTTTCCGTGCTAGACATCTTCACTTGACTGTGGCAGCAGGCAATCAGGTCTTTGTCTCTCTCCCTGTCTCTCTCCCTGCCTGATTAATATTACTAGCCCTGCACTAGCCCTGCACTGGCCCTGCACTAGCCCTGATATCTTTAATGTGGGTTCCCAGAACAACATCACAATTTACAGAAAACAGTTCTCTGTCTTTCACAAGCTCCTGCTTGTCTCAGCAGTTGCAGCACAACTGATGTTACTGGTTTACCGAGCCTATGGGCCAATCAGAGCAAGCCCTTCCCACTAGGTCAGGTGACTGGGATCATCCCGGGCTTTTTGCTGCTCTCACTGTGAACATTTCCACACAAATAACGAACATAAAGTAAAAGTTCGCTAATTAACTGAATTCGTACGCATCAGCGTATAAATTAACTGATATGTAGCATTAGCGTACAATTCATCAGATGCGTACGTAGTGTTTGAGTACAAAGGTTTAAGAACATTTAAGATTCGAATGGAGCAAATCTGAAAAGATCCGGATCCGATTCGGAGTAGAAAATTGCGAAGATTCGTATCGAATCTACGAAGCGGCGAATAGATTCGCTCATCTATACTGGGAACGCACCAAACGGAACAGAATGCATTCTGTTGCACTCCATGCTGACTTGTTAAGTTTTGTCCCCATTGACAAAACCGGAAAGGAAAATGCATGTGTGCAAGTAGTGTAATAGAGAAAATAATACATTTGAATGAGCAAACAGTTGAGGTGGACCCACTGAGCTCACCAGGGTCATCTCTGTCTACCTCCCAGTACAATAGTTTATGCTTTACACAAAATTTGGCATGCAATGTAACGTACCATATTTCCCTATAAAACGCATTTTTCCCCCAAAGTGGAGGAAAATGCCACTGCGTCTTATGGGGTGAACACTAATGAGCGCTTTCATTATGGAAGTGCTCATTAGTACCAGAGGACCAGGAAGAGGTCAAAACTCTGTACTCATCGCTTCCTGGTCCTCTGCTGTCGGCTGTGCTGTGGCTACACACAGCGTGAGGGCGCTCTGTGATCTCACGCTGTGTGCCTCGGATACCAGCACAGCCACAACAGGAGGAAGATAGAGAGAGAGTGCAGGCAGTGAGGAGAGGTGGAGTTCAGTGCAGGAGAGGTAAGTATTTTTTTATTTTATTTGCTTTGTGGCATGGGGGTTGATAAGTGGCATGGGGGCTGATAAATGGCATAGGGGCTGATTGATATAAGAACATGGGGGCTGATTGATATAAGAACATGGGGGCTGATTGACATAAAGCATGGGGCTCATAAATGGAATGGGGGCAGATTGATATAAGGCATGCAGGCTGATAAATGGCATGGGCAGATAAATGGCATGGGGGTAGATAAATGGCATGGGGCTGATTGATATAAGGCATGGGGGCTGATTGATATAAGGCATGGGGGCTGATATAAGGCATGGGGGCTGATTGATATAAGAACATGGGGGCTGATTGATATAAGGCATGGGGGCTGATATAAGGCATGGGGGCTGATTGATATAAGGCATGGGGCTGATAAATGGCATAGGGGCTGATTGATATAAGAACATGGGGGCTGATTGATATAAGAACATGGGGCTGATTGATATTAAGAACATGGGGGCTGATTGACATAAGGCATGTGGCTAATAAATTGCATGGGGGCATATTGATATAAGGCATGTGGGCTGATAAATGGCATAGGGGCTGATTGATATAAGGCATGGGGGCTGATATAAGGCATGGGGGCTGATTGATATAAGGCATGGGGTTGATAAATGGCATAGGGGCTGATTGATATAAGAACATGGGGGCTGATTGATATAAGGCATGGGGGCTGATTGATATAAGGCATGGGGGCTGATATAAGGCATAGGGGCTGATTGATATAAGGCATGGGGCTGATAAATGGCATAGGGGCTGATTGATATAAGAACATGGGGGCTGATTGATATAAGGCATGGGGCTGATAAATGGCATAAGGGCTGATTGATATAAGGCATGGGGGCTGATTGATATAAGGCATGGGGCTGATAAATGGCATAAGGGCTGATTGATATAAGAACATGGGGGCTGACTGACACAAGGCATGTGGCTAATAAATGGCATGGGGGCATATTGATATAAGGCATGGGGTTGATAAATGGCATAGGGGCTGATTCATATAAGGCATGGGGGCTGATAAATGGCATGGGGGCTGATTGGTATAAGGCATTGGGGCTGATTGATATAAGAACTTGGGGGCCGATTGACATAAGGTATGGGGCTGATAAATGGCATGGGGGCAGATTGATATATGGCATGGGGGCTAATAAATGGTATGGAGGCTGATAAATGGAATGAGGGGGATGATATAAGGCATGGGGGGCTGATCTGAGGTATGGGGGGCTGATCTGAGGTCTGATTGAGGGTCTTATTAACATTGGGGCTGTGAGCTGAGGTCTGATTAACATTGGGGATCTGATTCCAGGTCTGTTTCCAGGTCTGATCTTAGGTCTAATGAAAAATATGTTTTTCTTATTGTCCTCCTCTAAAACCTAGATGTGTCTTATGGGCTGGTGCGTCTTATAGGGCAAGAAATTACAGTATTTTAGTTTTACTAAGTGTTTGTAAGTATGTTCACACTTAGAATTCAGAAAAACAGATTACACAAAAATATTAAATTAATTTTGTTTATTTATTTTTTTATTTTATTATATCCTTTGCAATTATCTCATTCTTAGCCCATGGCACTAGAAGGCCCCATACAAGAGAACGGTTGACCAAATCTGCCATATGTCAAGACATAATGGCCCAGATTTACCAATCCTAAAAATGGTGTAAGCTTAAGAAGACTTTCTAGACCTGCACTAGATTTATCAAAGCAGCTCAGGCTGGATGATGAATCAGGCACAAGGACAGATACTTTTTTTGGAGTCTTTATCAACTATTGGTTGGCTTACTTTGAGATATAATTTTTATGTCAGAATTAGGGATGAGCGAACTTTTGAAAAGTTCGGTTCGTTTCGCTTCGGCGAACTTTCTTGAATTTCGGATTCGTACGAACCGAACCTAAAACGAACCTTGCTATAACGGCTGAATAATTGCTTCTACAATAATGGGAGTCAGATAGGGTATAGTTTCGTTTACTTGCAGTTGCTATTATAATGAAAAAAGTGGAAAAAATCCAAGTGACTTCAACAATGGCGACGCAAAATATACGCATATTTGAGAATTTACACTAATGCATACGCTAATACGAACATTCCCGCACAAATAACGAACATACAGTGTAGCGTTGTCAAAGGTACGCTACTTAACTGAATATATACTCATTAGCGTACTCATACACTGCGTCTGCGAACATTCCTACTCAAGTAACGAACATACAGTCTAGCGTTGTCAATTGTACGCTACTTAACTGAATATGTACGCATTAGCGTACTCATACACTGCGTCTGCGAACATTCCTACTCAAGTAACGAACATACAGTGTAGCGTTGTGAATTGTACGCTACTTAACTGAATATGTATGCATTAGCATACATTCTCAATAAATATGCGCATATTTTGCGTCGCCGTTATTTTAACCAGATTCGTTCCGAACTTTCTCAAAATTCGGTTCGGTGACGAACTGAACTTTTGGGAAAGTTCGTAACGAATCTGGTTCGTTACGGTTCGGTTCGCTCATCCCTAGTCAGAATTGTAAGGCAATTTTGGCACAAAATCACACATCATAGGCTGCCCCTTTTCTTCAAAGCTCCACCTCCTTTACACTAGGTCCCACCTCCTTGTCGAGCATAAGAGCAAAAAGTGTAGAAACCTTAGATTTGCCAAATTGTGCCAATTTAGACACATTTTTGGCACAGTAACATTAGCAAATTTGAGCCAATGTAATGTTCTTCAATACGTATCCTGCATCACCTATTCATGAAACTAACCCCACACTAGTGTTCATGAAGCTGTACTGTGTTTGGCCAAGACTAAACTGTGTAGGAAGAGCTAAAGAATTGACAAGCCCATGGTTTACATGGTTACAAAATGAAATTGCTCCCAACACTGACACTGATGTGAGTCACACCCTTTCCACATAGTATTACTCTTATGTCACAATGTATCCACATAAAGTTTTTCTGTGATTCTGAATCACTACTAAAGTAAGACAACTCCACCCCCAGGCAGTATATTTGTCCATAATTACTTACACCAGCCTGGACAACGACGCAGTGTTTCGAGGGCTCACTTTGTCATAAGTTTACAAGCAGCACTGCTATGCCTGTAGGGCTTCTTTCTCACGCTCCTATGATCTCAGTGACCTTGATGTTTTTCAACATCTGCTATGCTCCGGTTTTCTAATTTTTTAGGAAAAAGTATGAATAAATTAATTAACCTCAGAAACTCAATCTGGCATTTCAGCCACCATTTAATTACTAATACCCATGTGTTCATATAAGTCTTTACTTGCAACAGGTGGTCAGGTTGCTAATTTGTTTTTGTTTTTTCTCTTTTTTTTAGGTTTAGAAAAAATGTAAAATAAGTTTTTGTTTAAAAAAAGGCTTTGCTACACTTGACATTTTGAAGGGACTGGCATTCAGTATACCAATTAATTTACTGTCATTCCATTGCATGCTCTGGATGAAAAATGTATTTCCTTTACAAACATTTGCTTTGCATTTAATTATGCGCTCATGTCTAGTGCACTATGACCTATTGTCTTAATGAGATTACATATTAGGCAGTTGTGTCATTGTTGTCATGACAATTATCATTACAAATATTTTACAGAAGCAATGGGATTCATTAGAGCAATTAGTGTTGATGATAATGGTCTCCATGTTTTTTTTTTTTTGCAGACAGCATTATTACAATTTTTTTTGTAAAATATTATGACAAGGAGAAAATATGAATACGCAAAACTGCACAATGTAAAGTGATAGCAAGAAGAATCCTCATCTGTAGTGGTGCCTGTGTTCATATGTGCTCATATGGCCCCTATTAGTAAGGCCTCATGCACACCGCAGTATTTTGCATTTTTTGCGGATTGCACACAGACCTTTCATTTTTAATTGTCCACCAAAAAAATAGCACATGAATGTCATCTGTGTGCTATTCACAACCTTGTAATACAAAAATAACAAAACAATAAAAATATTACCCCTTTGCATATGTTGTGGCTTTGTGCTTGTTAACTTTTAAATCTCCATGTGTCCTCCATGGTTAGGTTTTGGCACGATCATTCAACTAAAAATAACTGTAGACTTGCCCTAAGTGTACAATACAAAAGTAACCATAATTCATGCCAAGATCTCATGAGATGAGTAGGCTGAATGAGTGCATAGACTCAGAATGCACATAGAATTATCTTTTTAAATTGTCAAGCTAACTGAAATGTTATTTCTATGCCTGGATGAATACTTAGTAAAAGCTGTAGATAATCTTACAATTGTTGTTTTCACAAATTACTAGGATACATGAAGATGTGAAGTCAAAATTCTCTTGACCAAATGGTATATTCAATGGGTTGCTATGCTTAGAGAGGTCAAAATGGTTCTCTGCCATATGAGAAAAGATATGTTTATTAATAGCTAATTATGCTAAATGGAGTTAATAAACCAAATAAACATCTCACCGTAACAAGTACATATAGCCTACCATCACGTAATATTGCAACAATGTCATATGGTGTCCTATAATGAAAAGCTGTTAAAAGCAAAATCCTCACAAAAGACAAGGGGGCACTCCCTCCATATGGAGAAGAAAAAGTTTACTTTCCAGAGACGACAAGAATGCTTTACCATAAGAACTGTAAACCTGTGGAATAGTCTACTTCAGGATGTGGTCACAGCAGAAATAGTTGATGAATAGTAGATGAATTCTTCTAACAATTAAATAATATTAATGCTGATGTACATTTGTAGAAGTCTGGTTCACACTGCTCTTCCCTAAAATTCACATCCCCATATCCCTTGGTTGAACTTGGTGAACTTATGTCCTTTTTCAATCATACCATGTAACTATGTAATGTATTGTATTTGTGGCATACAGTAGCATTCAAAATTAGGCGTTAGGCCAAATTAAATATTTGATACTAGCACCCAGTAGAGTAAAACCAAAACCTCACATGCCCATAGGCAGGGGATTTTTTTTTTTTTTTTTACATATCTTAGCACATGAAAGCACATATCTTAGCACATTGAAGAAAAAGAAAAAGACTGTAGTTGGACACAAATTATGTAAAAAATATATCAGAGCATTTACTCACCTCACCAATCCTCTGCCACTGCTTTTTCAATAGTTCCATTGAGGACTACTTCCGTCTGACATCCGAACATGGCTGGAGATTGCTGGGAATGCTGCTCAGCCAATCACTTGCTGAGGCTGGATATGGCTGCAGCCAGTGATTGGCTAAGCAGCAATCACCGCCATTTCCTGCTATGTCAAGACAGAAGCAGGAAGTGGAGCACAACAGGGACCCAGGCACTGTCAGAATGGAGGGATTGGTGAGTTAAGTAAAAATCGTTTTTTGGGTTTTTTTTACACTAATTGCACAGCACTGCTGCAACCATTTTTATTTGGCTGGGATATTCTTTGAATGTCTTTTAATATGGCACATCCTGTTGCATCAAAAGCTCAAAGAAGAATGGAAAATTGACTTAAGGTGCAAGTTTAAAGATAAGCTAGAGATAAAGATAGGCTGATCTGAGGCATGGGGTCTGATCTGAGGCATGGGAGCTAATCTTAGGCATGGGGCTGATCTGAGGCATGGGGGTCTCATTTGGGGTATAGGGGTCTCATCTGAGGTCTTATTTATATTGAGGCTCTTATCTGAGGTATGATTGGGGGCCATTCACATTGGGGTCTGATCTGAGGTCTTATTAACATTGGGGGTCTGATCTGAGGTCTGATTAAGGATCTTGGTAATATTGGGGGTCTAATGGTGATGTGAACTGAGGTCTGATTAACACTGGGGGTCAGATTGCTCATTGGACCTCAGTCTAATGAAATATATTTTTTTCTTATTGTCCTCCTCTAAAACCTAGGTGCATTTTATGAGCAGGTGCATCTAATATAGTGAAAAATATGGGTACTTCTCATTTTTAAACTCACACCAGGTTTTAGTTTCAACAGTGCATCTGAAATCCTGATCAAAACCTGATTGTGTACATGCAGCTTTATATGCCAGGTCTCAGGCAATCCTATCTTACCAACATGCTCAGTCCATCGTTATAATTTAGAAAAGTGACTCATTCCTGGAAATCATGGAAACTGATCATTAAGACATTTATACCAACTCATAAAGAAATCATTCCTAAGAAAAGTATCTTGAAGTTGATGCTTACTTATTCCAAGTGCTGTAACTAATTTGACAGCGAGGTCTGGTATTTCACATTGTATAAAGAAGGGCTCCAGGATATAGCGTCCAAATGCTAGTGATATCACTGCCGTAGCAGCTGGCCTACAAGCAAAAAGGAGAGAGAAAGAATCATTGTAATGTAAAGAATATAATAATTCAAAGTAAAGATTATAAATGCATTACATTCTCTGTGGCAGAAACTGCTTCTTGTGTCTGCTTTGTTCTACAGCACATCTTTCTCATTATGCATAGTCTGAAAGTAAAACACATTTATTGTATTGTAGTTTTACAAGCAGATGCACAGAGATATAATTATAATAGCTGTTAGTTCCTGTGGAAATGTAGCACTGACCGTGAAGGTAAAGATTATAGGACTGTTCATTAAAGTACGTATTTTTGTCAATGTGAAATCAGCCGGATAAGGCACGCCATTTCATATGAATTACTTCTGCTGTTTTCACTATATTGAGCAGGAACTGTTACTGAAACAAATTGTATGGTTTAAAATGTGCCTTTTGGCTCCAATACCAGGCAGAACTGACAAAAATCTCCCTTCCCTTAGGAGAAAAAGAGTGAAAGTATGAATTACTGATGTGTATTAGGGCAATTAGTGAGGACAAGATCAGCCATGCAGTGCGTGGTGTAGACGGTCGGAATTCGTTCTGTAAGCTGGCTCACACTACTGAGACGCATCTTATACCATCACGAGTCAAGAAATTAGAGGTTTAAACTGTAAATCTTAGCAAAGTTTGATTTTTCTAAGCAAGAGAGTGTCTCGCTCGTTGAACCGTTTATTTAAATTAATAAAAAGGAAAAAGAGAAACAGAAAATGTATCAAATGTTGCACAATTATAAAGATGTGCTTTTTTGCTGTCAAATTGCTTTTCACAAAGATGAAAAATGTGACTGCGAGAGGCCAAAGGCCAATTAATACTGTAGGTGGCACTGGCAACTGTGTCCCATTACTATGGTTTTATCTAAGAGCTGTATCATCCATTACATTACTTGTATGTTTGTAGTCTGGAATATTCTGGATCAAATTTGTGACCTGAGACCACACCTTTTCAGTGCTTCTTATTGCGCTTCTTAAACACTACACAGTGGCATTAGAGACCCTAAAGGTTTTTATTTTTGTTGTGCATCCTTTAACCCCTTCCTCTATTAGTATGTTGCTGGCTGGGTCTTTAAAGGAGACGTGCGCTCCTGAGCAGAGCAGGCGCCGTAGCCACGGGGTGGCTGCTGTTTCATACAGCAGACACCCCCGGCTCAGGCCCATGATCAGTGATAATGCCAGTTGTAGAAGTTTAACACTTCAGATGCCGTGGTCAAACCTTACCATGGCATAGGAGCGCGTATATTACCGGAAATGGGCACTTCCGTGTATGCTCCAGCTCTAGAGGAGCCAGACCTTGTATTCAGCAGCCCCGTCATTGAGAATGACAGGAGGCTGCTACATAGTGTTTCCTATGAAGCCCTTGCCTGTAATAGGCATGCAATATTAAATGGTGGCGTTAGAAAGTACAACAAGTTCTGCAAAAAAACAAGCCCTCATACAGCTATGTGAACATAAAAATAATCTGGAAAGGCAGGGTGCGCAAAACAAAAACGTAAAATTGAAAAATCCTCTGGGGTAGAAAGGATAAAGTATTTATGAAGGTAGCTGTAATTTTGCAATATTTTTCTTTTACCTTTATTGCTCCTCTCTTCCATTCTGCACTGTGGTCACATGACCACGTCCATGAAGATCTTTCTTACTTCCTGTCCTTGGGCGTGACAAAGCAGCAAAAGGGCAGTGATAAGGGAGTGTCTATGTAACTAGCTGGATGGGAGGAGCTATAAACTAGCTGGGCGTTGTTAAGGGAGATACTGGAGCTGTGGCTGAGAAGAAGTGCATCATGGGTTTGGTTGGATACAGCAACAGGAAGTGCTACATACAGAATGGAAACAAACTACTTGACTTGTGTACATGGCAAAAACCATCCAGGAGAGTCCAAATTGAAAAAAAAAATGGGGAAGATGCAAATGAGGTAAGCAACTACATGATCATGTCTGTTAACTGCTTCATTACCGGAGTGTTTACCCCCCGTCCTTACCAGGCCAATTTTTCAGTTGTAGCAATGGGCCTATCTAACTGTAAATAGCGAATTAATTTCTGAGACAACCTACATGTATTTGATATTATTTTTCTTTTGTGCCATTAGATGACAGATATAATATTTAAAAAAAATATTAAAGGAAAAAACTGAAAATGATGAAAAATTATATTTTTCCATTCTTATCATTTAAAAAAAAAAAAATTATGTTACAAAAGGTTTTAAGAGAAAACATTTCTAAAACCATTACTGTACGTTTGTACTATAAATGGACACCATTTATGAAATTTAACTACTGGCTGGGCTTACCACAAGACTTCAAAAGACTGAAGTGCATTTTGAATTTTGGCGGCTTATTTTTCTATTGCTTGGTCTATGACACTGTACTGCCAGAAAAATGTTGTACAGCGCACATTTTAAGCTTTTGTTTTTTTTTCTTTTTTTATAAATGTTATATAAAATATAACATTTGTTTATAAAAATTTGTACTGTAATAAATATATATATTTTAGATTTTGTTTATGAACGAATAAAGGGGGTGATGTTTGTATGGGTATGTATCTAGTCTGCCATACTTCTGCTAATACTATTAACTATTTTTTATTTTCTGTATTTATTGTTTTATTAATTTTTCTGAATTGTTTTATTTTATTTTATTATTTTATTATTGCTTATTTTTTTCTTTTTTTCCCCTATTTATTTATTTATTTATTTAGGTAAATTAACCCCTTCCTGCCACAGCCAGGTTAGGAAGGGGATAATTCACTCCCTGCAGGCTCACAGGTAATTTTACAACCAGTTAAATTTACATCCAGAGGGGCGCTCTCACTTCAAGAAGAGTGCTCCCTGCCAGCTTTTTAAAATGTAGACTGCGATGGATCCATGTAGCAGGGTGCTACAGGGGTGCGACGCAGCTAGACCACTTCTGCTGGTCTCAGCACTCCTCACTGTGATCGCAGCTGTCCAATGTAACCCAGCGCTTTTATACATCGGGCTGCAGTCATGCCACAGTAGGCAAGAGGTTAAAAACGATAGCAGTCCAGAAGAACACCTTCAAAGAATACCAGTTTGAGTACCTAAATAACTATCGCTCCACTGAATCCCACATTTTTTCCTAATAGGCCTACTATTGTCGACATATGGGTGCTGTTATTTTAAGTGCCCAATATGAACAGTAAATTTGGCACCAAAGCTTTGTTCACAAAAGGTTTCAACCTGATGACTTGAACACTGCACACTCAGCCAGGTCAGTGCAATGACTCAGTGGATCACTACTAAATGGTTAATACAAGGTTCATTGCTAAAGAGTTAATGCTACAATTCTCAGGTTCACTACTTTAACGCCTTCCTTAACACCACTTATGTCTCACCGTGCTTCTGGCCTTGTAATGTGACCTGATGTCCTCCCCAGCATGCATGCACCAAACACTGTGGCGCTTGACTGGGTTCTATTCCTGTCAATACCATCTATACAACTGCCGTCTGGCATCTCTACTGTGTGTGGGACTTTACTCCTGAGTCCTTATTTAAGTTAAACAAATTTGGGCTACTGTGATTTATTTTATTTTATACACTTTCTCGTTGAATGTGAGATTGCATGGTATACTTAGAAAGAGGAACTTAGGGGGGAACCTCATGCTGCCTACCTCTAAAACAAGGCATTCGGGAAAGTTACTGCCTTGTGAAATACTTGAAAACTGTTACTGGTGCTTATATTTATATTTGCTCATCATCTATTCAGTAAAGAGAGACATTTTTGTTCTAACCAAACAGCCTAGTCGCTGCATTCACCATCCACCAGCCCCTGCTCCTGTCCTTCTTCCTTGCATTCTGCCAACCACACATCATCAGCCACTCCTATCCTCTCAACATTTGCGTGCACCTCCCACTCCCCTGTGGGCTGGCACTCGGCAACAGTGCCACAACAACTACTGTAACAGGATTTTGAAACGGGCATCATCCATACAGTGCCACTATATTCTAGACCCATAGTGCAGAATTCTTGCATCTGAAGAAGGCCTTAGCTGCCACAAACATTCATGTACTGTAGTGGATGTTGCCAGAATAAACCATGTGTTTTCCACATATCCTCCTGGATTGCAGATTTAGTTTTTGAATTCCATACATTATAGCACTCAGATCTGTGGCCTAGGTCTGATGAACATGGCCTAGGAAGAGACTGTAACTCACAGGAGTGCAGCAGCCTTTTCAAATAGCTGATTGGAGGGCTTTTCAGGAGTTACACCCCCACCGATGAGAGAATAGGTCATCAATATAAAAATTTTACCTTCTGTGGTGAAAATGAAATACTTGTCTCCAGGTTTCCCCACAGATAGCAGCTGATCATGAGAGGCATTAGCAAGGAAACAATTTATAATCAGTCTATTGTCAAGGGGACCTTTAAACAAGTAAGGCTACTTTCACACTAGCGGTAGGGGTGTCCGGCAGGCTGTTCCGGTGAGTGAACAGCCTGCCGGATCCATGCTGCCGCTAGTGCACCTGTGCGGCCGGAACTACGCTTCGTCCCCATTAATTATAATTCCGGCCGCAGCACGGAAAACATGCTGAGAGGTGGCCAGACTAAAACTACAGCCTGCCGGACACCCCTGCCGCTAGTGTGAAAGTAGCCTAAGGGTCCACATATTTTCTTTAATAATAACTTCCCACTTTGTTATATATCCTACTGTATTCCATAGTTCTCCACGGTGCGTTTATGACACAGTCCAGATCCCAGCTTGCTGGAGCATTAAATAAGTTCTTCAGCGTTCTAAAAACATGCTAGATTTCTTCCAAAAACAGTAATCCACTTGTCCACTGGTTGTGAGTTGTAATGCAAATTAATCTCATTTACAAATGTGTTCAAACTTACAGTAACTTAGCTTGAATGTTGTCCAAATTCTATACAATATTGTGACATACTAGCAAAATGTTTAACAGACTGTAATACAAAACACAACCACTGGGTGACCAGACATCAACACTTATAATTTGAGCATCTTGTAATATTGCAAAGTTATGTTTTTTTTTTTTCCCCATAAAACTGGTCATTGCACACCACACATGTTCGGATATGCAATACCATATACAACCCAAGAACGGGTGCAATTCTGTTTATTAGGGCCGCACCGCCTATTAGGTGAGGTGAGGCGATCGCCTCAGGTGACGTAACCCCAGAAACAAGTGGGGGCCGTAGTAAAATGAGAGTTCTCATTTCTTTATATTCAATTGTATCGCCATCCTAATGTTGAAATATCTAATCCTTGTTCACAAAACATGTTAGATCTTTTTTGCCGGGCCCTGGCATGGACGAGTGGATGCGGAAAGCACACGGGTCCACATCCGATTTGCAAAAAATGGGAATGTAATTAAGACTAATTAGGGCACTAACAAGCATGTGCATGGGTATAAAAGTGGTGGGGCCACTGATATTGCTTATGAGCAGATCATTTTCAGCCTACATTTGTGATCACTGAAGAAATAGGAAACTTGTTAAAAGTACATTGCAGCAGATTTTATAGTAGAATCTACTTTCCATCTTAAATACTGGAATTACCTACTGGCATAAAACTGGAAAAATAGATGAAAATACTGGTTCAGATTATAGTCAAGAAAATGCAGCAATTATAGAGAGCTCAAACATATTCTAAATGATGGATAATAAGGAAAGATATTGCATTTTTTAAAAAGCTTTTTACTCTGTAATCTTCCATCTCTCAAAGGAAGTCACTACTATAATACCATACACAGATCTGAATGCAGTAATTTCTGTATTATCAAAAACACAAGAGATTTAAAAACATATTTTTATCTTATATGCATGAAATTAGCTATTGCCCATTACATAGAGTTGGTACAGTGACCACACACTAGCAATCTAATGTTAGTTTCCTACCCACATATACCTCTGTTCACATGTCCTGAATATTGACATGTCACTTTTTACTTCCTTTAAATCAATCATATGTATCTATCTATCTATCTATCTATCTATCTATCTATCTATCTATCTAAAAAATGCAAAAAAAAAAGAAATAAAAAAATATATTTATTCACCCATGTGTACGCAACGTTTCGGCTCAACACTAAAGCCTTTCTGAAGCTTGCTATGGGCAACTAAGCCAGTTTGCTTTACAACAGTTTTGATAAATCTCCTCCTGTGATTGGTTAAAATGTACCTAATCAATCATCTATTGTATTATTATAGAAAACCACACATCAGATAGACTGTTCAAGAAAACAGAGTGGCAAATGAATGCAGCTGATCGTGCCATACACTAAAAGTTTCAGACGGCAATGGCAAAAAAAATCCAACCCAACAGATCACATTTTTGGCTGACAATAGTCTACCATTGGCCATCCCAAGCTAATTCTCAAATGGTGTTCAACTGAAATGTATGTATAATCATGGGCAGCTTCATTTGATCGTCTGAGAACAGTGGAAGGGTTTGAGGTCATCTTCATACTGTTTAACAGTAAGACATTTTGAGGTAGATCTATCAAAACTGGTGTAAAGGAAAACTGGCTTATTTGCCCATAGCAACCAATCAGATTTCACTTCCCATTTTTCTGAGCTCCTTTGGAAAATGAAAGGTGATTGGTTGCTATGGGCATCTAAGCCAGTTCTACTTTACACCAGTTTTGATAAATCTCCACAATCATAAACTATTTAATGTTGGCATCTGGCATATTTAAATTGAGGAAATGACTGTATACACATATTTGGACATTTTATTATACTCAAACCAACTACAAAAACCCTTTTTTCTATTTCTTAGCTTATGTATTTGTTTAGGATTCTTGATTATTATCAACCCATATTCTGTTCATTCACGTATGTGTATAATTCATGTATAACCAAGAACTACGAGCAAGTAAACAATTTTATTACCACAGGGATCACCTATATTTGTGGTGCACATAAGGGTTATAGTGGAATAATAGGCTTTGCAAATTTCATTTTCCCCCTTGTGTGTAGATTACCTGATCATGTTATTTTTCTCATTGGTGGCTTGATTACCTGTAGTTTCTAGTGATTCTGTTCTTGCTGTAAGGGAAATCTTACACCGAATCTAGTGTAAAGTATGGATGGAGTGGCAGCCTTAGCCACCAATAAGTCTGGAAGTGTGTTTTAGACTACCTTACAATTCCGTCACAGCTTAAACAGTTAAGTAGAACTCCAGCAATCAGTTTCAGCAGAGGAACAAACAGACGTAGTTTACCATACCCAAATCCATATTACTTATAAATGGATCCTCCGGAGATCCGTCTGGTTTTGGGCATAAATGGTGGTTTTGGCAGGACAAAAAGTACTGAATACAGGACATTTTGTCAGCCTGAAAGCTGGCGTTTATGCTGAAAGCCTACCTCATCTCCATCAAATCTCATTATAGTCAAAGGAGATCCGTAAGTGCTTTTCTAGAATAGACTGCTGGAGTTCAAGACACATATGTGAACATAGCCTTAGTTTCCTTAAAGGGAAACTATCACATTGAACACAGTGTCTGAGCTGCAGGCAACATATTAAAGAGAAGGAGGATGGGACAAGATTCAGTAAAACCTGTTTACATTTAAATTCCTGCTCATTCTGGGCTTTAAAGTCAAGGAGGAGGTCTTATCAGTGATTGACAGCCTTCCCTCAATGAAGAGGAGGTCCTATCAGTGATTGAAAGTCTGCCCTCTATGAGGAGGAGGTCCTATCAGTGATGACAGCCTTCCCTCTATGAGGAGGAGGTCCTATCAGTGATGACAGCCTTCCCTCTATGAGGAGGAGGTCCTATCAGTGATGACAGCCTTCCCTCTATGAGGAGGAGGTCCTATCAGTGATGACAGCCTTCCCTCTATGAGGAGGAGGTCCTATCAGTGATGACAGCCTTCCCTCTATGAGGAGGAGGTCCTATCAGTGATGACAGCCTTCCCTCTATGAGGAGGAGGTCCTATCAGTGATGACAGCCTTCCCTCTATGAGGAGGAGGTCCTATCAGTGATGACAGCCTTCCCTCTATGAGGAGGAGGTCCTATCAGTAATGACAGCCTTCCTTCGATGAGGAGGAGGTCCTATCAGTGATGACAGACTTCCCTCTATGAGGAGGAGGTCCTATCAGTGATGACAGCCTTCCCTCTATGAGGAGGAGGTCCTATTAGTGATGACAGACTTCCCTCTATGAGGAGGAGGTCCTATCAGTGATTGACAGACTTCCCTCTATGAGGAGGAGGTTCTATCAGTGATGACAGACTTCCCTCTATGAGGAAGAGGTCCTATCAGTGATGACAGCCTTCCCTCTATGAGGAGGAGGTCCTATCAGTGATTGACAGACTTCCCTCTATGAGGAGGAGGTCCTATGAGTGATGACAGACTTCCCTCTATGAGGAAGAGGTCCTATCAGTGATGACAGACTTCCCTCTATGACTGTGTATACAGAGATAGCTGTCATCACTGATAGGACCATCTCCTTGACTTCAAGCCCAGAATAAGCAGGAATCTAAATGAACAAATTACAAGTTTTACTGTATCTTTTCATATATATATATATATATATATATATATATATATATATATATATATATCTTCTCTGCTCCTCCTGCTTTATAACATGCTGCCTGCAGCTTAGATTGTATTTTTATGATTACAGGTTCCCTTTAATAGTGTAGCAGGGAGTAACTATAAGAGGAATGTGGGATGTTGTTATACCTGCTCCTGGTGCCTGAGGAGGTCCAGTGGGCACTCCACCACATAATAAGACACTAATATCAAAAATAGCAAATGACAGTTGAGGGCTATGATACAGATTTTGTATATAGTCCTAGAGGCTTTCGATGTACACCTTGGTGGAGCAGAGCTAAAAAAGTAACAAAGCAACCAAGACTATTGGAAACAAGCAGGAAAGCATAACTAATTTCCAGACCTTTTAGAATTACACTTTAATAAGTTCAATTCACTTGCTGTCTTGCTTTACAATCTTCCACCGGATGATAGAAGCAAGTTCAAATGTTTATTTTTATGAACAAACACTCATCTAAAGGAAACTGCACATATACTACTCACCGAATAACAAGCAGTTCTACCCACACCCTGACAAATGCAGGTAATGGACCAAAAGCTTCTAGGATGTAAGTGTAGTGGCCGCCAGATTTCTTTATACACGTTCCAAGTTCTGCATAGCAAAGAGCACCTAGAGAACAAAATCACATGTTATTCCACCATGTACAGAGCTCAGTGCCTCATATTAGGCAACCAATACATATATGACATAATGCAGACTAAAGTCTGTGTAATTATATATTAGTGTTTTTCAGACTGCCAGGAGGGAAACTGGAAGTTCGGTTTAATTTAGCTAACCCCGGAATAAGTTATAAATACAGTTAAAAGGTTTATCACATGACTAATGTAAAAAAATCAGAAATCATATAGTACATGACAATCTCTTTCTAACAAAGCTAGAACCAGCCCTGTACCTCACATGGATCCAGAGATCTCCTCATTAATTGCTCTGCTAAATTTATATCAAGCTGACAGCACAAGGGGAGTGTCTTTTCTGCTGCAGCTAAGGGGGCGTGTCTCAGCTCTCCCTATCAGCTCAGGAGGCAATTGAAGGATGAAACTGAGCATGTGCGGCCTGCTCAGTGAGCAGGACAAAGAAATAAGAAAAATAACAAACAAAAGGTGGGGCTCTACAGATACATTCTAGTGAATAACTCAGTGGATATGGTAAATTTTTAATTACATGCCATTGCAAAAGTATTCAGATCCAGGTGTTGGTTTGAGAACTGTAGAATATTTTTAATGGGACAATCCCTTTGAAGCAGGATTTTAACCCCTTTAAGGTGCAGCCTATTTTAGGGGTTAACCTATGGGCATAGAGATTTTTATTTTTGCCTTATCAAATTCAGAGACAGAATTTTTTTTTATTTTTTTCCCGCTATATTCTATGTGCTTGTTTCTCACGTATTATTTTTCAAGGGCACCAATTTGACATATATTTCATTTATTGGTTAATTGTTATTGTGATGCCTTATATTTAACCAAAGCCAAATATGGATGCCACAGAAAGAAATATAAGCTCTTCCTTTACATTTCAAATTCCTTTTTAATCCACTTCTGTCTTTGGCTCAAAAAAAAATTGCACCAAATTGATAGTCAGTCTATTCTGTCCTTCCATTGGCAGGGTATGATGGCAGATCTATGGACTTTTGTCAGGTCTATGACTGCCATGGTTATTCAATGCCCATTGACATGTACAATTCAATAGGGTGACAGAGGGGTGAAGAAATGTCAGCTATATTACTTGCTGATTCCAGGTATGCTGTGGTGTAAGTAGGGGTTAGCGTTTCATATTTCTGACTTATATATACTATATATACTAACAGCTGTGGCATATGATGCGCCGCATAATTAATACTATTAGAATACGTGTTCACAGCACATATGAGTGACAGTATAAATGTTGATGAAACCACAAGGGAGAATGAACATTGTATCTAAGATCGCCAGCTTTTCCACGTATGCTTGTGCTAAATTAGACACCTACGATGAAAGTCAGATATCATTACAGTTATTATGTGAAAGCTATATACACCTTCACAATAATTTACTATTACGCTAATGCTTCCAAAATTAAAATTAAAGCAACTTTTTAGAAAGTTTTAATTTAAAATCTCCTACTGTCTACAGCTCCTATGCAGACCTATATATTTCCATGGTAACAGCCAACAAACCGAGTTGTCTGATCCTGCATGTAACCTACCAATTTTAGGTAAGTATAAATAAGAGGGGAGACAGAAAAATATATAAAAAACCCATTCAATAAATTAAACGTGTTGTCTCACTTCCGCAAATGGCATTTATCATGTAGACAAAGTTAAAACAAGGCGCTTACTAATGTATTGTGATTGCCCATCCACCCTCCTTTGCTGGCTGGATTCATTTTTCCATCACATTATACACTGCTCGTTTTGATGGTTACGTCCAGACATGAGCAAAGTTGGCCAATAAGTTTGATTAGTTACAAATTAATTTGTCCGAATCACTATAAAACAGGTATATCTAGACCACTCTGCCTTAGGATACACCCACACGGAGCGCCTGTGCTGTGGGGAGGTTGCGGCCATGCTGCAGTGTAGAACCGTGCAGCCAATTAGCCCGCAGCTGTCTTTCATTTACTAATTTAAAGTTGTTTTTCATTGTTAAAGGCCACGCAGAACCTTTAAACAGGAGCTGTTGTTGATATGGGGTTTGGCTTATTAGGTTGGGGGGACAATATGCATATTATTGCTGTTCTGACCTGTAATCTCCTTTACGTTGACAGTAAACACAAAATCAGCTCTGGCATGCCAGAGCTTCTCCAACTCCAGAGCTCTCCTGCCTTACAGGTAGGAGCCCTTCTTCTACCGTCTGTTTTTCCTCCTTTTCCACATCATCTAATATCGATAAGAATATGTCATCAGGAACATCCAGCTCTTACACTCTCTCTGCATCTTGCTAACCTTTCTAGGACATGGACATGGATGATTTAGAAGAAGTAAAGCCACCAAAAGATTTGGATGGTCATCATTAAGACCTACATAGTAACATAGTTTATAAGGTCGAAAAATGACATCTGTCCATCCAGTTTGGCCAAAAAGTCAAAAACCCCCTGTGAGGTAGAAGCCAATTCTCCTCACTTTAGGGGAAAAAATTCCTTCCCAACCCCAATCAGGCTATCAGAATTACTCCCTGGATCAACAACCCATCTCTGGTAACTATAACCTGTAATATTATTACCCTCCAGAAATACATCCAGACTCCTTTTAAACTCTGAACTTACCATCACCACCTCCTCAGGCAGACAGTTCCATAGTCTTACTGCTCTTACTGTAAAGAATCCTCTTCTATGTTTGTGGACAAACCTTCTTTCCTCCAGGCGCAGGGGATGTCCCCTCGTCATGGTCACAGTCCTTGGGATAAAAAGATCATGGGAGAGATCTCTGTACTGACCCCTGATATATTTATACATTGTTATTAGATCTCCCCTCAGTCGTCTTTTTTCTAAAGTGAATAACCCTAATTTTGATAATCTTTCTGGGTACTGTAGTCCACCCATTCCAGTTATGACTTTAGTTGCCCTCCTCTGAACCCTCTCCAGCTCTGCTATGTCTGCCTTGTTCACAGGAGCCCAGAACTGTACACAGTACTACATGTGTGGTCTGACTAGTGATTTGTAGAGTGGCAGGACTATGTTCTCATCACGGGCATCTATGCCTCTTTTGATGCAACCCATTATCTTATTGGCCTTGGAAGCAGCTGTCTGACACTGGTTTCTACAGCTTAGTTTGTTGTTCACTAAAATTCCTAGGTCCTTTTCCAAGTCAGTGCTACCCAGTGTTTTACCATTTAGTATGTACTGGTGACTTGCATTATTCCTTCCTATGTGCATAACCTTACATTTGTCAGTGTTAAACCTCATCTGCCACTTCTCTGCCCAAGCCTCCAATCTATCTAGGTCCATCTGTAGCAGTGTACTGTCCACTTCTGTGTTAATTACTTTACACAGTTTAGTGTCATCTGCAAAAATTGATATTTTACTGTGCAAGCCTTCTACAAGATCATTAATAAATATATTGAAGAGAATAGGACCCAATACTGACCCCTGTGATACCCCACTAGTGACGGTGACCCAATCTGAGTATGTGCCATTAATAACCACCCTCTGTTTTCTATCACTGAGCCAGTTACTTACCCACATACAGACATTTTCTCCCAGGCCAAGCATTCTCATTTTATATACTAACCTTTTATGTGGTACAGTGTCAAATGCTTTGGAGAAGTCCAGATATACGACATCAATTGATTCTCAGCGGTCCAGTCTAGAACTTACCTCCTCATAGAAGCTGATTAAATTAGTTTGACATGACCGATCCCTCATGAAGCCATGCTGATATGGAGTTATTTGCTTATTTTCATTGAGGAACTCCAAGATAGCATTTCTTAGAAAACCTTCAAACAGTTTACCCACAACAGATGTTAAACTTACCGGCCTATAGTTCCTGGGCTCTGTTTTTGGACCCTTTTTGAATATTGACACCACATTTGCTATGCGCCAATCCTCTGATCCCCTAAGTGGTATTGATTGGCATGCTGGTACCGAAATAATAAACTCTTCCATCTTATTGGCATTGAATTACATATCTTAGTTTATGGCTGATTTAAGAATAAGTAAATGTAGGAATAAATAAAATTGACCCAGCATAAGACTCTCTGCACTGTCCCTGCACTCTCCCTGAACTCTCCTTCTCCAATATTCTTCTAATAATCGTTTATAACAACTCTGTCCCTAGCACATGAGCACTTGCCACACCTCTCCTTATGCTCTGCTCACAGGAGAATGGTGGAGACCGCGTGGAATGAGGACTGCAACATCATATGGGATGGCTATCTGTGGATTGGCTGCACAGGATTATGGGTAATCTTGCTTCTTACTTTCGCTTTGTAACACGTGCAGCTGCCATTTTAGGAAATACTGATTTGTTACCACAAAGTGCGAGGAAATTCAGATTAGTTGCAAATCAAAGTTTTCCTAAACATCAGACCGAATTGCACTTCGAATGCTTCACTTCGCTCAACACTATTTATAACCGCCCTGCAATCCAGCAGCAGGGGCTGTGCTTGCACACTATAGGAAAAAGTACTGGTCTATTCTCACTTCTGCAGTCCTGGTCAACAGAGAGGCCATTGCTTTTTCCTACAGTGTACAAGCATGGCCACCACTGCTGGATTACAGGGTGGTTGAAACCATGGAAACGAAGTGTATAATGTGATGCTAAAATGAATCAAGCCAGCAAAGGAGGCAATATGGACAATCACAATACATTAGTAAGTGCCTTGTATTAGCTTTGTCTACATGATAAATGCCATTTACTGAAATGAGACAACATCTTTTAATAAATACAACGTTGACTAGAGATGAACGAATCATGCAAAATTTTATTCGCCAAACATTAGCCAAACTTTTCCTAAGATTCGTATATATTCGACTAATAGATTTGTTGAATTTGCGTACAAAATATATGTATTTATATGGCTTTTAGCGAACATTCGCGCACTAATAACAAACATTCAGGTAAAAAGTTACGCAACCTCTTATGTGAACACGTACACATAAGCGTACAAAGTGCGTACGAAAATTACGGGCTTTGCTGGAGAAGAATGGTGGAGCAGGAGGAATGCTCTGAGTCTGACCCCTGACTTCATATGGATACTGTATCAGCAGATGACAGCAGATCATCCGGCTGAGACTGAGATGAGCGTGCCATCGATTCCACTACCTCATCCACTTTCTCCTCCACTACAATTTTGCACCTTGGTGGGTTAGCCTGGTGGAACAACAGCCAAGTATTGCGAATACTACTAGTAGATGTTCCGGCTACAGGTCCTTTGGCACTTCTGCCCTGTGCCACCTTCTCCTTTTTTTTAGAGCTCGAGGTTTGGCTGGAACTGGACCCCATTTGCTTATCCATTCCAGACATTTTTCAATTCACTCTGTGGCCCTGCAGCTGGTCTTTGTCCATGTATCTCCCTGTCTCTCCCTGTCTCTCTCTACCTGCCTGATTAATTACTAGCCCTGAACTGGCCCTGCACTTGCCCTGCAGTATCCCTGATATGTGTAATATGGATTCCCAGAGCAATTACTCCCCAATTTTCAAAAAACAGGTCTCAGAACTTTACACACAGTGCTTCTGCTCATCTCAGCAGTCGCAGCAGAAGCGATGCGTCACTGGCTTACCGAGCCTAAGCCAATCAAAGCAAGCCCTGCCCAGTAGGTCAGGTGACCGCTTTCTTCCCGGGCTTTTGCACACGATAAACGAACTAACAGTAAAATTTTGCTAATTAATAGAATTCATGCGCAACAGTAACTTATACGTAGCAATAGCGTATAATTTATAGGACAAACTACGTAGCGAATGCGTACAAAGCCGAAGCGAATCACCTAATATTCGGATTCGCTTCGCAGCTAAAAATTTCCAAGATTCGATATGAATCGGCGAATAGATTCGCTCATCTCTAACGTTGACATATTAAACCTAGATAATATGTGCATGATATGTGATTCATCAGTATGCGAGGAAAGGTTTATCAGACACTGAAAATGTCATTGAGTTTAACAAGACATACTGATGTCAGGTTGTGCTGAAATACAACCCTACAACACCGATGCCAGGAAGTTGCACAATATCAGTGACAAAATTAATTGTGTTGTGGGAACACTGCTTCCATAATTAGAAACATAATGACAGCACAATTTGTACACAGGATGCTCAGAATGGGTGTTGCAAACAGAAACGCGTCAGTAGTTAAAATGCTTTCCAAGTTTCGCAACCACAATGGCGACACATTTAAGGAAGTTGTGGTTGAATCAGGAAGATTCAGAATTGACCACAATAACGTCTACTGCACAAACACTAAAAAGCAGACAAGGCTTCATTCCCACAGCATGCGTGTTTTGGTAGTACAAGTCAAGGTCTGTCAGGTCTAAATTCATTTCTGCAGGATTTATTGTGTATCACTGATGTTATTTTTATTAGGTTGAGGTTGGAGTTTAGCAGTTTACTGTATGCTTTTGTCTAGAGTTGCTTAATGGACTTTCTTTTCCATTGATGTTAATATAACAAATTAAAAAATAAAAAAGGCAAAGTCTGAAACTCTTCAACTGACCATGCTTCCTTTGCACAAAGGACATTAACCTTGTAAAAAAAGGAATGGGGTTCTTTGATAGTGACATTATCTTTAAAGGGAGTGACATGACTTGAATGGTCTTTCTCTGTTTTCAGGGGTGGACTGGAAAATAACTAAACGTAGACCCATGTTGTAGGTGGGTCCAAACTGATGGAAGGTGGGAAAACACTTGTAGGTAGAGATGAGCGAATCATTAAAAATTTTATTCGCCGAATATCTGACAAGATTCGAATTTGCACATATTCATCGAATCTACGTAAAAAAACTCAATTGTTGTTTTGCGAACATTCCTGTGTAAATTACGTACGTACAGTCAGCGTAGTTAAAAGTACGCAATACATAAGCATTAGCGTACAAAAGTGCGTACGAATCCTTAACGTACTATTGATGTGCTAATGCATCATATGCACGAGGCTAGGCCGCGGCCTACAGTCTTTAGGGGAAGACTATATGAACTAGAAAAATAAGGTGCTCACTGCTGCTAGCTTTCAATAAGTTAATAATTTACTAAAAGCACCATACAATAAGTGCATAATAGGACACATTGCAGTATCAGAATAAGAATACACACAATGTGCTAAAGTGCTGAACCATTAAAAACAGTGTAGCTAAAATACAGCAAAGACATAAGTATGCAAACATTTTAGTGCAATTAATTTCACATTTGCAAGCATAAAAGGCTCATATATACGTTTGAGTCTCTCCTTATGGCTCCTAGTTGGCATTGGCAATGATAAAACAGTCTGTCTGGAACACATATTCCAAAATTCAAATGTAATCCACGTGAGGTAAAAATGTAATCTAAACAGGTAATGTGTAATCCACATGGATAATAGAGAATAGCAGCAAATAGAGAACCCTTTTTGTAAAAGGGGCTCCCAAATAACCTGAGAAGGGGGGAAAAAGGAAAATAGACACACTTCGGCGCAACAGGGAATTTAATGCAGAATGGGGGGAGTCCTGACAGCCATGCCCATCTGGGTGAGAGTCAAACGAGGGCAACACAAACTAAACGAAAATAATTGCCAACTAGCAGCTCACCCATCAGGTGTGGTCCATGGTGTGGCTCCCATAGGTCCTCCTGCAGTGTCCTTGACAGCCAGTAGTAGGTTCCTCAGATGAGGGACCTGAAATCCTCCTCACTGGAGCTGCTCCTGAAGCTCATCAGAGGACGCTCCTGCCTCTTGTAGGCCACGCTTGCTGCGGTGGTGGAGCTCCAGTGCCCTCTTCTTCCTGAATTCGGACTTGACCGGGTCCAGGTGGTGGTCATGCTGGTGAGCGCTGCGGCCACTTGAGCTTTTACGGATCCTCCTGCCGGGACAGCTGGGGTAAGAAGTTTCAGCTGCAGCGGTGGAGGCAAAGTTGCATCCAAGGAAGAAGGCCCAGCTTCCCCGGCGGCTGCTGGCTTCACCTTCCATGGCAGCTGGTACTGGTGGATGACCGTTGATTGGAAGGTGAACGATGATGTGGTCAGCTGACCCAGCTGTAAGGACTGTGGTGGTGGTGGTGGTGCTGGCAGTCCAGAAATCAGAGGCTCTGGCTGAGGCTCCAGCTTTTCACTGAACCGGAGGACGCCATCTGGGAACTCCTGCAGGCAGCGCAAGCATCCTGGACCTGGTGGTTCATCTGGCCACACTTCGGGTTCTCTTGTAGGCACCAGAGGCTTTGACAGGACGGTAACTCCGGTCACAAATGGGCCTTTCAGGGACGCCATGGGGGTGTATTCCACCTGATCCCCCGCGTACAGGCTATGACAATGTTGTGGCAGGTACGGCCGTTTCACCGACCTGCATCCCACAAAATATTCCTTCCCATCCTCGCAATCCTGCAGGAAGCCAGACCCTCTCCCATCCGAAAACCAATCCAAAGTTCCCTTCCTGCATTCCAGTGAAGGATCTCCCGGCCTAGGGTGGTCAAGAACTTGTATGACCCAGTCCTCCACTGCGGTTTTATACTCCCAGAGGGTCTGTGCATGGGCCGTCACAGATGCCGGAACAATGGGGCTCTGGTGTATGGAAGGGGTGGATCTCCTCCTGGGTGGCGAAGTGGACGCTCCAGCCACCTCTGCCGAGTGAGCCATAACGGACACTCCAGCCATAGAAGTCAAAGCAGATGCTCCAGCCGCCTCACGAGTCGCAGCAGCAGTTGGTAAGGAATAGGATGACCCAGGCACCGAAGCTGGGTTTCTCTTGATCTTGACCCTATACGTGCAAATAGTTCGTTCCCGTGGGCTGGGCTGGTTTTTTACAGTTGTGAGTGGGGCGTATCCTCACTTTCCCGCTCTTGTGTGCGCGTATCGTCATTATCCCACCTCACGCATAATGCGTACGTTTCGTACGGTTCATACGTATTGTACATATAGTTATCGTGTAAAATTTTGCGTACATTTACGAATAATACAAAGCAAATCCAAGGAAATTCGGATTCGCTTTGCAGCTGAAAATTTCCAAGATTCGATACGAATCTACAAAGCGGCGAATAGATTCGCTCATCTCTACTTGCAGGCAGGGACAAAAATAGTAGACGGGACCAGCAATACTGTGATGCAGCACAACATGCCACCCCAGTAGAACCAAATACCACAGTAAATAAATATTCTGCCCCAGCATAACCAAATACCACAGTACCATACAATATAATGCTCCAGCCTAACCAAATACCACAGTACCCTACAATATACTGCCTCAGCATAACCAAATACCACAGTACCTTACAATATACTGCCTTGGCATAACCAAATACCACAGTACCATACAATATACTGCCCCAGCATAACCAAACACCATAGTACCATGTATTATACTGCCCCAGCATAGCTAAATACCACAGCACCATACAATATACTGCCCCAGTAGAACTTCCCAGGACAACATTAAATTGCCATTTACCAAGCAATGGCCATGGAAAGGGGGGATGTTAGGGTTGGTAGTATAAACTGCACTGTATGATCCCTTCAAATATATTGACATATTTACATGCAGAATCATGACTTAAATCATAAACTATAAACCCTTGAGGGTGGAGAGCTGGATTGTGCTATGTCATGCTATCTTAGCATTTGCAGCAGTTTCATTTTACTGTTTTATAAGATTGTGGTACATGATTCACAGACTTATGACTATGTGAAGCACCTTAAGATATGCCTTGACTTGAAATGAACTTCTTCACCATTTTGGTCAAGAAATCACATAGAAAGATGCCTGTACTTTCAAAAATATTCCATCTTCCTCAATTATAGAACTAAGGCATTTTTTGTTTTAGAATGTCCCCGCTGGGTGCATTTTACTGAGCGTTCTGCCATACAATTTTAATGCTCAATAAGAAGATTTATATCCTAGGAAAATCCCATGACTTAGGTGAATGAATCTTGCAACATCTAGAAACTGCGCTGCGCTAGTCTGACAGCACTGGGTGATTAAATAGTTTGTTATACATTTGTTTCATAAGGTGTGATAAAGTAATAATGAGCTATGAATATTAGAAGATCGCAACACTTTGATATATTGTAATGCCAGCTGATGATTTATTTTTTAAGAAATCCCCCACGTTAATATTAGCTATCTAATTTGGAGGGTATAGAAATACTGTGCTGGTTAAAGTCCACATCGAACAAAATGTGTGTAAGGGCAGGGTGTCAAGACAAACTGGGTTTGGTACAAACTTCCCACAAGTTTCTTCGAACTAACCCAGTTTAACAGCACACAGAAACATTTTACTGTACATGTCAGCAGGAAAAACCACTAGGGAGGAAGAAGAAGGACAATCACATGACCCTGAAAGGAAGGAAGGAAGGCTTGCCCTGATTGGCTCCCAGGCTGACAGACAGCCTGGATGAACCAATCAGTGCTGAATGAGGCAGGAAGGTGCCCTTGCAGAACAACTAGAATGTCATCTGTTGGGCTGTGAAGGAGGGTGGATGGGTGTAGCTATCTGGCAGAAAACAATCTTAGGGACAGTATACAGTCACAATTAAGCTTCTATTCTAGTGTCAGGGATAGATTAGAAAGAAGAATAATTGTGAAGACATGAGGGCAGGGAAAGCTTTCAGCCAAGGAGTTCAGAGTTGAGGCTGAGTGTGCCTGGCACAGGCAGTGCCTTCTAGCTACAGTTACTGTCCTATAATACAGCTGCTCCTGAATCTCAAAAATAAGAAAACATTTCTTTTTAACCTTAAAGAGGCTCTGTCACTAGGTTGTAACCTATGTATTTAAATACATAGGTTACAAGGCCTAGTGACAACTTTTAAAATCATACCTTTCGTGCAGAGTTCTGCGCAGTGGTCGCGTAGAAATTTAAACTTTAAAAAGTATGCAAATGAGCCATCGGAGCAGCGGAGCGGCCTCTTTCCTCTTCTGCGCACGCGCCTTCACTTCGCTACACCCGGGAGTGACGGCGCGTGCGCAGAAGAGAAGACAGCGCTTGCAGTGTAGACACTGTAAGCGCTACTGCGCATGCGCCGGGAAAATTTTAGGGCGCATGCGCGAGAGTTCAGCGCTAGACTTACCAGTCTAGCGCTGTCTATCAAATACAGAAAGGGGCGTGATTAGAGACAGGGGATGTGCCTCGGGACTGGGGGGGGCGGTGAAGGAGCGGTGCTCCAGAGGAAAGAGGCCGCCCCCCGGTGCTCCGATGGCTCATTTGCATACTTTTTAAAGTTTAAATTTCTACGCGACCGCTGTGCAGAACTCTGCATGAAAGGTATGATTTTAAAAGTTGTCACTAGGCCTTGTAACCTATGTATTTAAATACATAGGTTACAACCTAGTGACAGAGCCTCTTTAAGTTTCTGCAGGCTTATTGCCAGCTTATTCCCAGTACTATTGCAATGAGACCTGGAGGTGCCGATGTAGAGAATGGGAGTGGTAGTGGCCCTGATAAACTGTTGTGTCACAGTGTGTTCCCTCAGGCCATTGCTTCCTGAGGATAGGTGCAGCGGAAATGTAGTAATAAGGATGAGGCCAGAATTAAACGTAGTAAAGTCTTTTTCACTAAGTGCAATGTAGAACTTCCAAAACATTTGATAGTATGGAGGTAAGTTAGATAGCTATAGTTGAGCACTATATAGTACTGGCCTAGTAGTAGTCTGGTGGTGGGTGTCTTACACATAGGCCCTCGCCTCATAGCAGAGTCGGTAAATGCTGATTGTACCAGTTCTGCCGTCTAACTTCTCAAGGGTTCACTTGAGGAAGTATAATGACTGATCTCTCGGAAGAATCTTTTCCAGGAGCAGGAGCTCTAACTTAAGCTTTCTCTCTCTACTACATCCTCACAGAAACTCCCCCTTCTGGCAGGAAGCAGGACAAACCCATTCCTACCAAGAGGGGAGGAACAGGGTGGTTTGCACTGTTCCTGGTTAACCCTTGCCATCCTTATGTTACTGGTAGATGAGGCCATATAATACAATACAAAACACATAACAATATTATATAGAAAATCACAAAACCTTATATAGAATTATAGCACCCCTAGGTCTGGGAAGTATAGCATTATGCTGCAGTACTGACTGCTGAGAAATTATTGTACTTTTGCTAAATGCGTTGTATTGTAGCAGAAACATTTTATGGCAATAATGCCATCTGCTTCTGAGCAATTGTGATTTTTTTTTAGTATCTGTATCGTTTTTAAAGGTGTTGCAGTGCAGCAAAAGTAATAAAGCCATTTTTCTAACAGCCAAATTGAATGTTAATTTACACTGTACACAGAAATCAAAAAACCTTCCCTGCACAGTTCAAGTCTTGGTGTGTGTAGGTGGGGGAAAGGACGGGTGGATTAACCACAATACAAGCATGCAACGTGTGATTTACAATTCAGAAAGTACCGTTTTAAATCTCTAACATCTCTAGACAATTTAAATGTTGGTATGGGTGCAAAAGTAGCAATACAAGTATGCAGCATGTGTTTTATAATCCAGAGGATATTGGTTTAAATATGAATGAAAACACCTAAAATAATAATCCGAAATCTGTCATAGGGAATCCCTAGACAGTTCAAGTGTTGGTGTGGGGAGCAAAAATAACAGTACAAGTGTACAATGTGTGCTTTACAAAAGAGAGGGCACCATTTTATATCTCTGAGTGAAAACACCTGAAATAGTAGACAAAAATCTGGTACAGGCCATCTCCAGACAGTTCAAGTGTGGGTGTGGGGTGAAAAAATTGCAGTACAAGTGTACAATGTTTTACAATCCAGGGGGTACTGTTTTAAACCTCTGAGTGAAAACACCTGAATTAGTAGTCTGAAATCTGTGACATGGCATCTCTAGACAGTTCAAGTGTTGGTGTGTGTGTGTTGAGGGGTGATTAACCTCAATACAAGCGTAGAACCATACAGGGAGTAAGGCTTTAAATCTCTGTGATGGGGCAATTTCAGAAAGTTCAAGTGTTGTGTGTGTGTGTGTGTGTGTGGGGGGGGGGGGGGGGGATGGTGAGATAATCTCATAGTAGGTTGACAACTTGTGTTTTAAACTACAGAAAGCTATTTTTCTTTATCTGCATATTTAAACGAACAAGACGATAGGCCAAAATCTAATATAGTGGTGCTAATAGCAGCGTCTAGTAGAAAAGAAAGGACATTTTGTTGCGCCTCTGTCTTTAAGTTACAGAAAACGGACTGAAAAACAGTTCCATACTTTGTGTGACTAAATACTTTAGTCCAAATGTCTGGAAAACAGAAGGGTTCCAAAAGAAAGAAACTGGGCCAGGCTTTGTCCCCCACAGCCAGAATGTGGGTAGTACCAGCACCAACTATATGGCCAGAATTAGTAGTAATAGTAGTAGTAGGCCATACTTCCTGGCTTCAGAAAGAGGGTAACATTAGGATTTAATGTCTCACTCCTCCTCTCCAAATAACTGACCAAATACTGTACCTAAAATGTGAACTAGGCCTAACACACATTCAGCACAGGCATCTTTATAGGTTGTGGTATCCCACCTTGTGACTGCATACAGCTAAGGCCTTGTTTATATTTATGTTCTTCACTGACTTGCACTGTCCACATTTTCTGTGGATAGCACATGTACCCATTGATTTGAATGTGTTTGTTTACACATTAGTATTAGTATTTTTTATTTGACTGCGGGTTAGTGAAAAAAATCGCGGAGACATGCACAACTTTGGTCTGTATTGTGGATCAAACATGCTTGAAGTCTATGGGTCTGTGAAAAGGTGGTGTCTGAGGCGAGCAGCGGGGGACCAGATTCTTATATTCCCAGGTCATCTGATCTGGCCAGCCAATCCCTGCTATCGACTTGTAGGGGTTCCACGTGATGCTAGGAGGTACCAAAGACTCTCCTGCATGTTGATTGGCTGAGAAAAGGCGCCTAACATGCAGGAAGAGGAAGATGCAATTACCTCGAGTATCGCGAGATGCTCGTCCGAGTATCGAGCACGTACGAATACCCTAATGCTCGAACGAGCACCAAGCTCGGACGAGCATGTTCGCTCATCTCTAATTACATCCTATATAGCAGGGGTGGCCAACCTTGCAGACACAAAGAGCCAGGAAAAAAAACGTATGACTACCAGGAGCCACAAGCTATACATTGCCACACAAGTCACCGTATTTTTCACCCTATAAGATGCACCTAGGTTTTAGTGGAGAAAAATAAGAAAAAAAATATTTTTTATCTGATTTGATTTTTTATTAGCAGAGAAAAAAAGGAAAAAAAAATATTTTTTATCAGACCTCAGATCGGATTCCCAATCCTCATCTGACCTAAAATATGATCTTCAACACAAATCAGACTCCCAGTGTCAGACCCTTGGTGCTCAGATCTCCCCCCATTGCTCAGATCATACCCTCATGCTCAGATCCGACCCCCCCAAGCTCAGATCTGCTGCCCATGCTTAGATCAGACCCCCCATGCTCACACCAGACCCCCCCATGCTCAGATCTGACCCTCATACTCAAATATGACCCCTTCATGCTCAGATTAGGCCCCCCATGCTCAGATTAGACTGTCCATGCTGAGACCAGACCCCCTTGCTCAGATCTGACCCCCATGCTCACACCAGACCGCTCATGGTTACATCATATCCCTACATGCTCACATTTGACCCTCATGTTCAGATCTGACCCCCCAATACTCAGACCCCCCATGCTCAGATCAGGCCCTCACCCCATGCTCAGATCAAACCCCCATGCTCACACCAGACCCCTCCATGCTCACACCAGACCACCCCCCATGCTCAGATTGGACCCTCATGCTCAGATATGACCCTCTCATGCTCAGATTAGACCCCCCATGCTCAAATTAGACCGTCCACGCTCAGACCAGACCCCCTTGCTCAGATTAGATGCCCCCATGCTCAGATCAGGACCCCCCCATGCTCAGATCTGACCCCCCATGCTCACACCAGACCGCTCATGCTCACACCAGATCCCCCATAGTCAGATTTGACCCCCCATACCCAGATTAGACCCCACATGCTCAGATCAGACCCCCAATGCTCAGATCAGACCCCCCAATGCACAGATCAGACTCCCCGAGGGCTCAGATCAGTCCCCCCATGCTCAGATTAGATCCCCCATGCTCAGGTCAGAACTTCCCATGCCTAGATCAGACCCCCATGTTCAGTTCTATAATTTAGAAAAATCTCCTATCTCCCCTGACTGGGCACCTGCTACTCTGCAGGTCTGACACGCTCTCCAATGTGACCTGATGAACACAATGCCAGGTGATAGCACGTGTCTTCACATACCACGTTCTGACACTGTGTGCATCAGGACATAGTGAAGAGTAAGCTGGAGCTGCAGAGTAGTAACAGTGTTCAATGAGGAAAGGAGATCTGAGCATGGGGTGGAGAGTGTGGCAGCCTGACTGCTTCCCAGTTCCACCAAAAGAGCCACACTTGAAGAGGCAAAGAGCCGCATGCGGCTCAAGAGCCACAGGTTGGCCACCCCTGCTATATAGACATGACCACAGCTATACATATAAGACAGATCAGGACTTAGATATCTTTTGTATGATAAAATGGCTTATACCTAGACCTCACTACAAAAACGTGTGAATTCATGACATACAGAAATCTGAAGTGATTTGCCTAATTTATGCAGCATTAACAGGTAGGAGATACAAATCATGTCCGCATCATGGCTCTACTTCCTATGCAGGTATGCACATGCTAGAATAGAATGTTTCATGACAAGTAGTTTACTACAGCTTCATGGCTGGAGAAAGTAACCAAGTGGAAACCCTGCAAGAATGAGCAGCTGTCAGCTAGGGAATCTGGGAATGCTAAATATCGGAGAACCACCGACACCGGATATGTGACCTGTTAATACTTAAACAACAGGCTTTTTCATGAAGATTTCTCAAGCCTGACATTGTTCTCACTTTTATGCACAAACTATGTTACGTGTATTAGCCTTAAAGATTGAAGCAAGAAAGCTTTGATAAAATCTTGAAGCAGCATAACCAGACCAGCTGGTTATATTGGGTGGAGTAGTGTCTTACCAAATGATTATGGTATGGAGACTTATTAACACATGTATATCTGCCCCAGGCAGCATATGGGGATCATTTAGAAAAAAAAAACAGCTTTAATGTCGGTCTTTGATTCACCCCTGCACTGCCAGATAATTCACACAATTTTAATAATAATATCTTAATAAATTAGATATACCTCAAGCAGTCCGTGCGGCAGGTGTAGAACCTACTTCAGCCCCTGACTGAAGTAGTTTATCGCTAAAATTAGTAAATTAGCTGGGACTGTTTTTCTAACCCCACCCTAGTTAAAAAGTTGCAAAAAAGGTCTTGCTATAATTTGTATGGCAAAAACTAGCGTAAATTACCCCTATTCTGTCCAGTCACATTAGCCTTATCCCCTCTATAATACAATATACCACAATGTATATGTTCATTGTCCTCTACCTAATATTTACAGCAAATATTCAGTAGGGTTAGCTAAGGCCACAGATGTAGCGGGGCATTCAAGTTTAATCTCTGCAATGATACTGAATGTAAGCAGGGTGTCTGGAGTTAAAAAAGCAGAACAGGTTTTAAAACAGGAAATCTGTCAGCAGGAAATTCACTGTTAAACCAGATACAATGCTTTGTAGAACTAGTTCAACTGATTGCAATGACACCTTTCACTTATTTATCCATTTCTGAATATCAGAGAAAAAGGACTTTTAACCATATGCAAATGAGAAATTAAGTGCACTAAAGGTGGGGCCAAAGACCACACCCTTACTACTACTTTGTCTGTCTGCCTCTCACTCTTTTTGAATGACAGGGCCAGGGAATATGTGGGGAACCTGTCAGTCAAGAGGAAAAGGTAGAGGTTAGCAGAGGGCGCAAGAGAATCAATGGTGCAAGAGTAGCTTGGACCCGCCCTTAGTGCACTTAACTGCTCATTTACAAATGGATTAAAAGTAATGTTTCACCAGAATGAAGAATGCAACATTCTAACACTAACACTAACAACACTAAGTGATAGGTGTTATTACATTCAGCTGAGCTAACCCATACAAGACAATAGGTCAAATTTATCATTAAAATATACCAATTTTGTGGTGTGAAAAAGTCTCAAACTGTCTAAAATCTGCATCATTGTGTTTGGTTTAACACTGAACTTTGTGGTGACAAAAGTCAATATTTTCTAGACAGCTGAACAAATGTATACTGTGTATGTGCTCTGTTTAAACTCTGTAGAGGTTATCATTCAGTCCACAAGTTTTGGCGCCTTGAGGCAAGTTTGATAACATAGGCTCCCATCTAAAAGAGGACATCCTGTTGTTGGTAGATGGACCCAAACAATTCTGATTAAAAAAAAAGTGTGCAATGTGTCTCAAATGTTCATGTACAATAAGTAGGCAGTAATGTACCGGTAATTAAGAATAATCATTGCTTTCAATGTATGCATCTTTGCACAAGGAGCAATGTACTGCTATATGAAGTGCTTGCTTTTGCATGATAGCCATGATATGTACAGTGAAGACCAAAAGTTTGGACACACCTTCTCATTCAAAGAGTTTTCTGCATTTTCATGACTATGAAAATTGTAGATTCACACTGAAGGCATCAAAACTATGAATTAACACATGTGGAATTATATACTTAACAAAAAAGTGTGAAACAACTGAAAATATGTCTTATATTCTAGGTTCTTCAAAGTAGCCACCTTTTGCTTTGATTACTGCTTTGCACACTCTTGGCATTCTCTTGATGAGCTTCAAGAGGTAGTCACCTGAAATGGTATTCCAACAGTCTTGAAAGAGTTCCCAGAGATGCTTAGCACTTGTTGGCCCTTTTGCCTTCACTCTGTGGTCCAGCTCACCCCAAACCATCTCGATTGGGTTCAGGTCTGGTGACTGTGGAGGCCAGGTTATCTGGCGTAGCACCCCATCACTCTCCTTCTTGGTCAAATAGCCCTTACACAGCCTGGAGGTGTGTTTGGGGTCATTGTCCTGTTGATAAATAAATGATGGTCCAACTAAACGCAAACTGGATGGAATAGCATGCCGCTGCAAGATGCTGTGGTAGCCATGCTGGTTCAGTATGCCTTCAATTTTGAATAAATCCCCAACAGTGTCACTAGCAAAGCACCCCCACACCATCACACCTCCTCCTCCATGCTTCACGGTGGGAACCAGGCATGTAGAGTCCATCCGTTCACCTTTTCTGCGTCGCACAAAGACATGGTGGTTGGAACCAAAAATCTCAAATTTGGACTCATCAGACCAAAGCACAGATTTCCACTGGTCTAATGTCCATTCCTTGTGTTCTTTAGCCCAAACAAGTCTCTTCTTGTTGTTGTCTGTCCTTAGCAGTGGTTTCCTAGCAGCTATTTTACCATGAAGGCCTGCTGCACACAGTTTCCTCTTAACAGTTGTTGTAGAGATGTGTCTGCTGCTAGAACTCTGTGTGGCATTAACCTGGTCTCTAATCTGAGCTGCTGTTAACCTGCGATTTCTGAGGCTGGTGACTTGGATGAACTTATCCTCCGCAGCAGAGGTGACTCTTGGTCTTCCTTTCCTGGGGCGGTCCTCATGTCAGCCAGTTTCTTTGTAGCGCTTGATGGTTTTTGTGACTTTGGACACTTTCAAAGTTTTCCCAATTTTTCGGACTTACTGACCTTCATTTCTTAAATTAATGATGACCACTCGTTTTTCTTTACTTAGCTGCTTTTTTCTTGCCATAATACAAATTCTAACAGTCTATTCAGTAGGACTATCAGCTGTGTATCCACCTGACTTTTCCCCAACACAACTCATGGTCCCTACCCCATATATAAGGCAAGAAATCCCACTTATTAAACCTGACAGGGCACACCTGTGAAGTGAAAACCATTTCAGGTGACTACCTCTTGAAGCTCATCAAGAGAATGCCAAGAGTGTGCAAAACAGTAATCAAAGCAAAAGGTGGCTACTTTGAAGAATATAAGACATATTTTCAGTTGCTTCACACTTTTTTGTTAAGTATATAATTCCACATGTGTTAATTCATAGTTTTGATGCCTTCAGTGTGAATCTACAATTTTCATAGTCATGAAAATACAGAAAACTCTTTGAATGAGAAGGTGTGTCCAAACCTTTGGTCTGTACTATATTGTTTGGAGGTGCTGGTGTAACTGGTTTAACATCTTTTTTTTCTAGCATTTTTAGCTACATTAATTAGGTTCACTCCAGATGTGACTTTTTGAAAAGTTGCAGTTTATAAAATTCTCATATCAGTAGGCGGGTAGTGTACAAAAGTTTGAACAACATCTCTAGACAAAATTATTACATTTCAAGAAAACCTGTCATATTGAACATGGTGTCTGAGCTGAAGGGAGCACGTTATAGAGCAGGGAGAACTGAGAAGATTGATATATAGTTTTATAGGAAAACAATTCAGTAAAAGTTGTAATTTATCCATTTAAATTCCTGCTCATTCTGGGCTTTGAAGTCAAGAAGACCGTGCTATTATTCATGACAGCTATCTCTGTATACACAGTCATAGAGGAATGGCGGTCAGTCACTGATAGGACCTCTTCCTCATAGAGGGAAGACTGTCAGTCACTGATAGGACCTCCTTCTCATAGAGGGAAGGTTGTCATCACTGATAGGACCGCCTCCTCAGAGGGCAGACTGTCAATCACTGACAGGACCTCCTCCACATAGATGGAAGCCTGTCATCACTTATAGGACCACCTCCTCATAAAGGGAAGGCTGTCATCACTGATAGGACCTCCCCCTTATAGAGGGAATGCTGTCATCACTGATAGGACCTCCTCCTCATAGACAGAAGGCTGTCAACAGTGATAGGACCTCCTCCTCATAGAGGGAAGGCTGTCATCACTGATAGGACCTCCTCCTTGACTTCAAAGCCCAGAATGAGCAGGAGTTTAAATGGATGAATTACAAGTTTTACTGAATATTTTCCCATAAAACTATATATCAATCTTCTCAGCTCCCCCTACCCTATAACATGCTACCTGAAAATTACTTTACATTTTTCTGATGACAGGTTCCCTTTAAAGCTGCACAAAACTTATCAAACACCTAAAGTAAAATGGTTTATTCATTACATTAATGGCTTTGATACAACCTAACAGAGTCAATGACTCTCAAAAACTGCTTTAAAAAAATACATACTCCCACGAAGGGTAGGTCACGTCAAACATAACCATAGCAAATAGCATTTTCAGTGCACATTGAAAGGGACAGCTCCATTCAGTGTACCTGGCTTCCCCCATGTCATCAATACTGGCTCCGAAATCTCACAAGCTGTCAGTCGAAGAAGAGGGAGAGGTGCTGGGCACCATTACGGTAGAGCAATGGTGCACCACATGGAGCAGCCCTGCCCAAGGTTCCCCAAAAAACTTATTTGCACAAAAATTTAAAATAAGCATTTCCGAAATTTATTGGATCATTTAAACTTTTTTTGTAATAATAAAACTGAAAAGTGGAGCGTGCAAAATTATTCGTCCCCCTTGCATTAATACTTTGTTGCGCCACCTTTTGCTGCGATTACAGCTGCAAGTCGCTTGGGGTATGTCTCTATCAGTTTTGCACATCTAGAGACTGAAATTCTTGCCCACTTCTCCCTTGCAAAACAGCTCGAGCTCTTTGAGGTTGGATGGAGAGCGTTTGTGAACAGCAGTTTTCAGCTCATTCCACATATTCTCAATAGGATTCAGGTCTGGACTTTGACTTGGCCATTCTAAGACCTGGATACGTTTATTTTTGAACCATTCCATTGTAGATTTTGCTTTATGTTTGGGATCATTGTCTTGTTAGAAGATAAATCTCCGTCCTAGTCTCAGGTCTTTTGCAGACTCCAACAGGATATCATCCAGAATGGTCCTGTATTTGGCTCCATCCATCTTCCCATCAATTTTAACCATCTTCCCTGTCCCTGCTGATGAAAAGCAGGCCCAAACCATGATGCTGCCACCACCATGTTTGACAGTGGGGATGGTGTGTTCAGGGTGATGAGCTGTGTTGCTTTTGCGCCAAACATATCGTTTTGCATTGTTTCCAAAAAGTTGGATTTTGGTTTCATCTGACCAGAGCACCTTCTTCCACATGTTTGGTGTGTCTCCCAGGTGGCTTGTGGCAAACTGTAATTGAGACTTTTTATGGATATCTTTGAGAAATGGCTTTCTTCTTGCCACTCTTCCATAAAGGCCAGATTTGTGAAGTGTTCGACTGATTGTTGTCCTATGGACAGACTCTCCCACCTCAGCTGTAGATCTCTGCAGTTCATCCAGAGTGATCATGGGCCTCTTGGCTGCATCTCTGATCAGTCTTCTCCTTGTTTGAGATGAAAATTTAGAGGGATGGCCGGGTCTTGGTAGATTTACAATGGTCTGATACTTCTTCCATTTCAATATGATCGCTTGCACAGTGCTCCTTGGGAAGTTTAAAGCTTGGGAAATCTTTTGGTATCCAAATCCGGCTTTAAACTTCTCCACAACAGTATCACGGACCTGCCTAGTGTGTTCTTTGGTCTTCATGATGCTCTCTGTGCTTTAAACAGAACCCTGAGACTATCACAGAGCAGGTGCATTTATACGGAGACTTGATTACACACAGGTGGATTCTATTTATCTTCATCAGTCATTTAGGACCACATTGGATCATTCAGAGATCCTCAATGAACTTCTGGAGTGAGTTTTCTGAACTGAAAGTAAATGGGCCGAATAATTTTGCACGCCCAACTTTTCAGTTTTATTATTACAAAAAAAGTTTAAATGATCCAATAAATTTCGTTCCACTTCACAATTGTGACTCACTTGTTGTTAATTCTTCACTAAAAATTTTAAATGTTATATATTTTTGTTTGAAGCCTGAAATGTGGAAAAAGGTTGAAAAGTTCCAGGGGGCCGAATACTTTTGCAAGGCACTGTATATATGGGCCTTATATATATGTATGTATCTGTGGGCCTTCAGATATGCCCCAATATATGCATATATTATATTGGCCCCAAATTGCTATGTATATATTTATATATTTATGGTGCCCCCCACATGCCCCCACTCATTATGCCCCAGTTGTCCCAAATAGATAGGTATATACATAGATATACATGTATGCCCCTATATTACTTGTATACCTACATATATATAAATTGACCCTCATGTCCGGGGGCCCCCCCCTGCATCCCCCTGCATGCGCATACCAGCGCGCCTGCAGGAGGGAGAATGCTTCCCTGTCGGGCACATCACAGGACAGAGGATCGATAAGCCGGAGATGTTTAACATAACAGGGACAGGGAAACAAAAGGTTTCCCTGCGCCTGTGTGCCGCGCACCTCCGGCGCTGTAAATACATGGCAATCCTCCGCTTGGGAACAAGCGCCAATGTGCGGGGGCCGGCGCGGTGACGTCATATAACCTCGCCGACCCACGTGCACTTGCCTGCCGGTGCGCGTGCACGCCGGCAGCGCGGGCCGCTCGGGAGCGAGCATGGCCGGGCTTAAATAGCCCGGCCACCCTGCGCTCATCAGAATTGAGCCGGGCGGCCCCTACATGGAGAATCATCCCCAGGACTAATGAGCAACGTCATATCACCGCTCCGACCCACGTACACTTGCCTGCCGGCGGAGACGAGCATGAACCCCCATTCCTGGAGATGGCTGGGTATCATGTCATCTTCCCCCCTGAACCACCAATGGATATTCCCTACAATTCATTCCCCCAGCTGTCCCTACAATTAACCCCTTCATTATCCCTGAACCACCAATGACCCTTTCATTCCCCCTGCATTAACTCCTGCAGTCCCTGATCTACTATATTCCATATTACCCCTGCCATCTGCCAATTAGATTCCCTGCAACCCCTTCGCATTAACCCTTTCCCTGCCAGGACCCCCCCCCCCCCCGACAGTGTTGTGTTTAACCCTTGCTGTACCCCTAGGGACAGCTAGAGATTAGGTTGGGGAGGGCACTGCCTTGGCGGTAACTATAAGTATTTCTGTGTGTGAGTGTATGTGTAGCTAGATTGTGGGAGAGGTTTACGTGGGTTTGTGTAGTGTAGTTAGGTTTTATACTGAGGTTTTGTACTGTATTGTTGTGCGGCTGTATATATATATATATTTTTATATACGTCAACATAAATATATATAGATAAAGTCTAAATAATTAGACTGTAGACATGTAGTATTGTATAGTAAATATTTTATTATTTACGATACTGTTTACATTGTCTTTGTGTAGCCGCCATAGTACAGTGTAGTACACATAGGGCAGGGAATAGACAGCAGTAAGGGAATAAATAGGTGGAGCTAGCAATAGCCGGCCACGCCTATCTATGCATATTGATTTTTAATATTACTCAAAATATTAATAATTAGTATACCCTACAACAGAGGTGACAAAAACCCTTTAAATAAAACTAAGCAGTGCATAATATAGTTAGCTTCAATGTCAGATTTCACATTTTCATACAATTTGCTAAATGTTTAGAAGCAGTTAAATGAACACAGATGGATTTGACATTTAAGAAAGAAGCCTTGTAATTATCGTAGAAATAACATAATGATAATTGTATCAACTGTAAAATGAACAAACTGAATAACATTTACCTCAGCTTATATATTAATCATTATGCTTAGAGAAAAGGGTGAAAGGCAGATCTGAAACATTTAAAGGATACTCAGCACTGGGCAGAGCTAGAGATATTAGGACATCCACAGTATATATGCACAATGACCTGGATTCACACAGATATATTTCATCTACTTCATTTGATGTTTATGTGTGTGATTAAAACATATCCAGAGTGTTTTCCATAATATTAACATCCAGAGTGCGCCACAACGAAACTTTTGCCTTTGATCACATCTGTAATGCAGTGTATAAAATCACTGTTTGCCAGCAGTACAACGTCCTGTGTATGAAGGATCTTTATGTGGTGAACAATCGCAATAATAATCATTCATTCCAGAAAAGATGAATAAAACTAAGTAATGCACCCAAACTACTGTATTAATTTTCAGCAGGATAATGCTCACCCACACACAGAAAGGGTTGCACACTTCCTTGCCCTGTCCGATTGCCGGATTTATCTCCAATAAGCATTTTTGGGACTAGCTGGGACACCAGCTTCTGCAATCTATATGTGAGCAGATCTACAGGTCCAGGTTCAACATCTGTGGGTAAATGTGGCGCAGGATACCATATGGAACCTGTATGCCTCCATGCCCAACTGTATCACATCTTGTATCCTGGGTAGAGGTGGCTCAACAGGTTCCTAGAGCCTCCTTTCAATTGTATAGTTTTCCCCAATAAATTTAATTATTGTAATCACACATCTAATATTGTAATCACACACTGTTGCTAGTGGGGCTTAGGCTACTTTCACACTAGCGGCAGGCCTGATCCAGCAGGTGAAGGGTGCTGCCGGATCAGGACTGCCGCAGCGACATGTGTGGAGCCGGAACCGCGCTCCGGCCCCACACATGTCACACAGTACATACATACACATAGACACACACACATATACACAAACAAATACACATACATACTTACATGCTCCCGGCAGGTCTTTAGAGCGCCGGAGGAGCAGGACGGCTCGCACAGGTGACGATTCCCCACAGCGCCCTCTGCCCTGTCTGTCCTGTCCCTCCGGCGCTCTGAAGACCTGCCGGGGAGCATGTTAGTATGTATGTGTATTTGTATGTATATATGTCTGTGTATGTTTATGTGTATGTCTATGTCTGTATGTGTGTAGTATTGTGTGTATGTGGTGACGGATCCGTCATGAACTCCATTGAAAGTCAATGGAGGGCGGATCCGGTTACCATTGTGGTCACACCAGACGGATCCGCCCCCATTGACTTGCATTGGGGGTCATTCCGGATCCATCTTGGTGCGGATGCCTGGACCGGTGAGCATGCTGCGGTTTGTTCTCCGGTCTGAAGACGGAACGGAATGCTTTCAGGAGCATTCCGTTGTCTTCAGTTCAGTTTTGTCCCCATTGACAATGAATGGGGACAAAACTGAAGCGTTTTATTCCGGTATTGAGCCCCTATGACGGAACTCAATACCGGAATTTTAAAACGCTAGTGTGAAAGTAGCCTTACAATCTAAGGTCCCTAATAGTATGTCTTTGAAGTGTGGGGATAAAACTGGTGTGCCCAAAGGAAACCCACACAAACCCCATACAGATGTTATTCTTGGTCGGATTTGAACCTAGGACCTCAGTGCTGAAAGGCACCAGTGGTAACCACTTAGCCATCATGCTGCCTACAGTTGAATATGTTGAGGCTACTGCCACATAATTGGGCTGAGACATGGAGGATGAAGCATGAAGAACCACACAGCCATTCAAGCTGCAGATATTCTTATTCTGTTTACTCATTAGAACGAGATGGTTTTGCATTGTTCATTGTTAAAGGCTGCACAGTAACCCACAAATCACGTGGCCATTATGAAAGAACACTATATAAACAATCTGTTTCTAATGAAGTAATGAAATGCTTCCACAGCTTGCATGGTTATACCCTTACTCTACCACTACTAATCACTATAGATTTAACGTGTCTACTCTTAATGTGAGGGCTTTATAAAGAAAATATTACTGCATCTGTTTCCTACAAACATTTTAAAGTATTTTCTTGAGACACAGCTTTCCTGCTTAGAAAGGAGAACTGATGTTTGGTTATCACTGGGATTTGGATCAGGATCATCATCTCCAGCTATGAGCTCAGTGTGTTGTTTAACATTCAGGACATCTTACCACTGAGCCACTGTTTATAAGTTAGGAGAGAAGAGAGAAATCCCTTGATGTGTGCATCTTAAGAACTATGATCAAAAGTTTTGTCATTTCTTTAGGACAAGAAAACAAATAGTAATTATCTCTAGACCAAAAGATGAAGAGCTGATTATTGACTCTCTAGTGTCCCACGTTGTTATCTCCTCAACAAGTAGGCAGCAGCTAAATGTTTCTGTCACATTATTCTTTAGATTTGTCTATGGATTTACTTAAGAACATTCCATTAAGAATAACATAGTAGATATAACATTTAGCTACAAACAAGAGCAATTATTTAGTAGTAAAAGCAACACAAGAGAAATAATGGATAACTTGGATTATTTGCAAGATTAGAAACTATCCCTGAGAGATTACTAATGAGACTGAATTAATTAAAGCCTTTTGTAGAATAAAAAACCCTCTTTAGATTGTCTTCCAGGCACAGTTTAAATAAACGTAAGAAATAAACTTAAGAAATACCCCCTACGTAAGAACAGTGTAATTACATATAATGTAATGAATGTGAAAATAAGACTTTTGTATATACAGTAACTTTGCATAGCACACAGATTAATGGGAATGTCTCAGGGTTGGATGAAACATGTAATATCAGCTCAACAGCATTTACCTGGATAACAAAATGAGAGATTGTTTCCAAAAAACAAGTATGAGTCAGAATAATGAGCACAGAAATTCAATCAGAATATTGACCTACACAGCGATATGCAACGAAATCTATAATGAAATAATACTTAAGAATTATAACTACACTGATGTGTCAAAAAGTAATTTCACTTGAAAATATGTTGTCTTACATATCAGGATATAATTAACAACCATTTCGTCGGTACCACGTCTCGAATTATATAAATCTATTTTCATGTAAGAAGTAATATGAAGTAGTCAAAGAAATCAACTTGAAGAAACAATCTGAAAATATATAAACCTCCTGTTGCAGCCATGTAAAAGCCTGAGCTCCAGGAGGGTTTTCATAGAGTCCCATAGTAAAGTAAAGCTTGCAAATACAAGCCATCTGCACATGAGAAAGTACTTCCCAAGAAGTTATCAAACATACAGTACCAAATAAACATCTAAAAATTGCAACCTCACTAGATTCAGGTAAGGTCCGCATTCATATCCTCTCAAAAAAGAAAAAAAAAACTGGGCAAAAATTCTAATAAATGCACTACACTATGGGAGACACCATTTCTATAAAAGTATCAAATAAAGTCATAGATGATATGACAAAAACATGGCAGAGATGCACACTACTTAGGCTGGGTTCCACTATGTTTTAGCTCCCCCACTGGGATCTCCATCTGGAAAATGGTATTCAAACGAGTGTGTTTACTTCAATGAGGCAAAGAACTCAATAGGATTCATGTTTGGACTCTGTTTGACCTGCTAGCCATTTCTGTCTTTTTTTTGCAGGACAGAATAGAGCTATCAATTAATGGCAAGCAGGCCCAACAACGTCAAAACATTAATTCTGTCAACTTCATTTGTCCCTTTGAAGTATATGATTGAATATTGTTTTTGGCTATTCAAATGTATACTTCTGTTGGAGTGTCTAAAACACGGTGGAAACCCAGCATTAAAACATGTGTATATATATATATATATATATAATATCTATAAGGGTATGACTAAATGGCACAGTCATATGGAGCTTGTGACATGGCAATGCTGTGTTCGAGTAAGGGCCACAGCGAGCTCTAATTAAATTAATTTAATGAGACCGCACTGTCTAGTAGGTCTGCGTTGTTAAAAGCTGGGCAAAATTGAAGGTGCCGCACCACTATTAACAATACAGACCCACTGAACAGGTAGAACCTGCTATGACCCTTACTCGAACACACCACAGCCATGTCACAAGTGCCACACAATCATGCCATGAGGTTTGTACCTTAATAATCACAACTACAAACTTGGAGATCTTCCTTTAACTTATGGTCTACCAATTAGAGAGTCCTACTTTAATGAGCTTTCCATTATTTCTGATGTAGATCAACGTAGATACAACTTTATTTCTTGGTCTGATGCTATGATTAAGGCCTATTTACATGACCAGATTATTAGGCTGATTATTGGGAATGGATGTAAGTATGAAGGCTCATTCTTGATAATGCCTGTGCATCAGCTCACGTAAAGGGTCCTTTAGGCAGGGAGATACGGAGATGTGAGTTCTAATATGAACCTATATATTTCCAGCTTGCTTCAAAAGCCAATTGAATCAGTGGAAGATCTTTCACAGTAGTCAATGCCTTGTAACACTCTGTATGGTAAAGACCTGGAGGGGATGTGTATCTCACCCTGAATGCTCAGATGAGTGAGGTAAAAAGAATTCAGGAAGCTGTATTGTTTCAACAAAGCATAGTTTGCTGAGACATTGTTTAGGTTATTTCATGGGCTGGATTTTTATGGAACAGCATGTACTTGTTGGTAGAGGGATGTGCTACCCCCTCCCTTCCAGTAGAACACTTTCTCCTAACCTGAGGCAGACCCGAATGTTGCTACTGGGATCATTACTGTGGGGATAAAGACATAGCTGAGAGCTTCACTCAGAGTCAGTGCCTGGAATCTGCATGGCCTGGTGGTTGTGCAAAGCCTGATTCCTCTGTGTTTGGATTTGAAGTATATAGGTGAGGTAACCTAATGTATAGTTAGCACCCAGGCGGGCATGGTGATTTACTTTTTGCATGTCACACACATGTGGATGCATAAAAAGGGACTAATGAACTTGTATGCTACTGTCTTGTGTTGGATGGAAAATAAAAGCTGTTTGGGCTTTTAACCCCAAAATCTGTGAGTCTATCATTGCCATTCCCATCACAAGCACCCAGATTTGAGACACATTAAAACATTAGCAAATTGAATTTCTTGTCTAGAACATTACATACAGCATGCATGTCCCAAGTAGACAGCAAAAAACAAACACACATGGAAACAAATTCATTATTGTTTTAGTGTTAGACAGGATCATATAAAAAAAGCTATTTGAAGGGCTTTACTCAATTCTCCATTACAAGTCACAGCATATCACTAAGATATGATATCAGTTGTTGATCAGTGGTGACCCAACTGTCTGGATGCCTTCCATATTCAAAATGAAGTACAAGCAGCCAGGGGTGGATTGGAAATAGACCTTACAGAGAAATTTCATGGTGGGCCGATGCTCAGGGGCCACCTGAGCCCTCCTCACGGCCAACCAGTGGAAGTTTTTGGGAATGTATTTTGTGATGGATTGTGGTATTTGGCTCTGTTGGGGTGGTATAATGTGCCACAATATGGTATTGGTGGCCCTGTCTTCCATCAGTTTGGACCAGACTACAAAATAGGGCCACTTTTAGTTTTTTTTCCAGGGCCACTTTAAGTTCTCAGTCCGCCACTGCAAGCAGCACTAGTTAACACTGCGGTTCATTTAAAGTTTTGTACAGTGGCACTTATGCCCAGTTGCATTGCAGGAAAATGCATTACTTGTCTATTCATTTGATTCCATCCTGGCTTCTCTGTCATTCGGAGAATTTCTAAGGGTCCCACAAGTGGGATTTCACATCCTTGCACTATATAATAATCGTTAACAGGGTAATAGGAAAATACTGTTTTTCATAATTCATTGTCTTATGTGTAACATACAACATTTGCTTCTATGTAAGGTCTTATTCACTGTCTGCTTGGGACATGTTTCAATGGTGTTCTAGCAAAAAATTACAATGTGTTAATATTTATTCTGAAAACAAAATACAATGTGGTGCCTAAATGGGTAGGCTGATATGGTAGACACATGCGTATCTCCCTGGTTCCTATTTCCTCTGGGAAAGCGCTGGTTATGACAAAATTATGAATAATGTTAGATAAATACTTTGTCCTCCTACATGGCCAGCTTCTAAGCCTAATTATTGTATCAGGCCATAAAATAAGGCCATGTGTATTAAATCTACTTCTGAAATAATCGATATGCTTCTCTATCAAGCAGGGTTCTTGAGCTGGCAAACTATGTGTTAGATGTTCTTCAAGTTCAGTGAAGCTTATTTGAAATGATTCCATTATTTCTGTGTTTTGGAAGCTGTAAATGATTGAGATGTAGTGTTTCTTATAAACTCATCTTCTTAGAGGCTTCAAATGCATCAACCCAGAAAAGCAGAGATGCATCTGCATGGCTGTGGGAATGTTTATGATTAGAACAGCTATAAAATGAATGCGTGCCTAAACTTCAAAACAGCCTTTCCCAGCTAAAATTTGAAGACCACAGCTCTATATTAAGTAAGACGACTTTTCTAAACTCATTGGCCTTCCTGGGTGACAGTTTTTAAATTATTGGTGGTTCTCAAATATTTGTAAAACAAACAAATGTATGGATTATGCATGAGGCAAGATTGAAATGTTATTGAACATATGGCATCATATGTCAGGGCTCTACGAACGCCCTACAGCCGGTTTAGAATAAAGTAAATAATTGTTCATAGTTTATGTAATGGGAGCATAATCTTTGCCGTCACATGATGCAGAAGACAACCCTTTCCATTGTTCAGTTATTACATCTTTCTTTACCATGGGTTCATACATGTAAATGTGTAATGATGAGGCAGGCTGAGAACAATCCCCCTAACAGAATTATGGATATAGCAAATACGATAAACAAGACAATCCAAGACCTTAACACAGAGAATGTTGAGTAGGGAACACTTACTGTAAATTGTATACCCACTGATTTTAACAAGACGGGTTTCTCTTACTTATCCTTGAATGGTCTTGTTGATGTGCAATAAACTTGCATTTTGGACCAAGTATCTAGGTAAGCATAATAATGTCAGAAGAAGTTATGAACTGATGGGGCTAACTTTAAAGATGTCCAACATTTAAAGTCACACAAGGGGCATGAGCTTCTCCTGCTGAGGAGGGCATCCTAGTGGTCCTATACTTGTGATAACCATGAAGCTTAATATTTATTGTATATTCATATAAATTAGACATTAAATCACATCATGACATGAGCAGTGGTGCTTAATGTCCAGCAGCAGTTGCAAAAATAAAAATTATTTTGGGTGTATAAAAGAGAAATAAAAAACTCTGATCCCAATGTAATAGTACCCCTTTATAAAGCCCTTGTGACACCACATCTCAAACATGGGATTCATTTCCGGGCTCCACGTTCTTAAAAAGATATCAGACACTGGAGAGGGTTCAAAAGTTTGCTTCCAATGATTGCCTAATTGTTGATCTGAGGGCAGAGGTGCATTTACATCTAGTAATCATCCTCTCTTTATTCATCTCCATACGCATAAATATTCATTACTTGCTCGCAGTACATACCTATTTACAGAGTGATGTGCTGCCAACGAACAATGGTTTTACATGCTACATAAAAAGATATGATCACTGAGCAATGATTTGTTATTTCATGGGGTGACTGACAGCACAATTTGCAAGGGGCATTATTCTTACAAATGCTCATTCTTGATAATTGCCCCAATCCTCGGCCGTCTAAAGGGGTTTTTAGATGGCTTTTGCAGTGCACTGTGGTGGCAACACTGTATAACATTGTTATTTGAGAAGTTATTTGGAGCATACAGTATTTTAGAGTACAGTATCCTGTTATATTGTGTGTATATTTAGGCACTGTTTGGTATGGTGATTGGTTCACTGACAGTCCAACTTACAGTATCATACAGGGCACAATCCAGTGTATAGCTTGTCCTGTATAAAGAAGCTGAACGCATTTGAAAGTAGTTTGACCTGGTCAAAGTAAATAAAATTGACATACAAAGGTGACCATACACATTAAATACATATCTGGACTCTACACAGACAGAAACTGTCAAAGGAAAGGAGGATTCAGCATGTCCAACATGCCCAATCTTTTGCTCTCAAGGGAATGAAGTAGTCACCAGAGGTTTCTGAAGGTGACTTACTCCCCTCTGCATATTGAGGGCATGTGTATCAATCAATAGTTATTTCCACAAAGTGTCTACAATGTTATCATGTTCTTGCCCAATGCAAATCTAACACTGAGTATTGTACCTACTTCTCCAACCATAACATTTAAATAAACTAAAGTCAGGGGCGTAGCTATAAGGGGTGCAGAGGTAGCAGTTGCTACCGGGCCCAGGAGCCTGAGGGGACAAGTTACACCTCAGGCTGGAGGGAAGGGGTTAGGTCTAGAATTTGGCATAGGAGGGTGCTATTTCAATTTTTGTCTCAGGCAGCACAAAGACTATGTGCTTCCCTGCCGCCTGGTGACAAAGCACTGAAGGTAGGGGGGCCCAAGCTGAACTCTTACACCAGGGCCCATGAGCCTTTAGCTACGCCCCTGCCTACAGTCAGGGAGGATACACATGATTCTATGAAAGAATGTTAAATAATTGCTTATTTAATAGCCCAGATAGACTACTGCAAAGGGTTAATTTCTGTAATTTCATGATGTAATTTGTTATGTTTGTGCACTTAATAGCACTGTATGGACAACTAAAAGTTAACACCTTGCCTCACTGTGTCTGGTTTCCCAGGTGATGGACCTGAATAAGCTCCTTAGTTAGTTGGTCTAGTTTTGGCTCAATTGAAAGGAAGACCTTCATGTACAAACTCCTTAGAGCTAGGCCCAAGTTTAGAGACTTTCTCAGACACTTTAACAGCCAAGTGTACTCCAGAGAGAAGAAAGCTAGAGGGTCAAGAACCCAGAGGACCATGCATTGGAATCAAACATCAAGATGTTGTGCAAATCTATGGCAGAGAGACCATACTGCTGTGGAAATCAACATTGCTTAAGCGTCCCCAATATTTTGAGATGGGTTGGCAACCCATTTTCTAAATTGTACACCTCACAGTCCTGGAGTTGAAGAAGGATTTAACAACAAACCTTATTGCATATTTGTAGTTCTGATGAGAGTTTTTAGAAAGAGAGGGAGTGAAATAGAATACTACAACCTCCATCATTGCTGCTGTCCATATTCTGCTAATAGGAAAGAATCGCACTGTGATTGCACTTTAGTAAAGAGAGACTAATTTATTGACGCCAGCTGTCCTGCCTTGCACCTTGACAAACACCTAACAACACAGGCACACCTTCTACTATTGAACAGGAGCCCCAACTCCAGGGAATGCCCCATTGCAAGAAAGAGTGTCCCTCCTATCACTGCCCTGCCCCAGGGAGAGCTGGTTGAGGAGTTTGCAACTGTGACCCACATGACCACACTCAAAGCTATAATTACCACTCCCTTCTTTCTCCACACACTACCTCATGGGTCTCTACACTTATCTACTACAGGGCTTAGGCCACAGTAAGCTCATAACATGTTTGTGAGTAACATTTGGTGTATATTATGAGAAAATCTTCTGATTTTCTGATGCTGGACCTGTCTATATGCTATAATCAGCCTGGGTAGTATACATCAGCATAGCTATTATTTCACTTTATTGAAAAATGTAGCAAACTATGTTGTCCAATACTGGGGCAATCCGACAGAAGGATAAGTGTACCATGCTGTACAAAAGTTTTTACAGTGAGAGTCAACTATATGGCATATATTTGCCGTATACTGTATGTTGAGATATTTTTCAGGAATATATGTTAAACATTGGTGTGAACTCTATACTCAGTGCATTGTAGAGACTATGAATTTTAGCATTTAAAGAGGTTGTCCGAGCTTTTAATATTGATGACCTATCCTCAGGAAATGTCATAAATATCAGATGGGTGGGGTCCAACCCCCGGCACCCCCGCCGATCAACTGTATGTGGAGACATTGCGTGCAGTGTGCAAATGTAGGAATTAGGGATGAGCGAACTTTTGAATTTTACAAAAAAATTTGCTTCGTGACAAATTATTTCACCACGAAGCTCATTTTTTTGTAAGTAGTGGCTGCAATGACAGGGAGCTGCGATAGTGCTGCCCCCGTCATTGTACCCCTCAGATGCCGTGTTCATACATGATTGCGGCATCTGAGTGCAAAAAATGTGTAAAATTAAAATAAAAAAATAAAATCATACTTACCTCCTCCATTTGCTCGCGACGGGCCGGCCGCCGCCATCTTGCTTAAAGATCTGGCCCGAAATCTCGCGCGGCGTGAGATTACGTCAGATCTTAAAGCAATATGGCGGCTGATGGCCCGTCGCGAGCAAATGGAGGAGGTAAGTATGGATTTTTTTGTTTTTTACACTATTTCAGGTTAAACCGATTCGCTGACACAAAACACGAGGAAATTCGGCTTCTAGGGGAATCGAATTTATCCTGAAATTCGGATCGAATTCCACTTCGTGGGATTCGATTCGCTCATCTCTAGTAGGAATAAATAAATAAAACTGTGAAATCACAGAGGATGGCTATCTTCAGATTTGCTCATTGCACAGCATTGTGGGTGATTTCACATTCCTGGGCTTCTTACTTTCACTTTGTAACACGTGAAGCTGCCATTTTAGGAAAAATGTATTCTTTACCACAAATTGCGAGGAAATTTGGATTTGTTGCTTATCAAAGTTTTTCCTAAACATCGGACCGGATTCCCCTTCGAATGCTTCGCTTCAATGAACACTAGTCTACAGTATGGAACTTTTTCACAATATTAGAATTTTCTGAGATATTAAATTTTAGTTTTTCATTAGCTGTAAGCCATAATCATCAACATTTAACAAAACAAAGTCTTGAACTGTAATGAATCTATATAACAGATGGGTTTTACTTTTTGAATTGAATTACTAAAATATACTTTTAGATGATGTTCTAATTTATTGAGATGCACTTGTATGCCATTCATACAACAAATAATTTTACAACTATATCTTCTAGGTCTGCCCTGGATACACATAATTACACATCCTTCCCAAAATCTTAAAGTACTCTTATTTTACTGGCTTTTCAAGTTTTTCTTCTGTAAAGAACTTTTAAATCATGTCTCCATAATGACCGTAAGTTAAAAACTTGGCAAGGAGTAGGTTAATGAAACAAAGGTAAGAGCTAGTATTTACTGACACACCCTCAAGTCGTCACACTAGCAGGAGTTTACTCAGTAAGAAGCAGATGTACACACACTCTGTAACATACATATGAACACATGTATCTCATATAAAGGACGTCCCGATGGATTAGTCAATTTCACAAACATCTGGTATCAAATTAAATTAACAAGATATTAACACAAAGCAAACCAAAGTCAATTAACCGTAACTTAATCATTGTATAAATAAAATATAACGTGTAATAGGATTAGCTGAAGGCACTTAAAGTCACGAAATATTAATTTTATTGTGTCCTTCGGGCTACTGAGAGTTCAAAATGACTTTTTAGAGCAGAGTTATTGTGAAGCTTAGTGTATCTATACAAGGTTGAGTAGATTTCCAATGACATATGTACAGTAACAGTCCACGTGTTTGGCATAATAATGGATATTGAAAGCTGGTACTTACCAAGAAGAGACAGGATACCACATGCAGTCCAAACAGTTAAGGACATTCCTATGCTACCGGTGTTTTGTAGGATTCCTTTAGGGGAGATAAAAATTCCTGCTCCTATGATAGTCCCGATTATTATAGAGATTCCTCTCAATAAGGTCACTTTCTTTTTCAGTTCCACCTTTCCTCTGCTGTCGGTATTTTTACCCTTTTTTGAGGGTAACATATCTTGTGATTCCTTTTCCAGGTAGCAGCTGCCTTTGGATATCATGGACACATCAGCAGAAGCAGATTTCTTATACATGGTTAAAAGAGCAATGGTCTAAAAGTGAAATTGAAAAATAAAAAAAAAAGTGCAGTGCAGGTAGAACTGGTCTCTACTTCTCCAATATACCGTCGGCAATGTAAAGTTTCCAACTTGTTTTTCTCAGTTGCTCTCAGTAACACCTGCTGCTTCACTGCCCTATTATTAAAGACCAAGTCAGCTTCCTCATGGGTTTGATGATTTGTACAGCATTTAGTCTGCTGTCACACTAGGTTATTTCTGCCGAATGATGATGCAAATTCCCCAGGTTTGCATCAGCCACATGAAAAAAAAAAAACTTTGGATTACTCAGCAGTTCTTACGACAAAGGAGCACATTGCACAAGGATAGACTTGATCTTCTTACACAAAATCTGGAGGAGAAACAGGAACTCCTGTTGTTATAAGCAGATCATTGTGACTTGCAAAATTGCTTTGAGATAGAGAACAAAGCTTATTCATTTACATGTATCTATGAAGGTTAAACGTCTGATGCTTCTACTGTACTTCACCCGTTTTTTGTTCACAGTGACTATGCATACACCTAGAAATACAAGTTTTAGTAGTTCCATGCACAGATGTGTCTCCCAGTATATATAAAGAATCAAATATTGTCTCTCTTTTGAACACATTTCAATTGCTATATATTCAATAACTTTAGTCTAAAGCAGCACTACGGACCAGAGATGGTGCCTCACCCCTGTCATAGGCCTTAAATAGTGCCTGGGTTAGGTTTCTTTTTATGGTCACAAAATGTTTTTGCTTCGTAGTTTTCTAACTATCTTGACTACAGATGAACAAAGTTCTCAAAAATTCACCAAATTTCACAAAGAAATTCGCTTTATGATGAATTACTTCATCACAAAGCATAGTTTTTTGTGGGTATAATGGTGGAACTATGATTGTGCCACCTCTCGTTATTGAAAACCTTGGATGCCACATTCAACGCTGATCGTGGCATCTGAGATGACCATTAAGGGTTATCAGGGGTTAATCTGTAAAAGAAAAAAAAAAGAAATGCTCACTTTATTCATTTGATCGCAAAGAGTCCACTGTGGCCATCTTGATTGAAATCTCGTGCGGTGTGTGATGACATCGCACTGGACGTTGTGGTGACGTCATATATAACTGTGCATGAGATTTTGCGCAGGATCTTCAATCAAGTTGACAGACTCTTTGTGCGCAAATGGATAAGGTGAGTATGATTTTTTATTTTTTTACCATCATTGTAGGGAATTGATTCGTTACCATGAAACACAAGGAAATTCAGTTTCGCAGTGAATCGAATTTTCCCTGAAATTCAGATCAAAGTCCACTTCATGAACTTCGATTCTCTCAACACTAATCTTGACTATCCCATTTGTCTACTGGAGTACAACTTTTATATAGCACTATGGAATATGATAACATTGTAATTAGTGTTGAGCGAGGCGAAGCATCCGAGGCAGAATTCAGTCAGAATTTTTGGAAAAATTTGATTCACCACAAAGCTAAATTTGCTTGCGCTTCGTGGTAACGAATCAGTTTTCTTAAAATGGCTTCTGGAATTGTCTTAGAACAGAAAAAAAATACTCACCTCATCCACTTGCTCGTGCACAGGCAGTCCGCTCCTCACTTGACATCATTGTCACCATGTGATCATGCTGCACTCCCATGCAGTGATGTCATCACACTCAGTGCAGATCATTCGCAGGTCTTTTTCAATCAAGAAAGGAGCGGACTACCTTAGTGTGAGTAAGGGCTCGTTCACATCACCATTCAGCCCTTCCGTTCTCCTGCTCCGTTATAGAAGGAGAAGAACGCCTTTTGGGTTTTAAAAAAAATCAGTCACCTCATCCACTTAGGGCTCGTTCACATCACTGTTCAGCCCTTCTGTTCTCCTTCTCCGTATAGAAGGAGGATAACGGAAAGGACGGATTCGGAACATAATTGAGCTGAACGGAGCCTACGGACCCCACCGGAAAGGACGAATTCGGGACATAATAGAGCTGAACGGAGCCTACGGACCCCATAGACTATAATGGGGTCCGTTAGGTTTCCGCTCAGAAGATGATTTTTGAAGCAGAGACAAAAGTCCCTGTGCACAACTTTTGTCTCCGCTCCAAAAATCATCTTCTGAGTGGAAACCTAACGGACCCCATTATAGTCTATGGGGTCCGTAGGCTCCGTTCAGCTCTATTATGTCCCGAATTCGTCCTTTCCGGTGGGGTCCGTAGGCTCCGTTCAGCTCTATTATGTCCCGAATTCGTCCTTTCCGTTCTCCTCCTTCTATAACGGAGCAGGAGAACAGAAGGGCTGAACAGTGATGTGAACGAGCCCTAAGTGGATGAGGTGACTGACTTTTTTCAAAACCCAAAAGGCCATATTGCACTAGGGTATTGCTTTTTTTTAACAGCCTTTAGATGTGTGCACTTATGTCTAAGTGGGCATTAAAAATTGTTCCATTGATTGATAGATTGAATAGGGTCGGCGAAGCTGCCAAATCCAAATTTGTCAAAAGTTCGCTCATCTCTAATTGTAATACTTTCTAAGAAACAAAAATGCAAACATAGGTGCAGTCCCTCATTACTAATTCACAAGTCAGTGTTTGATCAACGATTTCCATCAAAACAGAACAAAAACACAGAACAGGTGCCAATTTTTCCATTATATCTTATCTATGTGGAGGCTCCACTCCTGGTTTTGGCTCACAATCACTGATGGAAATCACCAACCAAACACTGATCAAAACATTGACGTGTGCATTTGGCTTAAGGTAGTGATGTTTTTCTAACAAAATTATTTTCTCAACATGTAGGCAAAACTCTATTGCAAGCCATCCTCCTAGAATCACTAATGGTGCTGTGATGATCATGGTGATTTATCTTCTTCATGTCTCCAAGCATAAATATGGGAGAATACAGCATATAATCCAATACAATTGTTCCCTTAGATGATCTGTTATTGCTGATAAATAAAAAAAAATCTTATATTTACCCAGGTTACCAAACAACTATTGTATCTTATTAAAATTGTTAAAATAGTTAAAAATGGCGCAGAGGCAACATGTTTCAATAATGATCTGGGACCTTCCTAAAGCATGAATACCATTGAAACTTCCACCTTATTTCTAAAAACTTCCACTGGGGTCAACTTGCTGTTCTGAAGGTGTCCATGGCTCTTCCACCAGATTCCCCTACACTTGCAAGCTCAGCATGTTCTGAATGGATAGAGCACCACTGTCAGACACCTCCTGTGAGAAAAAAGGATTGGGCATGTGAAAATCTAATAGTCTGATCAGGTGTGTATATAGAAATCATTGGGCACCATTGCAAGAATTTGAATTGGGTCCCCATGCCCTGCCCCTACCGCTACCCAACCCCATCCTCTCTCACTGCCTGCCCTGCCTGCACTGGAACAGAACACCACAATCTAATTACATGTACACCTAGCATTACCCAATGACCTGTGCCCCGTCTTTTATATAGTGTGCAATCCTTCCCCCATGGACTGTGCCAGCTGCTGCTTATTATATAGTGTGCCATATGCCCCCCTTCCTTGACCTGTTCCTGCTGCTGTTTCACCCTTCCCCCATCCCCTCTCCCTCCCACAATGCTGACTTATTGCATGTGCAGCTGTAGCTGACTGCCACTGTGGCAGAGCATAGTCAGGGCCTGGGGCAGAACTTCACAGTGCTGGACTGGAATCTGGACAGGTGACAATGCTACAGATAAGGTCAGGTTCAGACTGGTCAGTCAGGTCACAGTGCGACATATGCTGGTAGAGAAACAGGGTCAGGTCAAGGTATTGTATTGTAGAGATAATTAAAAACTACTTTACTTGCTAATAAAATGAATTTTAAAGTTTCTCCTACTGCTGCAGAACCTCCTAATGGACACCCCAACTGCTGCAGTACCTCATAATACACACCTCAGCTGCTGTAGGACTTTATCATACACACCTCAGCTGCTGCAGGACTTCATAATACACCCCTCAGCTCTACAGCTACTTCAGAACCTAATATTACACACCTAAGCTGTTTCAGAACATAATAATACTTACCTCAGCTGCTGCAGAACCTCATAATACACCTCAGCTGTTACAGAACATCATAATACACCCCTCAGCCGCTGCAGAACCTCATAATAGACACCTCAACTGCTGTAGAACATCATAATGCATACCTTAGCTGCTGCAGAACTTAATCATACACACATCAGCTGCTGCAGAAACTCACAATAAACAATTAAACTGCTGCAGAACCTCATAATACACACCTCAGCTGTTGCAGAAGAAAATAATATAAACCACAGCTGCTGCAGAACCTCATAATACACACCTCAGCTATTGCAGAACATAATAATATACATCTCAGTTGCTGCAGTACCTCATAATATATCTCAGCTGCAGCAGAACATCATAATACACACCTTAGCTGATGCAGAACCTCATAATACACACCACAACTGCTGCAGAACCTCATAGCAAAACACCTCAGCTGCTGCAAAACCTCATAATAGAAACCTTAACTGCTGCAGAACTTTATAATACACACCTCAGCTGCTGCAGAACCTCATAATACACACCTCACCTGCTGCAGCACATGATAATCTGATGCTACAAAACACATAAGGCTATAATCACATCTGTGTTAGAGGCCTCCATCGTAGATCAGGTCATAAATGGGCTGCACACAATTTTGCAACCTGCCAGGTGCATAATGAAAACCCATCAGATCTCATCATAGTCATTGGGATCCGTCATGTGTTGTTTGTGAAGTGCCACATCCAGTACTACCATGATTTTCATTGTTGTGCTCCTATGACAGAGCAGAAAAGAGAAAGTCACTAGTACAGATGTGAACAAAGCCTAATACACACCCCAGATGCTGCTGAAGATCATGACAGTGACAAAAGAACTATAAGTCTCATCATGACCGGGTTGTTATTTAAAATTAGAGGGCAATACATGGAGCAGTAAAAGCGGAGAGAACTACAACTCCCATCATATCCAGAATTGATGGCTAAAGGGGGGTGGCTAGATCCACCATGTACATCTAATAAAATTGGCTCTCTAGGCGTGTCTGCTCCAGAGACAGAATCATTGTGACCAGCAAAGTTTGTGTGGTATTTTTTTCCTTCGGCCGGCCACATCCCCTGGCACCTGGGGGAAAACTTATTAACATAATTTGAGTCCCACAGACAAGAGAGTGAAGTCTCCTAATTTGGGACTTGTCCTAAATTGCAGCGACACTGTTATTATTTATTGTAGGAAGGTATTATAGGTTATCCTAGGACACCACTAACTTCTCCTCCAGGCACAGCACAGGAGCTCTTCCCCCTCAAATCGTGACAGGTTCTTCAGGCATCTCTGCACTGCTTATCTCTGGCTTCCTGCACTGGTCACATGATGATGACATCATCAAAGGTCCTTCTGCTAATTTTGTCTTCTCCGTTGCACTGGTAGCTATACAAGTGTAATTAAGGAGTGAGTGTTTTGTCGCATTGGCCCATAAGACACACCTAGGTTTTAAGGGAGGACAATAAGAAAATATTTTTCATTAGACTTCAGGTCAGACCCCAGCTGTCATCCACAATCATACCCCCAATGTTAATAAAACCCAAATAAGACCTAAGATCACACCCCAATGTGAATAACCCCCAATCAGACCTCAGATAAGAGCCCCACTGCCTCTCATATCAGCCCCCATCTGCTTTTCATGTCAGCCCCCATATGCCTCTGTCAGCCCCCATATGCCTCTCTTGCCAGCCGTCCAGCCACAGAGCATATAAAATTAAAAAAAACACTTACCTCTCCTGCTCCAAACGCCGCTGCTCCTCTCCTCCAGCGCAATCCTCTTCTTCCTGCTTCCGGCTGCGCTGTGAACTGGCGCACACAGCATGAGATCACAGAATGCCCTCACGCTGTGCACAGCACTGCACAGCCAAAAGCTGAGGACCAGGAAGCGGTGAATACAGAGCCTTCACCGCTTCCTGGTCCTCCAGTGCTAATGAGCACTTCCATAATAAAGCGTTAAACGATTTAGGCTACTTTCACATATGCGTTTTGCATTGCGGTTTTGCGGCAGAAGAGCTCAAAAGATCTCAAAATCAGGACAAAATGCTTCTGTTTTGTCCCCATTTATTGTCCCCATTTATTGTCAAAAAATGGGGACAAAACTGAACAAACCAGATCACATTCAGATTGAGGTAATTTTTCTAAGTTGTTTAGAAAAATTTGAAGAAAATATTTTTTTTTTCAATTTTTACCAAACAGACTGAAAAACACAATAGGGTTTCATAGCAGAAAATGCCATTTGTAAACCCTGTAAAGCCTGGTCAGTCTCCTATTAGTTAGACTTAGGACATAGATTTAATAATTTGTATGAGCCTAAAATCTGTCTCAAAAATTATGTGAATTTTCACAATTTGGCACAACTAAGGTTTTCTTTCATGTCTTTGACTCGCTTGAAAAAGAGGTAGGGTTTAGTAGGAAGGTGCATGTCTTCATAGAAAAAGGACACGGTCTTAGATGTGATGTGGCAAACAGTAGTAGTCAGTGATAAAAGCGGGATCTGCATTAGTACTAATGATGGCTGCATCATAGTTTATGGGAGGGTTGGAGAGCACTTACTGTCATAATGCTCACTGTGGAGACGCTCAGGATCAACAGCAGCTGTCATGGGGTGGGATGCCATTAGCTACAATGGCTGCTCCCATCTGGTATTCATGGAGAAAACATTGACCAGTCTTCTGTATGTCCAAATAATTCTGGAACCCGTCCTACTGCCTTTTTTGACTCAATTAGTAGATATGGTGTTCCAGATAGCACTGCGGGCAGAATATAACATGCTTTTTAGGGTTTCCAGCAGCTCAATCCCAGATTGATCGCCCATAAATAATGTTTGGGAATGGATGAGACAATAGACTTCCTATGCACTGCAGCCTACTGATACCTTGGCTGAACTTAGGCCCAAGTTGAAAGGAATTGGAATGTACTATAAGAGGATATCCAGCATCTGTATGACCATTACTATGGCTGGAACACTACAAAGGGGCATCACATTCTGGAGCACAACGGGGCATTACAGGCAGGGACAAAATAGGGAGGGCATTACAGGGTAGAGCACTATGGGGGGGGCATTACAGACTGGATTACTACAGAGGGGAATTATAGGCTGGAGCACTACAGGGAAGCATTATATTATCATGCAGGGGGCCCTACAGGGAGGCATTAAATATAAGGGCTCTAATTGGGACAATATATATACTGGCACTACAGGAGGGCATCATAATAAATTGGGCACTACAAGGGGGTTATAACTGCAATTGGGCATTATAAATACTGGTGATGCTACAAGGAACATTATAACTATAAAGGACATTATAAATACTGGGGGCACTACAGGGGCGCTTTATAATTACTAGGGGTGCTACGTGGGACATTATAAATACTGGGTTCATTATAGAGGGCATTATAACTACTGGGGCAGTATTCAGGCCTTATTAGTAGTGGGGGCTCTATAGGAGCACCTAATAGAGGGGACTTGTTACAGCTGGTAAAACTATGGGGGGCCTTATTACTACTAGAGACATTATGGTAGCATTATTATTACTTTGGTACAGTGAGGGTATTATTAGGCACTATATGGAGGACATTACTACTAATGGGGGCACTCTTGGGGAGCATTATCAATATTGGTACAGTAGGGGGCACCATTAAAAATGAGAGCACTCTGGGAGAGAATTATTTTTATCGGTGGGACTTTGGGGCACACTATTACTATGGGGGATTACCTTTATAGCGCTATTATTTTTGCAGAATAGTGTTATGGGGTATTGGGGAGCAGAGTGGGAACATTATTAAGGGTAGCAGTGGGATGACACTTTTTGGGAATCAGTAAAGTGAGGGACCTAAGATGTCTGTGTGCCAAACTATGCAGAGATGAAACACAGCTCAAAGAGGTGTATGTTTGCCTGTTTGAATAGGCCATGTATCCTGGTCATGTGATGCATCCAATGTCACATGACCTGTGTCATTTGCATCTGATTGACAGGCGCATCTACACATAGAGCAACCGAGCTTGACACGTGGAGGATGGAAAAACAACAGATGGAGGAAAAGCAAGAACTACACACTCCATGAAACAACTCCGAATCAATCCCAAGAGGATGGGAGATTACACAATGACTGACAATAGAGATGTACAGTGCACAGACACCACATTTGGTAAATATATCATCATACCACTTTATGAACTCTGAGATTGAAGTATAGAATAGGGGTTTATCATTTATTGGTTTGTGTGTGAGACGGATTTACATGCTTTTTTTCGGAAGATAACATTGAAGGCTTTTTTCAACAGGACAAAGGTACAATTGTAAAACAGGATAGTCAGGATGTCATTATGTTCCAATCCAAGGATCTTTGTCTTTCTAGAAAAGTGGCTTTTATCCAGTTGTTTCTAATAGTGCTATTCACACTTATGCGAGTTAATAAAAGAACAGGTTGCACAACTTAAAATGCATTATAATATGAAAAGAGGAGCAATAAGGGCCTTATATTTGTTATGTGATAACCATAAAATCATGATTAAACCAGCAGATAAGGGTGGGTCAGTGGTCGTGATGGACGTCACACAATATACTGGGGAGATAAACAGACAATTTCGGGGACATTAGGGAATATAGGAAAGTGGGGCATTACCCAAAATTTGACATTATGTGAAATATTAGCTTGTAAGTGGATAATGCCTATGCAGAGGATCTAACTGATGACAAATTGCATGATTTTCTAATTGAGACTAATCCTCTGACCCCTTTGATATACAGGATATACAAACTAAGATCCATAAGTCATTGTGTTACCCCCAGAGACACCCGATAGTGTCAGGGGTGGGAGCACTGTGTACACTCATTGCTACCTTTCTTCATAAGGTATTATGAAGTTTAGTGTTGGAGACAGGGGTTTATCTACCATAGAAGTAGGGGAAGTGGCTGCTACGGGGCCCAAATTCAGGAAAGGACCCAGGAGCAGGACCGATGGATTTATTCTCAGGGCCCTTCTCCAGGCACCTATTCTGCACTAAGTCCTGGCAGCGCACAACTTCAGGATGGGAAGCAGTGTGCGTACCAGCGCATTATGACCTGACACCATGCAATCCTGTGACAATGTAGTGCATGCCTAGCCACAGTGCTGCACGAAGAGTGGAGGTGCCTGTAGGAGGAGAAGAGAGGCGAGCATTTTTTTGTCTGGTCTGAGGTCTACATTAAGGGGACTTAGGCGGACCCCATTCAAAAATTTGCTCTGAGACTCAAAGCTTGAATTTAATGAAGGAAACATTTTAGTTTTGATTGATGTCAGTTTGTATACAACCAGTTAGAATGAGATTACAAGAGTGTGACCTTAGTTCACCTTGTAAGAAGTTTATATCATTATTAGACATTAGTTTTTAGTACAGTTAAGGGGTACAGCCATGTGGCCGAACTTGGCCCCTACTTACAGTACAGACCAAAAGTTTGGACACACCTTCTCATTCAAAGAGTTTTCTGTATTTTCATGACTATGAAAATTGTAGATTCACGTTGAAGGCATCAAAACTATTAATTAAAACATGTGGAATTATATACTTAACAAAAAAGTGTGAAAAAACTGAAAATATGTGTTATATTTTAGGTTCTTCAAAGTAGCCACCTTTTGCTTTGATTACTGCTTTGCACACTCTTGATAAGCTTCAAGAGGTAGTCACCTGAAATAGTTTTCACTTCACAGGTGTGCCCTGTCAGGTTTAATAAGTGGGATTACTTGCCTTATAAATGGGGTTGGGACCATGAGTTGTGTTGGGCAGAAGTCAGGTGGATACACAGCTGATATTCCTACTGGATAGACTGTTAGAATTTGTATTATGGCAAGAAAAAAGCAGCTAAGTAAAGAAAAACGAGTGGTCATCATTACTTTAAGAAATGAAGGTCAGTCAGTCCGAAAAATTGGGAAAACTTTGAAAGTGTCCCCAAGTGCAGTCGCAAAAACAATCAAGCGCTACAACGAAACTGGCTGACATGAGGACCGCCCCATGAAAGGAAGACCAAGAGTCACCTCTGCTGCGGAAGATAAGTTCATCCGAGTCACCAGCCTCAGAAATCGCAGGTTAACAGCAGCTCAGATTAGAGACCAGGTCAATGCCACACAGAGTTCTAGCAGCAGACACATCTCTACAACAACTGTTAAGAGGAGACTGTGTGCAGCAGGCCTTCATGGTAAAATAGCTGCTAGGAAACCACTGCTAAGGACAGGCAACAAGCAGAAGAGACTTGTTTGGCTAAAGAACACAAGAAATGGACATTAGACCAGTGGAAATCTGTGCTTTGGTCTGATGAGTCCAAATTTGAGATCTTTGGTTCCAACCACCGTGTCTTTGTGCGACGCTGAAAAGGTGAACGGATGGACTCTACATGCCTGGTTCCCACCGTGAAGCATGGAGGAGGAGGTGTGATGGTGTGGGGGTGCTTTGCTGGTGACACTGTTGGGGATTTATTCAAAATTGAAAGGCATACTGAACCAGCCTGGCTACCACAGCATCTTGCAGCGGCATGCTATTCCATCCGGTTTGCGTTTAGTTGGACCATCATTTATTTATCAACAGGACAATGACCCCAAACACACCTCCAGGCTGTGTAAGGGCTATTTGACCAAGAAGGAGAGTGATGGGGTGCTACGCCAGATGACCTGGCCTCCACAGTCACCAGACCTGAACCCAATCGAGATGGTTTGAGCTGGACCGCAGAGTGAAGCAAAAGGGCCAACAAGTGCTAAGCATCTCTGGGAACTCCTTCAAGACTGTTGGAATACCATTTCAGGTGACTACCTCTTGAAGCTCATCAAGAGAATGCCAAGAGTGTGCAAAACAGTAATCAAAGTAATCAAAGCAAAAGGTAGCTACTTACCTAGAATATAAGACATATATTTTCAGTTGTTTCACACTTTTTTGTTAAGTATATAATTCCACATGTGTTAATTCATAGTTTTGATGCCTTTAGTGTGAATCTACAATTTTCATAGTCATGAAAATACAGAGAACTCTTTGAATGAGAAGGTGTGTCCAAACTTTTGGTCTGTACTGTATGTCAACATTTTTATGGACAAGTTTGAAAGCCAAATTGTATACCCTTCCAGTTTGTGAGAGGCTGGATGAGATATATTGCTAATATTTTTTTTTTATTTGGACTGGGAGTGAACATGATAGACTTGATGAATAATGTTTTACACTAATGTGAATGTCTGACCTTTTTGGATACTGTTGTCTATATGAGTGAAGGATGTTTGCATACTGATTTGCATACCAAAACTACAGAGAGGAAGAAAATTCTAATTTTAAAAAAGTCAAAAACCTGTAGGATGGTGAATTCTGTGCCATTTAGTCAACTCCATAGGGTTAGACATATAGTGTAGGATGAGACATTAATAGACGACAGGCTAGATAGGCTGTGTATCAAGCAACTGGTGTATGGGCATAGACAATGAGTGAAACAATGAATAGGCAGGAGTTATGAGAGAAGTAATGATAGGAGAAGGGAGCTGTAACAGCGGCTGCTGTGCACTACTGTTCTCCTGCTTACTGCCGTGGTCCTGGGTGCCATGTTCTGCGGTGATCTGCTGCCTATGCTTCCCCATTCACCGCTGCAGTCCTGGGCTCTGTCCTTGGAGCTACCGTTTGTTCTGGGATCTGCTCCACAGTTTCCTTTCAGCCCTGGGCACAACATGCTTGTTGCTTCTTCCCTGCAGCACTTCCTTAAGGGCTGGTGCGCGTGACTTCCTGTGCTTTATGGGTTAGATCATGTGACCTCACTGACCAATCCTAGCCCCCCTGCATGTATATAACTGGCTCAGCCCCCTTCCCAGATGCCTGAAAGTCAAGGCCCTTGTGTCCTGCAAAGGTTGCTGATTTCTCTGCTTGTGTTCCTGAGTAATGGACTCATGCTTGCGTTTCTGGACTCCACTACCCGTTTGATCCCTACCTGCTTGCCTTGACTCTCCTGTTGCCGACCTGGACTACCTGATCTGTACCTGTGCCATCTGCCCTGACCTATTGCTTGTTTGACTTCACCTCTGTCTATCCTTTGGTCCTGCACTGTAGGCATAAAGTGGCATAGTGGGTTCACACCCGCTAGATCATGACCGGAGCAGCATTTGAGAATACCTTTTGTGTCGATCTTTTCCCATAAAAGTTATGAAATTGTGAGAATTTTTAAATACAATTGGTCTGTTTTATGACAGTTTTTTTCTAGGGGTATGTGAATTTAAGGTTCTTCTACTTATGTCATACGGAAGTGTGAGAAATTTTAAGAACAGATTGATTTGTGCATATGTTTAGTACTGAGAGATTCACGCAAGGGTTGTTGTTCCTGCTTCGGATGTAGCAATTGTAATAACATGTTGAAGGGTAGAGAATTTATGCATCTGAGGATAGGAAAAGTTTACCATATTAAATATTTTTTTAAATGTCAGTCACCGTTTGTAATTTATGTCTTTCGCTGCCCATGTGGGCTTTTATATGTGGGTGAGGCCACACAATAATGTAGGACCAGATAAAACCAACATAAAGAAACCATACGTGAGATAAGGACAATTATGGTTCTGGATTATTGATGGAGTCTAAAGAGCTAGGAGGGGGGGAAGGGTTGATGGAGAAGCTCTTTTAAAGAGATTAGAATTGCACTGGACCCTTGAATTAAACAAAATGGATCCAAAGGGTTTAAATAAAGAATTTAAAGTAGCAAATGTGTTTTGACGATCCACTTTAATATGTGCGTATGTCCCCATCTGATATATATATATATATATATATATATATATATATATATATATAGATATATATTAGAGATGAGCGAGCATGCTCATTCAAGCTTGGTGCTCGTTCGAGCATTACGGTACTCGTAAGTGCTCGCTGCTCGGACGAGTATCTCGCCATGCTCGAGGAAATGGCATCTCCCGCATTTTGAATTTTTGGCGCTTATATACTCAGCCAATCATAAGCCAGGAGACTCTGTGGTACACCCAGCATCATGTGGGGCCCTTACATGTCGATAGCAGGGGTTGGCCTGCCTGATCAGGTGAACCTGGAATATACTAGTGACTGCTCGCGGTGCTCGGCTCAGATGCTGTCTGGATGTTGTTAGGGACAGATCTGCTGCGTTTCAGGGAGAGTGTTAGGGCCTGGATTTAGTTCTCTGTTAGGCAGGAGTGATATCAAAAGAACCCAACAGCCCTTCTAAGGGCTACAAGACACTTTTTTTTGTCTCCTGGCTGGGCTGGCTGGCACTAGTAGTGCACCTATCGCCATATATAACACTTTCTATTTTTTATTGTTTTATCTCAGTGATACAAATCCATTTCATACAGCTGTGTGGAACCATTCTGTGTGTCACAGTTCAGCTGTCCACTCACCACAAACCACAATCCGTATTTTCTGTCCAGGTGACCCATACTGTACGTCACGTAATCAAATACGGTCTTTTGCTTTCACTGATACCGCTACATTAGAAAAATCTCTGTGCGACATTTGTCTGGGTTGCAGTCAAAATAGCCACAGTAAGCAGGGGCTGAGTTTGCTCTCTGATATTTTCTGCACGTCACGTTAAAAAAAAATATATATATAAAAAAAAATATAAAAAAATAAAAATAGTTTTTTTGTTGTTTTATCTCAGTGATACAAATCCATTTCATACAGCTGTGTGGAACCATTCTGTGTGTCACAGTTCAGCTGTCCAGTCACCACAAACCACAATCCGTATTTTCTGTCCAGGTGACCTATACTGTATGTCACGTAATTAAAAAAGGTCTTTTGCTCTCACTGATACAGCTATATTAGAAAAATCTGAGTGCGACATTTTTCTGGGTTGCAGTCAAAATAGCCACAGTCAGCAGGGGCTGAGTTTGCTCTCTGATATTTTCTGCACGTCACGTTAAAAAAATAAAAAATACTAAAAAAAAATAAAAAATAAAAAAATAGTTTTTTTTGTTGTTTTATCTCAGTGATACAAATCCATTTCATACAGCTCTGTGGAACCATTCTGTGTGTCACAGTTCAGCTGTCCAGTCACCACAAACCACAATTCGTATTTTCTGTCCAGGTGACACATTCTGTACGTCACATAATTAAAAAAGGTCTTTTGCTCTCACTGATACAGCTACATTACAAAAATCTCTGGGCGACATTTATCTGGGTTGCAATTAAGCAGACCAAGTTTGCCTAATCTAATAGTTTCAGTGTAATTGCTCCATACTGCACGGTACGTAATAACATACGTAATTTAGCTGTAACTTATCCACCTATATACAAAGCACAATCCGTATTTTCTGTCCAGGTGACCTATACTGTACGTCACGTAATTAAAAAAGGTCTTTTGCTCTCACTGATACAGCTACATTACAAAAATCTCTGTGCGACATTTGTCTGGGTTGCAATTAAGCAGACCTAGTCTGCCTAATCTAATAGTTTCAGTGTAATTGCTCCATACTGCACGGTACGTAATAACATACGTAATTTTGCTCTAACTTATCCACCTATATATTTTCTTGTTCAGATTGAACAAGTTTGTGGGTTTCAGTACAGAAGGCCCACTTTTTTTTTGTACATATAATACACTTATATACAGAAAATGTTGAACCCCAGGGCTAAGGGTCGAGGACGAGGGCGTAGGCATTCAATTACTGCAGGGGGCAGAGGCCGTGGTCCTGGACAGGGTGAGACAGTACCTGCTGATGAGTGAGCAGGGGAACGCCGCAGAGCTACACTCCCTAGCTTCATGTTTCAACTTACAGGGACACATGGTAGAGGACTGTTGAAACCACAACAGTGCGAACAGCTGATGTCGTGGATTGCGGACAATGCTTCAAGTAATTTGTCCACCAGTCAGTCTTCCACGCAGTCCACCCACGTTACCCAAGGGAGCACTCCTCTGGCTTCTCCACCTCAACCTCCTTCCCCCCCAGTCTGCCCCCTCCCAGGAAAATTTGGAATGCGATCCGGCATACTCTGAGTAACTGTTTTCTGGACCCTTCCCAGAGTCACAAACCACTTCTCAGGTTGCTGCTAATCTCTTTCCCGATGCCCAAGTTTTCCAACTGTTGCAGTCTGTGGGTGATGATGATGACATTGTTGACTTAGTGGAAGAAGTGTGTAAAGAGGTGTCGAACGATGAGGAGACACGGTTGTCAGACAGTGGTGAAGTAGTTGTCAGGGCAGGAAGTCTGAGGGGGGAGCAGACTGAGGAATCGGAGGATGACGAGGTGACTGACCCAAGCTGGGTTGATAAGCCGAGTGAAGACAGTGCTTCTGAGGCGGAGGCAAGTGCTGCACCAGAACAGATTGGAAGAGGCAGTGGTGTGGCCAGAGGGAGAAGCAGGGCCAGAGCTGGTGCATCAGCAGCAACTGTTTCACGTAGTGAAGCTCCCGTGGCGAGGCCTAGATGTTCGCAAGTCTGGAGGTTCTTTAAAGAAATTGAGGATGACCGCTGTGTCATTCCCCTGTGTCACTCGCTGCCTCTGCTAGTCAACCCCCTGCCCAGGACCCAGGCACGAACGCCTCCCGCCGGAAAACCACACCTTCGCCTCCACGATCCTCCACAGCGTCCACCAATGTGTCCCTGCACAGCATTCAGCTGTCTTTACAGCAGACGCTGGAGCGCAAGAGGAAATACAGTTCCACCCACCCACATGCCCAAGCCCTCAACGTCCACATCTCCAAATTGCTGAGCCTGGAGATGCTACCCTATAGGCTGGTAGAGACAGAGGCCTTTACTATTTTTCCTGATGTGCCGTCCCATCCCTACACCAGCACGTGTCACAGAACATCATCCGTGCCCTGACTAACTCTGTTTCTGAGAAGGTCCACCTAACCACGGACACGTGGACAAGTGCTGCCGGGCAGGGACACTATATATCACTGACGGCACATTGGATTAACTTGGTGGAGGCTGGGACCGAGTCTGACTCTGGGGCCGCTCATGTACTGCCTACACCGAGGATTGTGGGGACTACCTCGGTCACGGTCTCTCAGACGTACTATGCCTCCTCCTCCGACCCCTCCTCCTCCTCCACCTCCTCCTCCAAATTACCATCCGTGGGCACGGCGCCTTCAGTCGGTAGCTCTAGGCGCAGCAGCAGTGCCGTGGCTAAGTGCCAGCAGGCGGTGCTCAAACTGCTGAGCTTAGGTGCCAAAATCACCCCGCCCAAGAGCTGTTACAGGGCATCACGGCGCAGACCGATCTGTGGCTGGCACCGCTGAACCTCAAGCCAGGCATGGTTGTATGTGACAATGGGAGTAACCTGGTGGCGGCTCTGCAACTCGGCAGACTGACACATGAGCCATGCCTGGCCTACGTGTTCAATCTAATAGTTCAGAGGTTCCTCAAGACATACCCCAATCTGTCTGATTTGCTCACCAAGGTGTGCCGCATCTGTGCGCATTTCCGCAAGTCGACCACAGATGCTGCCACCTACAACTGCCCGCTCACCGACTCTTGTGCGACGTGCCCACAAGATGGAATTCGACATTAAACATGTTATCCAGAGTTTACCAGCAGCGCAGAGCGATTGTAGACTGCCAGATGTCAACTTCCACCAGAACTGGTAGTCAGGTCAGTCAGATTCCTCAAGTGTACAATGAGGAGTGGACATGGATGTCTGATATCTGCCAGGTGTTGACCAACTTTGAGGAGTCAACACAGATGGTCAGCGGCGATGCCTCCATTATCAGCCTCACCATCCCGCTTCTTTGCCTGTTGAAAAACTCACTGCTCAGCATGAAGTCGGTAGCTTTGCGCTTGTCACAAGAGACGGTGGAGGAAGATACATCGCTTGATAGCCAGAGCACCCTCTGGTCTGTTTCTCAGCGCGTATAGGAGGAGGGGGATGAGGATGAGGAGGAAGAGGAGGAGAATGTCGGCGAGACAGAAGAGGGTACCAGTGCTCAGTCCTTCTTAATTCTTGAGCGTGTATGGGCTGAAGAGGACTTGGAGGAGGAGGAGGAGGAGGAGGAGGAAATAGAGAGTCAGGCCAGTGAGGAGAGGGAATTCTTGCGTGTTGGGACTCTGGCGCACATGGCAGACTTCATGTTAGGCTGCCTATCCCGTGACCCTCGCGTTAGAAGCATTTTTTCAAACACCAATTACTGGGTGTTCACTCTCCTGGACCCACGGTACAAGCAGAACCTTTCCACTCATCCCTGAAGAGGAAAGGAGTATGAGAGTGAATCAATATCAACAGGCCCTGGTGCACAACCTGAAACAATCCTTCCCATCTGACGCCGCTAGCGGCAGAGGGCGTGGTTCTGTGGGCCAAGTAGCGGGGAAGAGGAGGCGAGCAGGCAGCTTGTCCAGCACTGGCAGGGAAACGCTCTCCAAGGCCTTTGCCAGTTTTATGTCACCCCAGCAAGACACTGTCACCTGTCCCCAGTCTAAGCAGAGTAGGGGGGAGCTGTACAGAAAGATGGTGAGGGAGTACCTAGCTGACCATACCAACGTCCGGACCGATCACTCTGCTCCATACAACTACTGGGTTTCAAAGCTGGACACGTGGCCTGAACTGGCGCTGTACGCCTTGGAGGTGCTGGCCTGCCCTGCCACTAGCGTGTTGTCAGAGCGGGTATTCAGTGCAGCTGGTGGCATCATTACCGATAAGCGTACACGCCTGTCAACTGACAGCGCTGACAGGCTGGCGCTTATTAAAATTAACAAAGCCTGGATTTCACCGGAATTCAAATCTCTTCCGGGGGAAAGCAGCTAAAGATTAACATTACTTATGTATCCGATTCCTCTTCTCTACTCCTCCTACTCCTCCTACTCCTCCTTGTCGTCTTTGCCTAACGCTGACCCAAAAAGCAGTTTTTTAGAAGTCCAACTGGCACTCTTTTACCACAATTTTTCCGGAGGTCTACCTACAGGCCCTCTCTCTAAACAATTTTTCCGGAGGTCCACCTACAGGCCCTCTCTCCAAACAATTTTTCCGGAGGTCCACCTACAGGCCCTCTATCTAAACAATTTTTCCGGAGGTCCATCTACAGGCCCTCTCTCCAAACAATTTTTCCGGAGGTCCACTTACAGGCCCTCTCTCTAAACAATTTTTCTTTGCACCTAGTTGGGTGCTTCCCTAACATGTGATGGGCATGTGCCTTGCCTTTCTTGGTCTGGGTTAGCACTATTGCCATGAGGGCAACCACCAGGCTGTTGCAGGAGAATTTGGGGTAATGGTGGGATTAGGCAGCCTCAGAGGCATCCATGCATGCTGCCCCTGCTGTTTCCTGTCCATTTCCGTGGTGTTTCCATCATTTTCTGATGTTTCCAGGTTTTCACCAAGCCTTCCCTAGGCAGAGCCTTGGTCCCCTTCAAAAATGCTCGAGTCTCCCATTGACTTCAATGGGGTTCGTTACTCGAAACGAGCACCCGAGCATCAGGAAAAGTTTGTCTCGAATAACGAGCACCCGAGCATTTTATATATATATTTATACAGTGGCATGCAGAAGCTTGGGCACCCCTTGGCAAAATTATTGTTACTGTGAACAATTTAAAGGGTTTTCCAAGGATCTGACACCCGGGAACTCTGCTGATTATCTCACAAAGCACAACGCCGTATATTGTATAGTGGCTGTGCTTGGCATCATAGCTCAGCCCCATTCACTTGATAATGAACAAATGGATAATGATCCTAATCAAAATCCACAATCAACTACCTCAAAAGGCAAAAGTTGAAGGTTTTCTCATGGCCCTCAGAACCCCCTGACCTTAACATCGTTGAAAATTTGCAGATAGACCACAAAAGAACAGTGCATGCAAAATGGCTCAGGAATCTCACAGAACTGGGAGACTTTTGCAAGGAAGAATGGATGAAAATCCTTCAAACAAGAACTGAAAGACTCTTATCTGGCTTCAAAAAAGTCTTTACAAGCTGTGATACTTACCACAGGGGGTGCTACTATGTACTAACCATGCAAGGTATCCAAACTTTTGCTCTGGGCCTTTTACTTTATTTTATTTTGAAAATAATAATTTTCAACTTGTTTAACTGTTCACAGTAACAGTAATGTTGACCAGGGGTGCCCAAAAGTTTGCATGTCACTGTATGTACAGTATATATGTTTTTAATCAGCTGGCTTGTACTCACCCTAGGTTGTATTTATTTATTTTTTTAACCTTTTTTATTTTTTGAATAAGGCAATTACAACATGTGTAAATGTATAATTTTAAGAAATAATCCCCCTCCAACCGCCCTACCCCCTTCCTCTATCCAGACTACACTTTGCTGGTTGCATTTAGGACAATTGCCTGTATACTTCAATTTCATTACCTTCAATCTCTTAGGCGTTAAATAGAGTCATTGCATAATTTTGAACTGCTTACTACCATTTTAATTAAGTTCTTTGTGTGCTCACAGGAACAAACTGTGTGATAATAAGCTAGGGTATCCAATGGAACTACATGTATACTTCAGGTATGTCCACATTCTCCATGAGCGCTTAGATTTTTTATGGTTCCTTTTGAGTTTTTGGATGGCACTGGATTTTGGAAGGTTTGGGAACTTGATATCAGTATGGATGTGCATTGAATATGTCTGGAAACTGACCACATAGGCTGCCTCCCCAACTCCTCCTAGGGTTCTTGGGATGGTAACTGGTGAGTGGTTATACAAGTATATATCAGATAATTTTTAGGTGAGAGGATGACCCATAATTAATATTATGTCACCGTTAAGGGACTGTAATGTCATCTATTATTCCTCATTTACCCTATCAGATGGACTCAGGTAGAGGCACTTTTCATGTTTATACACAGAGAAGTTGTTCTTTTAGTAAGTCAAGCTTTTCTATATTTGTATATAGGGATTACACTAATAATATGTAAAGTTTTCACACTTGTTTCTATTTCCCAGTTAATGGGTATACTGCTATTTTGACGTGTAGTGCATTATTGGTCACATAATCAGCCATGTGAGTACCAACACAGCAGCCCACATTTGGGAACCAGGAGGCTAATGATGCATATTGAGAGTTGGTGCATGCACATCATGGGGTACCAGAAGCCGAAGTGGTATGGTTCCTGCTGGAGGCACATTTTATGTTTATATCTTTTAGTAAGTCATGCTTTTCTATATTTGTATATAGGGATCACATTAATAATATGTGAAGTTTTTGCACTTGTTTCTATTTGCACTATATACTTATATCATTGCTTACATTGATATCTTAATTACATTGAATATATATATATATATATATATATATATATATATATATATATATGTATTGCTATTGACATTGTCATGTTATATAGGACTCCATCTGAATCAAAATGTCACAGATGCTTGTTACAGTAGAAGAGTGATGGTTGGGGGTATCAGAGATTACAGTTACTTGTGAAATAAAAAGCATAAAAAACCTAAATTTGTTACAGAAAAATCAGGAGTGTTTTTGTTTTTCCTGAAGTGAAAGTCTTTTTAACTTTGTACTGTGATTAGTGAAAAGAACTGAATTTGATCCAAATTAAAGGAAATCTTTGATTCACCCCAAATCTGAATTTCCATTTCCTTTTTTGTAGCAAATATTTTTTTTCCTAAAATGGTGGCTGCAAGTGATACAAAATGAAAGTAAAAAGCCTGAGAAGGAGATATGACCCAATAATGCGATGCAACCAGCCAACCAGCAGATAGTTATCCCCTGTGATGTCACAGTCCTATAAAAAACCTTATTCCACCCGGTCTCCACCATTTTACTTTGAACAGACCCTTGGGAGAGATGTGGTAAGTGCTAGGGACAGTGTTTTAGTAATCTTTTAATTGTAGAATATTGGATAGGGACAGTGCAGGGACAGTGTAGGGAGTTCATAGTAAGAGTTTTCAGACACTGTAGGGATAGCATAGGGAGACTGCAGGGACAACGCAGGGATAGTGCAGGCTCTGTGACATTGCCCTGTGCATCTTATTCCACTGCTATACCATTCATTCTTAATCTGTACTGTTAGTCACAACAGCAGGTCTAATATATAGACGCATGTACCTAGTGTCAAGGTTGGGGTACACAGAAAAGGGAGATGTGATCCCTGAGCTCTCCCCAACCCCTGTCCCTGCCTAATTGCCTCCGTGTCCTAGGCGACACGGCGACAACCACGAGGACTGCAATTACACTTCCTAAGGTGCAGGGAGAAGGGACAACAAACAGAGACGAACAAAACACAGAAGAATGGTCAACTAGCGTCAGAAAACCAGAGATAACGTAAGTACAAATCAGAAGACGGTAGAGTAGTCAGGTACGAGCCAAGGGTCAAATATAAGCTGTCAGGATACACACGATACAAGAGCACAAGCAGGTATAGCAAGGATTTGCAAAAACCGGCAAAGAGCAGAGTAGAAGGCAGGTATTTATGCAGGAAGATATCCCACCCCCAGGTTCTGAATGGACCAGATACTGAGAAGCCACTAAGCCCAGCACCTGAGTATTAACCCTATGTAGACAAACCAAAACATGAAGATTGGCGTTGGCTCCAAAACAACCCCACAGTGTGAACATGGTTAAAGGCAAGGCGTAGGCACTAAACAGAAACACACAAAAACTCAGAATACCAAGGAAAAATAGAAACCTATGTTCTCCGGTGACCAGACCTGACAGTACCCCCCCTCCACGAGGGGCCTCCGGACCCTTGCACCCTAAGGATGGTTTAGACGGATAGTCCCGATGAAAAGATTTAACCAATCGTGGAGCATGAACATCCCTAGCAGGGACCCAAGATCTATCCTCAGGACCGAAACCCTTCCAATGAATGAGGTATTAAAGAGAGTTCCTGACCAGTCTGGAATCGACAATCCTCTCTACCTCATACTCGAGATCACCCTGATCACAGATGGCGAGGGAGGGTCAGGGAGGGGTACCACAGGATCCACATAGCGTTTCAACAGACTCTTGTGAAATGTATTGTGAACCCGCCAATCAGAGGGCAACGCCACCTTGAACGATACAGGATTAATAACATGAGTTACGGTAAACGGACCAATGAACCTAGGAGCCAATTTCAGAGACGGAACTTTCAACTTAAGGTTCTTAGTAGACAATAGGACCTTGTCACCCACAACAAAAGTTTCTGAGACAGTACGCCTACTTCTGGATGAATGGACCATTAAACTTTGTGCTCTTTTCAAGTTCTGCTGAACTTGCGACCACACTGTGCACAGTTGGTTAGTTATGGACTCAGCATGAGGGGTATCCGAAACTGACGATGACGAGAAGGAAAACCTGGGATGGAATCCATAATTACAGAAGAAAGGAGATGTGAGTGTGGATGAACTAGTGTGATTGTTGATGGTAAACTCTGCTAACGGAAGATATGAGACCCACAGATGTTGACAGTCAGAAACAAAAAGACGAAGGTACTGTATGAGCTCTTGATTCATCCTCTCCGTCTGCCCATTAGTTTCGGGATGGAAGGCAGAGGAAAAGGACAATTTTACCTCAAGCTTAGAACAGAAAGCTCGCCAAAACTTAGCCACAAATTGTACCCCCCTGTCAGACACAACCTCATCAGGAATACCGTGGAGACGCACAATATGTTGAAAAAATAGATCTGCCAATTCCTCTGCTGAAGGCAGTTTTTTTAGCGGAACAAAATGGCCCATCTTAGAGAAACGATCCACCACCACCCATATAACAGAGAACCCTTGAGAAAGTGGCAGATCGGTAACAAAATCCATAGACACGTTAGACCAAGGCCTGTCTGGCACTGGGAGCGAGAGAAGAGGTCCCTCAGGACGTCTCCTGGGGACCTTTCCTCGCGCACAGACCTGACAAGCTAGAACAAATGCATGAACGTCAATATTCATATGTGGCCACCAGTAGTTTCTTTTCAATAGATCTAGTGTTCCCCGAACACCTGGATGACCGGCTAGTACGGAACAGTGTGTCTCCTCTAACACTCTCAATCAAAGGGACAAGGGAACAAACATTTTGCCTTCCGGAAGGTCTCTTGGGGCAGAATTTTGTTTGGAGCGAATTTGATCTGAGAGGTGAGAGGAGATGGCTGCCAAAACAATACCAGCCGGTAAGATGTTACCAGGTTCCGACTCAGGACCCTCAGGGACACCAAAACTCAGAGACAAAGCATCAGCCCTGACATTCTTGGTACCAGGTCGGAAAGTGACCACAAAATTAAAACGAGAGAAAAACAACGCCCATCTAGCCTGACAGGCATTGAGACGTTTTGCATTATCCAAGTACACAAGATTTTTGTGATCAGTGATCACTGTCACTGGGTGAAGAGCTCCTTCCAGGAAATGGCGCCACACTTCGAACGCCCATTTGATGGCAAGGAGCTCGCGATTCCCAATATCATAATTCCTTTCACAAGATGAGAATTTCTTGGAAAAGAATGCACATGGTCTGAGGTTAGTGAGAGCAGCTGACCCTTGAGATAAAACTGCCCCTACACCGACCTCAGAAGCATCTACCTCAACAATGAATGGCTGAGAGAGATCAGGTTGAATTAATACAGGCGCAGAGGAGAACGCTTTCTTGAGTTCCTCAAATGCAGAGTACGCAGCAGGAGACCAGTTACTGGGATCAGCCCCCTTGCGGGTAAGATCCGTGAGTGGCTTGGCAATTACGGAAAAGTGCTTGATAAAATTCCTGTAATAATTGGCGAAACCAAGAAAACGTTGAAGGGATTTTAAATCCGTGGGCCGAACCCAATCCGCGATTGCCTGAACCTTACACGGATCCATCTGAACCTCGGAAGGAGTGACCACATAACCCAAGAATGAAACTTTTTGTACACAAAAAATGCATTTTTCTAGTTTAGCAAACAGAGAATGATTACGCAGACGGTACAACACCAGACGAAGATGTTTACGGTGTGAATCCAGATCAGAAGAAAATATCAGGATATCATCCAGATAAACCACCATAAAAACCCCAATACAGTCATGAAAGATATGATTCATAAAACCTTGGAATACAGCTGGGGCACTGCTTAAACCAAAAGGCATAACCAGATACTCAAAATGTTCCAGAGGCGTATTAAAAGCTGTCTTCCACTCATCCCCTTCCCGGATCCGAATCAAGTTATAAGCTCCCCGTAGATCTAATTTGGAGAACCAGTTGGCCCCCGGAACCTGATTCAGGAGGTACGGGATGAGGGGAAGCGGTCCAGGGTTTTTAACAGTGATTTTATTAAGTTCACGGTAGTCAATACATGGTCTCAAACCCCCATCTTTTTTCTCAACAAAAAAGAAACCAGCCCCCGTAGGAGATTCGGAAGGCCGAATATGTCCTATAGCCAAACTCTCACCGATGTATTGTTTTAGAGACTCTCTTTCTGGCACAGACAGATTATAAATCCGACCCTTAGGTAACTTGGCATCAGGCAATAGATCAATCTTACTATCAAAGTCTCTGTGTGGAGGCAAGACTTGAGACAGAGGTTTCGAAAAAACGTCTGCAAAATCTGAAATAAACTCCGGGATCTCAGAATCACATACATTGGTAGAACAAAGGGAAACTTGAGACATATGATCCTTACACTGCGGGCCCCAGTGAACTAATTCCTGACTCACCCAATCAATAACCGGATTGTGCAGCTGAAGCCAAGGAAGACCCAGAATAATGTTCACAGACAAATTTTTCATTACAATGAAAGAACAATACTCAATATGTAGTGCACCCACCACCAATCTTATCTCAGGAGTACGGAATTTGACCAAACCGGCATGCAGAGGGGTCATATCGACACTAGACACCTGGATAGGAGGGGACAAGGGAATCAAAGAAGGCACAATTTGGGAAACAAATTCAAAATCAATAAAGTTGGCGGCTGAACCAGAATCCAAGAAAGCCTGTCCAACACGTGAGGCTGACTGGAAAGAGACGGTGCAGGGCAAAAATACTCTAGAAACATTAGGGAGTACCTGAGCTCCTAGACAGTCCTACTGATAACTGTCTAGGAGCGGAAGTTTTCCTGCTGAGGTTTTCTTCGGACAGGAATTCAGCAGATGATCCGGACTCCCGCAGTAGAAGCACAAATGATTCCTCGTACGATGTTCCCTTCTCTGCTTAGGCGTAATACTGCCGAGTTCCATTGGTTCCGGTCCGGATTGGCTGGAGACCGGATTGAGGATCGGCTGAGGAGCAGGAGACACCCGAGGAGGTCGCCTGGATCTTAGACGTCTATCTGCCCGGACGGCCAGGGTCATAGCTTCGTCAAGTGTTTTAGGTTCAGCATGGGCTAACAACAAATCCTTCACACGGTCAGACAGTCCAGTCATAAAAAGGTCTTTCAAAGCCCTATCATTCCACCCAGAGTCGGTCACATATTGTCTAAAACTAGCACAGTAATCTTCTGCCATCTGTCCACCCTGACGTAGAGACAATAACTGGGATACAGCTAACGCTGGGTGATCTGGCTCATCATATATCTGACCCAGCGCAACAAAAAACTTGTCAAGGTATGAGCGCAAAGGAGAGGCAGTGGGTAAAGAAAAGGCCCAGGTTTGGGGGTCTCCGCGCAGGAGAGACATAACCAAACCCACCTTTTGCGCTTCAGTTACAAACGACCGAGGTCGTAAAGAAAAATACAAAATACATCCTTCCCGAAACAGAAAATATTTCTTACGGTCACCGTAAAAAAAATCAGGAAGGGGGACCTTAGGTTCAGGTGCAGGTGTGGGAACCTGGGGTGCAGACACAGGAGCCGAGGCCTGCATGTTTTCCTGAACCTGAAGGCGTATAGCAAGATCCTGAACCAAATTGGTCAAGGCCTGGACCTGAGATACCACCACTGACATTTGCTCCCCCAGGTTCTGAATGGACCAGATACTGAGAAGCCACTCAGCCCAGCACCTGAGTATTAACCCTATGTAGACAAACCAAAACATGAAGATGGGCGTTGGCTCCAAAACAACCCCACAGTGTGAACATGGTTAAAGGCAAGGCGTAGGCACTAAACAGAAACACACAAAAACTCAGAATACAAAGGAAAAATAGAAACCTATGTTCTCCGGTGACCAGACCTGACACCTAGTTAATGTGCTGCGCCATTAATATTTAATCTTTTCAGTTATACATAAATGTACGGTGCTTCAGACTCGTTGTAAACAGGCAGTTTAATATATAGGCATGTTTATATAGTTTATCTGCTGGGCCATTTATACTTAATCTGTTCTGTTATACATACTGTAGACTGGCTAACCATCAGAATTAGTCTCAACAGCCGGTCTATTATATAGGCACATATACCTAGTTAGTCTGCTGTGCCATTCATAATTCATCTGCACAGTTATACATAGGCATACAGTGCATCAGAGTTATTTTCAACAGGAGGTGCAATATATAACCACTTTTTCCTAGTCTATTTGCTGCACCATTCATACTTCATCTGTAACATTACTGATTCAGTTACTGTACACTGTGGCCAACAGACAGTGCGCCTTCAAAAGGAACAGGCAGTGGCAAAAATATGGCTGTAGCTGGCACAAGTAGCAGCAGAATAAGTGGTGGTTATAGCAGCAGCCACAGCAACAAGCCAGACCTGCTACTATCATCCAGCGGTCATGTTTTGACCAACAATCCAGCTGTACTGGAATGGTTGACTCGCCCTTAAACATCATCTCAGGTGACAACAGATACACACAGCCTGGAATTGGTGGGTTTCCCTGACACCATACTTGGAACAAACTATGTGCCCTCACCTGTCCTGCAACTTTTCTGCTTCTTCTGCTCAGGAAGTAATGAATGCTGACGGCTTTGCTCCGCTTTTCAGCAAGGACGAGCTTTGTGAGGACAGTCAGCAGCTACAGGCCAGCACAGACTTGGAGGGGAGGTCTGCTGCATCCTCCCTTAGGTTTGCAACTAGTGACCATAACAGTTGGGTGGGAGTACGTGTTGCGAGCGGTCAGGGACATGGCCATGAGACTGGTGAGGGTGACATAAGTAACAAACAGACATTAGTGGAGGATGATCTAGCCGATTGCACATGGGAGCTGGGTAAAGAGGGGGCATCATCATCATCAGGGGGTGAAGGTAGCAACAGGACCATGAGCCAGCAGGGTGGAATCAGTGGGGGTAAAATGCCATACTCTGCAGTGTGGCTGGAGGAAGTTAGCATGGCGGTATGCAGACTATTTGGGCAGACTATGTGGACGAAGCGCAGTCAGGGTGCTAATGTTGGCACCATGGCCCTGTTTCAACACATGGAGTGTCACTATAGTGGAAAACCATGGCACTAATGTAGTGGTACAGCCTGACACAGCAACTGCTGCACCTCCCAGTGGCACACATGCCTTCTCCAGCAGTCAGGGCTCTTCAACCTCAGCAGAAGGACGCTGTCATTCCTTCCCTTCATCTATTACTCCTGATTCTCCTCCTACTCCTTGTCAGCAATCGATCACCGAGGTGATTGCAAAGAGACAAAAGTATGCATGCACAGAAGCTGAACGTGCACCTGGCAATGTTGATGGTACTACAGTCCCTCCCTTTGTGATGAATTAATTCAGATCAAAGCAAATTATTTGGAAAAAGTCAGCAAAGCAACCAAATCAAATTTTGTGATGTTCCTCTTTTAAATTCTGGTTGGACATCAACTGTGTTTGGATGGCTGTGTACCTATATCTTGTACTTGCACAATGATAATAAAGTTAAATATAATCTTGAATCTAATCCAAAGACAGTACTCAGGCCTAACCTAGCAGTGGATGATCAATTTGGAAGAAAGTTGCTGAAAGACATATGAGCAGGGACAAAAAACACGGCGAGTGATGTAAAAATATTGCAAAGTTTTCAATCACTTTAAAGCTATTGTATGGGCTTCACAGGCTACAGAAAATTATTTATTAAAGTTATTCACTTTCATCATAACAGCCTTCCTCAGGTGATCACCAAATGTGAGCAATGGCGTAAATAATCAAAGTTGATAAGCATAATATGGAATTTAGGAGCCCTGTGGGGCCCAGATATTTCAGATGGCACCTGCAGAAGGTTCAGAAGAGGAGAGAGAAGAGGGGTGATAGCAGCAAAAATGGGCTGTGCAATAATGGGAAGCCTGCACCTTTCTTCCCTTTAGGGCACATAATTTTCTGAGGTTTCTCCTGCCTGATGGTTGTACGGGGTGCTATTGATGTTGCAAGTCAGGTCTGTTGGTGACCAATGATGATATGGCAGTGTATTTACACATATGGCAGTTTAATTACACCAGGTTAACAGTAGAAGTTCTTTACTGAAGAATCAAGTTCAGGTACATTAGTCACAGTTCTCAGCATGTACTGTATGGAGTGGAAGTTCTTACACAAAATGCAATTTCCACAGTTTTCACAGGTTACATGGCAGCTGTAATAGTTAACAGGCCAAAATGTCTACTCAAAGCAACTTTCCTTATATTGCACTTCTCTAGCTGACCTCAGCATAAGCATCCATAAATAAATGTGAAACATATCTCATACATCATGCAACCAATGTTAGACTAAGTTCTGCATCTTTTTCATAGATTGCCCTACTCACAAAAATGGTTTCACAATCTGGATGTGGATCTTTAGCAACTTCACAGTGTTCTTGTAAAGTATGTCCAGGTATAATAAAACTTAAATATCTTGAACAATTTAACTGTATAAGCTTCTCTTGAGACCAGTTATCTCCATAGAGATTGAGAGATTTTCTGTCTCTCCATTCTTTCTACATTTTTGCTGTTACATAGTTACATAGTTGTTAAGGTTGGAAAAAGACAAAAATCAATCTAGTCCAACCTGTAATTCTGCTATATTGATCCCTGGATCAATGTCCATCTTGCTTTTAAAAAGGGGTTGGGCCAAGTGAAAGGGTGAGTAGAACAAGATTTCTATACATTGTCATAAGCCTCAATTTTATTTTGAATTAAAAAGACATCTAAACCCTTTTTGAAGCCATCTACTGTATTTGCTGTGACCAGCTCCTGTGGCAAGCTATTCCAGAGATTCACAGACCTTACTGTAAAGAATGCTTGTCACCTCTTATGACCGAATCTTTTTTCCCCAGTCGTAGGGAGTGGCCTCTTGTTTTTTGAGGGGGTTTAACACAGAATAGCTTCCCTTGATATTTTTTGTATGGTCAATTTATATATTTGTACAGGTTAATCAGGTCCCCCCTTAGATGTCTTTTTTCAAGGCTAAACAAATTCAGTTCATTTAATCTTTGCCCATAACTAAGATCTTCCAGGCCCTTTATGAGTTTACGTGTCCTCCTCTGTACTTTTTCCAACTCCAGGGCATCCTTTTTATGGACTGGTGCCCAGAACTTAACTGCGTATTCCAGTTGGGGTCGCACCAACGCTTTGTACAGTGGCATTATTAGATCCCTGTCCCGCGAGTCCATACCTCTTTTAATACAAGACAATTCTTCACAATTCTGTTGGACTTAGAGGCAGCTGACTGGCATTGCATGCTGTTATTTAGTCTATGATCTACTGGTACACCCAGATCCTTCTCAACAAGTGACTCTCCCAGTTTTACTCCCCCTAAGACATATGCTGCATGCAGATTATTCGCCCCCAAGTGCATAACTTTACATTTATTTATATTGAACCTCATTTGCTAAGTGGAGGCCCAAACAGTAAGTTTGTCCAAGTCAGCTTGTAACTTATCTTCCATAGACTGGACTGTATTACAAAAGTTTGTTCTCCTTGCATCTGTTCCCGTCACTGCCTAGACATGGGCACACTACTGTACACCTCGCTTTGGGGAGATTGCTTAGATCAGATGATGCTGGTGTACCCTATTACATTACATGGCAAGCATTGGGTTATTATGGCACGGGAAGAATGTAGGCAACACAATGCTTATGGTTATGCAATGAAGAAATACTTCATGGAGCTTATATTCAAAATGTGTGGGAAATTCACTTTTCACAACTTGGTCAGCTGTACAGTATGTTGGCTAAAGGCCTGATTGACTTTAAAAGTCTTACAATGTACAGATGAATGGTTGTTTACCCTTAACATTGAAATGCAGGTCAGCTTTCAGGTCTCAAACAAAAGTACCAGTACTCACTCTAGCTTAAACTGGACTATCCCTGCTGACCAGCAGGTATTCTTTTTAATATTAGGAACCCCTCAGCCACTCTTTGGGTAACAATGTAACAGTGACACCTAGTGTCATGAGTGTGAAGATTGTTAGGCAGAACTCATTTCAACATAACACTGTAAATACATAAAACATTGTACAGACATCACTGTTATCTTTTTCTTGAAGAGAGAGTGTCCTCTAAATAAAGTAATATGTTGTAATGCAAAACACATGCAAGAAACAGCAACATGTCAAACATAATTTTATGTCTCACCTGGTGAGACCTAATGCAGTAGAGTTGAATAAGACTAGTGGATTTAAGACTATGGAGTATATAGGATCATGCAGTGATGTAGCAGTTGATGCTATTGGTCAATAGTACTGTTTATTCGGTGATGTAGCAGAGATGATGCAGATATATAGCAGAGGTGATGCAGGGATACTATAGTGGTGTTACTGGACTGATACATCAACAGTGGCATAGTGGAACTGAACTGATGAGCTGAGAAGTAGTGGGGAACAAACAGGTTGGAACAGTGAGGACACTTCCTGAATAATCAGATGGCATCCTGCCATGAGACCTTGGTTTAAACTGTACCTGAGTTTTCAAAAAAAGTTTGCATAATGGCTGTTCTTCTTTGTACAGTCATAACTATGAAGGAGCTGGTGTTTTTGGGGCTTCCCTAAAGTATCTTTGAGTCATATTATTCCCTGTTTAAGATGCACAGGTAGATGCATTTCACTCAGAAGCAGTGGTTGTCTCCCTTTTGTTAGTACTGTGAGCAGTGACCTCACTTCCCTTACTTCCCACTAGGTTAGTTTTCAGCTCAAGAGCTCACAGAATAGATAAGTAGGGGGAAATCACACTTACAGAGAAGCAGGAGGCTCCTGAGATATTAAAGGGAATCCATCACCAGTTTTATGATGTCCTAACTAAGGCTACTTTCACACTAGCGTTTTTAAATTCCGGTATTGAGTTCCGTCATAGGGGCTCAATACCGGAAAAAAACGCTTCAGTTTTGTCCACATTCATTGTCAATGGGGACAAAACTGAACTGAAGACAACGGAATGCTCCTGAAAGCATTCCGTTCCGTTTTCAGACCGGAGAACAAACCGCAGCATGCTGCGGTTTTCTCTCCGGTCCAAGCATCCGCACCAAGACGGATCCGGAATGTCCCCCAATGCAAGTCAATGGGGACGGATCCGTTTGGTGTGACACACCAGTAATCCGGATCTTTCCTCCATTGACTTGCAATGGAGGGTCATTCCGGATCCGGCTACACAGAAATACATACAGACATACAGACATACATACATACATACACATACATACTCACATACTCCAGGCAGGGACGCCGGCAGCATGTCTTCACGCGCCTCCTGCGCGCAGCTATGACGTTTCCCCACTGCACCCAGCAGAGGGCGCTGTGGGGAATCGTCATCACTGCGCGCAGGAGGCGCGTGAAAACGTGCTGCCGGCGTCCCGAGCTGGAGTATGTAAGTATGTATGTGTTTGTATGTATGTATGTATGTGTTTGTGTGTGTATGTCTGTATGTATTTCTGTCCCAATGTCTGTCAACATGTGTGGGGCCGGAGCACTGCTCCGGCTCCACACATGTATCAGCGGCAGCACGGATCCGTTGGCACCCTTTAGGTGCCGGATCCGTGCTGCCGCTAGTGTGAAAGAGGCCTTAAACAGCTTGAGCTCATGCCTAACGAGCCCTGATATTCTTGAGCTCATGGCTTTCCCCACTCACCTTCTACTGATTCATATGATAAAAAAAAAAACACAGGCAATCACAGGCAAGTGGGCAGGGAGAGCCATGAGCTCATGAATATCAGGACTCATTTGGCATGCGCTGTTAGGATTTAAAAGTGAGGGTAGCAGAAAACTGGTGACAGATTGCATTTAAGGCCTGTTTCATACTTGCATTGTGGCTTTTAAAATCGGATTTAAATAACTATGTGCCATTTAATATGCCTAGATGCATCCAGTTTGGCTGGATCCAGTTGTATTAAATCTAAACTGTATAAACCGGAAAAAATCATTGTAAGTCAACGGTAACAAAAAAAATGGATCTGACACCATTGACTTACATTGATTTTCATGCCAGATCCGGTTTGTTCCGTTTTGGAGACCGGGCACAAAACCTCAGCTTAGTTTTGTCCCCACTAACAATGAATGGGGACAAAACTGATGAATTTTGGCCCGGTTTTTAGACCCTCTGCTGGATCTCAAAACCGGAAAGCCACAACACAAGTGTTAAACAAGCCTAAGAAGCAGTATAAAACCAACTGTTTTATCAGGTTAAAGCTTTTCGCTAGCTCTGACAAGCCCCATTTCCTGTGTCTGTCTGTGGCTGTCACATTTTGTGTCTCTGTTGCCAGGGACTGATGTTGTCTGACAACAGCCAGTGGACTGCAAATTGGGTGGAAGTGAGACCCCTGCTGGCAATGACTTTACAGCTTTACAGGTGGATGCAGTTGTATTTTTTTAAATTAAGTTAATTTTGAAGTTAAATTTGCAAGTTAAACTATTATCTATTGAAAGAAATAAAATTGTATGAAAGTGCAATGACTCTATTAGCCCAGCTCCCCGTACCTGTGATTCTGTCCCCACATGCAGATAGCAGGCGCCAGGCTTCTTCACTCCTTCCCGTTGTTGCACGCTGTGCTGACAGGCGCAGGCAGCAGGGTTCTTAGCTGTGGTTTGCATTCCTGCCACCAGCATTTCCCTCCTGGCTCTGAGCAGTGCTTGCACTCTGGCTTAGAGTTCCTTGTGTGTATTTAGGGTGTGTGTGGGCATGTCTCTTCTTCCTTTGTGAGGCAGCCTGTGCATGCCCTCTATCTTCCTCTGCCAATAGCTGGTCTGCAGGACGTATTTAAAGGAGCTCCTTTTATAGGAAGGCGCCGTAGCAACTTAGGTTCCTAGCATGTCTAGTTTCCTATTTGAGCAAAGGTGTTCTGTTGGTTCTTGTCAATATGTATATCAGACTTCAGATTATAAGTTTTACAGTTTTTGCCTGATTGACACTTGCCCTGACCCTGATCTACATTTATGGACTTTGCCTGACTGCCGCCTGCCCTGACTTCTGCATTTGTACCCAAACTACGCTTTCGTCTGATCAGCCTCTGGCCTACCAGCATCTGTTGGGTGTATTGTGTCACCTGGAGATCAGTCCAGTGTGTTCACACTCTGGTACCGATTCCCTCATGTTCCAATTCCCCTCTGAGGTAGCACCTGATACACCCCTTGAGAAAGTCTCTCTTCACCATCAGAGGTATCGTGTGAAGAACAAGGGGTGTGCTTAGACATCGCCCTCAGAGGGAGTTGGTCACGAGGGACACCCACTGGTCATAACAGACTCTTTAAGAAACCCATTGGTGTGACCATGTGATGTCATCAGTTGGAGAGGAGGCAGGACTGGAGGAGAAGGATGGTGTCAAATTTAAATGCTTGATCCTTTTGTTCTCCAGAAAAATAAGCCACCACTAGAGGTTTCTGGCAGCAGTTTGTATCCCAATTTGTTTCATTGCTTTCTCTATTCATGAATCCTGTGATAGGACATAAATCAGCAGATGACTATCACTTACATACTAGAAAACAAACAATAATGATAACCCACAGAGAAATTTTAGTCATGTTTGATTTTTTAACTGATGCATCATATTTAAATAGGTGAGAGATACAATTGCGGCACATTATCAGTAGGAATTCATGCAAATCACATGTGGGCAAAATGCCTTGATTTAGAGCTAAACATAAAATGAGGGCAACATGGCAGACTTTCAAAATTCAAGCAGGAGCATATGGCTTGTTTTTTACTTCTGTCTCTATTATTATGCCAACTAACCTATTATAAGACAGGCATTCTGCTTCCTCTTTTCTATGAGAAAAGTTAAGGATGGTGTGCATCTCCCTCTGCACTTTTATTATTATCAACATATCAAAAATTCTGGAATGCAAATATTTTTCTGAACTCTGGTGATCAGAACGAAATTATTTTGTATAAAAGATGACGGACAACAAGATAAGGCCACCATTTAAAATCCACTTTTATAAAGGATTTAGCACTTGAATTTCCCTTTGCACAATTGTAATGGTAAAGAATGTTATCCACTTAAAATTAATTTTTTATTTCAGCAGAACATACCATTCTATAGACCTAACAAGTTTTTTTACAGTAAAAATGGAATATTGGTTGAATCATGTAATGTCCTGACCTGCCCCCATTTCTTGTACCCCCGGGGTCTATGTGGAGCTCGACAGGCATTTAAACACCTTCCTACTAGCGAATAAAAGAGACTGGGTGGAAGTCTGTTGTTTTATTAACCAGATTTAGAGATAAAACTGAGGAACAGCATTACATAAAGTCAATCATGAAAAACATAAAGTAGACTAACATGTTCTAAGCTCAGGTGTAGAGAAACAGGAACGATAACAGCTTGTAATACAGTATGAACAGTATATGGCAATGCAAATACGGTATACAACCATCATGGCTGACCATGTGGCTATGCCAAGCTGCAAAGTAGCACAGTGATACATTATAACTAGATATGAGCAAATTATTGAAAAATTTGATTTGGCTACTCTACCAAATTTCTCAAAAACATTTGCTTTGTGGTGATTGCTCCACCCTCTGACATTGTACCCCTCAGATGTTGCATTCATACATGATTACGGTATCTGATATACTGTAAATATCAGAATGTAAAATTTAAAAAAGTAGATACATTATACTTACCTTATCCATTCGCTCGCAACGGGCCGGCCGCCTCCATCTTGCTTAAAGATCTGGCGTCATCACGGTCTATGTGTACATAGCTTCTTTCTATTGATGTGGTAGCACTAGGTAGTCATTTTCATTTGTTTGGTTATATATTAATTAGTTCACTAGCACTTTTTTAGTGCACTTATTTCACTTTAGCTATGCAGTTGAGTTGAATTTTTTTTTTTTGTTTAATCATGGTAAAATAATTTTAAGAATTTTATATGGCCCGAGGGAGTAAAAATATAACATATATATATACAGTACAGAACAAAAGTTTGGACACACCTTCTCATTCAAAGAGTTTTCTGTATTTTCATGACTATGAAAATTGTAGATTCAAACTGAAGGCATCAAAACTATGAATTAACACGTGGAATTATATACTTAACAAAAAAGTGTGAAACAACTGAAAACATGTCTTATATTCTAGGTTTTTCAGAGTAGCCACCTTTTGTTTTGATTACTGCTTTACACACTCTTGGCATTCTCTTGATGAGCTTCAAGAGGTAGTCATCTGAAATAGTTTTCACTTCACAGGTGTGCCCTGTCAGGTTTAATAAGTGGGATTTCTTGCCTTATAAATGGGTTTGGGACCATGAGTTGTGTTGGGCAGAAGTCAGGTGGATACACAGCTGATAGTCCTACTGAATAGACTGTTAGAATTTGTATTATGGCAAGAAAAAGCAGATAAGTAAAGAAAAACGAGTGGCCATCATTACTTTAAGAAATGAAGGTCAGTCAGTCCGAAAAATTGGGAAAACTTTGAAAGTGTCCCCAAGTGCAGTAGCAAAAACCATCAAGCGCTACAAAGAAACTGGCTCACATGAGGACCGCCCCAGGAAAGGAAGACCAAGAGTCACCTCTGCTGTGGAGGATAAGTTCATCCGAGTCACCAGCCTCAGTAATCGCAGGTTAACAGCAGCTCAGATTAGAGACCAGGTCAATGCCACACAGAGATCTAGCAGCAGACACATCTCTACAACAACTGTTAAGAGGAGACTGTGTGCAGCAGGCCTTCATGGTAAAATAGCTGCTAGGAAACCACTGCTAAGGACAGGCAACAAGCAGAAGAGACTTGTTTGGGCTAAAGAACACAAGGAATGGACATTAGACCAGTGGAAATCTGTGCTTTGGTCTGATGAGTCCAAATTTGAGATCTTTGGTTCCAACCACCGTGTCTTTATGCAACGCAGAAATGGTGAACGGATGGATTCTACATGCCTAGTTCCCACCGTGAAGCATGGAGGAGGAGGTGTGATGGTGTGGGGGTGCTTTGCTGGTGACACTGTTGGGGATTTATTCAAAATTGAAAGGCATACTGAACCAGCATGGCTACCACAGCATCTTGCAGCGGCATGCTATTCCATCCGGTTTACGTTTAGTTGGACCATCATTTATTTATCAACAGGACAATGACCCCAAACACACCTCCAGGCTGTGTAAGGGCTATTTGACCAAGAAGGAGAGTGATGGAGTGCTACACCAGATGACCTGGCCTCCACAGTCACCAGACCTGAACCCAATTGAGATGGTTTGGGGTGAGCTGGACCGCAGAGTGAAGGCAAAAGGGCCAACAAGTGCTAAGCATCTCTGGGAACTCCTTCAAGACTGTTGGAATACCATTTCTGGTAACTGCCTCTTGAAGCTCATCAAGAGAATGCCAAGAGTGTGCAAAGCAGTAATCAAAGCAAAAGGTGTCTACTTTGAAGAACCTAGAATATAAGACATATTTTCAGTTGTTTCACACTTTTTTGTTAAGTATATAATTCCACATGTGTTAATTCATAGTTTTGATGCCTTCAGTGTGAATGTACAATTTTCATAGACATGTAAATACAAAAAACTCTTTGAATGAGAAGGTGTTCTCCAAACTTTTGGTCTGTACTGTATATATATATATATATATATATATATATATATATATATATATATATACACACATATATTTGGAGTATTTGTTTAATGAAATCCTAGTTATGTATATGAATACTAGTTTTTATTAATAAAATATTTTACTATTTATAACTACGGTGTGAAATATAGTGTGTGCATCAATTGCCCTGCTAGATTTTTAACTACAGAAGAGATTTTTAAACTGCATTTCGTATCTCAAATCGATATCACATACTTTATCCTGATAAGAAAAGCCACATTCACTTCAATGGAATTTCTTTATATAATCCACAGGAATAATGGCAGATTAGGACTTTTATATAGATTTTTTGCAGATCTCCATCAAAATCAACATGTCCTAAATTTCCAAATGCTATGGTACTGCTTTAGTACAAGCAAGGCCTATATAAATAATAATTGGTTTCATTAACAGCATTTATAACAATACAATAAACATACATATCTCATGTCTTATTAGCTTTATTTTCTGACATATATTTTCAATCATTTGGAACAATTAGTGAACAATCTAATAAAGCAGCTTTATGCTAATTTGCATTAGCATTTTATGTTGTAACTTAATTTTGCAGACAGGGGTTTAATTTGTGAAAATGTACAGCACCTTAAAACTGTTCACCGTGAGAACCATACTTTGTATTTCCTCAGGCAGAACATCTGTTCATTTGACAGAATCAGTATGCACTGTACTGTATATTTTGGCAGCTTTCTTAAAGGAAAAAAAAGAGAAAAAGAAAGACGAAATGGAAGAAATAGGAGTCCAGTGTCTTTAGATTGTATTTCAGAGCATCAATCTCATAACCTAGTGGAACTGTATCATACCATACAGTAATATGAAATGTAGATTAGAAGAAAGACTGTCAGCAAAACCTGATGCCAAAATCTAAGCTGCTCAATGTCTTATAAAAAGTAATAATAATAAAAGGAAATGACCCCTGAAGATTAGAAATGAACAAATTTCTTGAGATTCATTCCTGGTCCGATTTTAATGAATTGGTTGGAAGATTCAATTCTGGCACAAATAAATGCAACCTTAATTGAAAGTGCTCAGATTGCCATGAAAAAGAACCCTTGAGGTCTTCTCTCTTGGACCTTTTTTTTATATTTATTCTTAGATTTTTTTTTCTTTCTCTCTCCTTTTAAGCTTTTTAATGCAAATGTAGCATTAGTCATGTCATAGTGACAGTGACATATATAACTATGGGTAAATGCATGATGGGCGGTGTTATACTGTGTCATACTTTACTGTTGGATGTGTTATGGTTTTTAAAATGGAAAAAAAATCCCAAGAATTGTCCCTTATTGAGTTAGATGCCAATCGGTGTTTATACACACACAATAGTATTGGGGAAAGCACTGGGCTGTTCTGAACAAGCTGACAAAAATGTCTCCGTTTTCAAAAGCATTGACAGACAAGGCAGCGGATCTGTGATTGTGTAGTAATTGCAGCAGTAGTATCAACAGCAGTACCATCACAGTAAGGACAAGGCAAGAGTAGGAGAAATGCAGTAAACTCTGGCTCAAAGACTTGGAGGAATACTTTACCACAAGTAAGAGAAAAATTGCTTTTTTTAAGACAGGAAGTACAGTGGGGAAAAAGTATTTAGTCAGCCACTAGAGATGAGTGAATCATCCAAAAATCGCTTCGCCAAATGTTCGTCGAATTTTTCAAAAGATTCGTACTTCTAACGAATCTATTCAGCTGAATCTGCGTACAAATCATACGTTATTATGTGGTGTTTTGCGAACATTCGCACACTAATAACGAACGTACAGTTGTTAAAGGTACGCAACTTATGTGAACATGTACGCATGAGCGTACTAAATTGCATACGAATCCTCAGCGTACTATTGTCTAGCGATTGCGTAATACACAGGCACGCACAACGCTAGACTTTGCTGGAGCAGAATGGTGGAGCAGGAGGAACCACTGGCTACATGACACTGTATCAGCAGATGACAGCAGATCATCCAGCTGTGATTGAGATGACCATGCCTTCCACTACCTCATCCACTTTCTCCTCCACTACAATTTTGCGCCTTGGTGGGTTAGCCTGGTGGAACAGTGGCCAGCTATTACAAATTCTACAAATAGAAGCTCCGACTACAGGTCCTTTGGCACTGCTGCCCTGTGCCACCTTCTCCTTTTTTGTGGAGCTCGAGGTCTGGCTGGAACCCTTTTGCTTTTCCATGCCAGACATTTCCACTTTACCCTGCAGCTGGTCTTTGTCTCTCTCCCTGTCTCTCTCCCTGCCTGATTAATTACCTGGCCCTGCAGTATCCCTGATATACAGTACAGACCAAAAGTTTGGACACACCTTCTCATTCAAAGAGTTTTCTGTATATTCATGACTATGAAAATTGTAGATTCACACTGAAGGCATCAAAACTATGAATTAACACATGTGGAATTATATACTTAACAAAAAAGTATGAAACAACTGAAAATATGTCTTATATTCTAGGTTCTTCAAAGTAACCACCTTTTGCTTTGATTACTGCTTTGCACACTCTTGGCATTCTCTTGATGAGCTTTCACCTGAAATGTATTCCAACAGTCTTGAAGGAGTTCCCAGAGATGCTTAGCACTT